>JAPVLO010000981.1:0-247498 GCA_027257055.1 Cephalopachus bancanus | reverse complement strand
GCTGGAGTGAGACTCCAAAAAAAGAAAAAATATATAGTACATAGTTACTGGTATCATGCACACACACACAAATCAAAACAAAACAAAAAACAAGAAACTGTGATCAATTGAGTATCAAGGAGCTCAACTGGTACTCCAATTAGTCTAATGCCCAGATTGTGTCTTTTAAAAAACATTTCCCATTAAAAGGAACCAGGCCTCCTTGGAGAAATGACTGATTCCAGATCTAGGGTTGAGACTGTACCTGGTATTTCTGAACCCAACTATCACACCAGAGAGCATGTCAACAAGATTAAAAAACAAAGCTGAAGGGGTTCCCACTGTTCAAAGATAGTATATCAAAAAGACTAATGACTGCAGTGGATTAAAGCACATTAAATATATAAACACCTATGAGTTCATGATGATATTTCAACCCCAAACAAAACACAAACAGGGCAAGCTCACTGCTCATCTTTGGAGGCTCCTACAGAAATAACCTGTTGTTTTGAAAACTGGAAATACCGCAAAAGAATTAAACACTCATCCTACTCTTCCTGTGCATGTCACATCTCAATATAACCTAATAGTTGATGAAAAAATTTCTTTTATACAGGAAATCCAGCTGATGAAGGCAGAAGAAATTAGAATTAGAACATCACCATTTTTGCAACCTTTGATGAAATGTAGAGACAGATAACAATATTCAGAGACTGCAAAAACATGAAGTGAAGGTGAACAGGGCAATTGTATAAAGGATGGATCAAGTGGAAAACACCCGGACCCAGTGATCAATTTCAACATCACAGGAGAGTCAACCAGACCCGGTGAACCCCAGTGAAGCCCTTGGTGTTAGTTTCCATTCAAAAGCATACATCCCTGCCTGACATTGATCCTGGACTGATATGGTTCAACAGATGTCTTTTTCTTCCCCCTATGGTACGCATGGTTATGGCTCTGGAGATGGACGAGGGAGGAGTCCTAGTTCTTAAAAACTGCGAGAGACTCTGAATGGTTTTACTTCTCCTTACAGCCACTCAAATGCCTTATCAGTACACTGGGATTATGCAGCACTTATCAAACACAACAAAACAGTTAAACAAATACTGCATTGTGTTTTGGTTTTACAAGGATACCTTGCCAGGAATCTTATTATTTTTAAAATTCTATCTCAGAGACATTGCAATACCCTTCTCTCTGTGTCCTTGGGAGAGTGAAAGAAACAACCTATACTTCAGTTTCTTTTTCTGTAAACTGAGGAAACAATTGTCCCTACCTCGCGGGTTGTTGCTTTGAGAATCACACGAGTTAATACGTGAAAACCCTTAGAACAGTGCTAAGCACACAGGGAAAGATCAGTATTGTGAACTATTGTATAAATACTTGCAAGTTGAGATGTTGACAGTTTTGAAAGTTTTGCAGTTAGCATTTGTCTTTAAATGAATCTTAATAGTCTTACAACTCAATCCTGTTCATCAACTGATACATTTTAAAAAATATCTTTATTTTATTATAGAGATGTGGGGTTCACGTCAGGATTAGGTACATAAGTAGTCTACGTGCAGGTGAAGTTTGGGTCTCCAACTGGTCCTCACTTCCCCCTGGTTTAGGATCAGGTACCCTCAGTGGTGTTACGTGTCCCCCCCCGCCTCCTCTGGCAGTGTCCCACTACTGCTGATCCCTCTCTTGTAGTATTGTGATAAATGTTCAGAGCCCACTCGTGAGTGAGAACACGTGATATTCAGTTCTGTGTTTCTGTGATAGATCACTGAGTGTGATGGACTCCAAGTCCATCAAATTTGCTGCGGAGTCCAAATTTTGTCCTAGTTTATGGCTGATATCGGTACAAGAACAGGCATATAGACCAATGGAATAGGATAGAGATTCTGGACACAAAAGCTCGATCTCTCTACCAACTCATCTTTGACAAAGCCATCAATAACAACCACTGGGGAGAGACCTTATTTAGCAGATGGTGCTGGGAAAACTAACTGATGCATTTTTAAAATCATGTCTTTTCACTACAACCACTGTTGGGTGATTTACTGAATTTGAGAATATCACAAAAAAACACATGGCACAACTGATCTTAGAAAATAGCTCCACCATTTCTCCACATGGCTGTACAAACAGCTGAGGAGTCCTAGTTTTCACCTTATCCCCACACACCACACACACACATAGCCTCTGCAGGTCCCACTTGCCTTACTTCCAAACATATCCTGTCCAGGTCCACTCCTCCTTCTGCACGTGGCTGTAACCCTAGTGCCATCCCCAATGCCATCTGAATGGTCATCCTCACTCCCTAGTCTGTAGCTCTTCAGGTAATTCTTCACATCGTGGCCAAGTCACCTTCTGAAAACATGAATTAGGTCATGTCACTGCCCTAATCCAACTCTCCACACTCAGAATAAAACACAAACCACTATACAGCCCAAATCAGGTAGCTTCTGGCTGCCCTTTAGAGTTCATCTCCCACCAGACTGCACAATTTTTGCCAAGCTCCAGTTCCTCCAGCTTGTCCCCTGCTCTCAGAACACATGGTGTTCACACAGTGCAGGGACATTGACAAAAAAGTCTGTCCATGCCTGTCTTCTGCTTGTCGTTCGGGACTCTGCTCAAGTGTCTCTTGCTGAGAAGGAGCTTCACTGATTGACCCCATCTACACTAACCTTTGTCACAGTTATTTTTTACTCTACTTATTTTCTTCAAGATGCAAATCCCCATATGAAATCACTGTTCATTGAGTGGTTTACCTGCTTATTGTCAGCTTTTCCAAACTAGACTGATACCTCCAGGGGACCTGCCTGTCTTGTTCTCTGTGCTGTTTCCCAAGTGCCTAGTTCAGTGCCTCACACATAGATCACTAGGTAAAGATGACTCGATGGAAGGAACTGTTACCTATTTGACACACCAGAGAAGACACAAATATTCAAATAAACTAAGCATGAAATTAGACATCAAAGGATTCAAAATATTAATAAATCTTGTTGTGCATCTGCAGTAGTGCTTTTCAAACATGGATGTGTACCAGGAATGACCGCAGAAATTACTCAAACTGTAGACACCTTCCATACTACCGCCATGGTTTTGATTCAACAGATCCAGGACAGGCCCAAATATCTGCTATTTTAATGAGCAACCCATGTCAATTTGGATGAGGTGGTCCCTGGACCACCCTTGAAAAACGTCAGACCTGAACATTTCCTGTTTAAAATCTACAATTAATTTAAGGCCTCCATGAAGAGGTCTGGGACATCTAGAGTGTCTCTGTTAATGTAATTACATGAAAGAGCACTGGTCCTTCCCTCCCACCGAAAACCACAGATTGCTTTCCCACATGGGGTCACACTTAATGTCCTGAGCATTCCTGGTGGTTGGGAGGACTGGCAATTATTATCCTGTTGCATAGACAAGGCTAGTGGGAGGACAGTGACTTACCTAAATTGTTCCAATGATGCAACTTTGATTTCTTCCCTCTTGTTTCAGTAATGTAACAGACTCTGCAGAGTCCACACCCTTCTCTAGTGTTACACTAGGAGGGAGAGTAAGGGGATAACAAAGCACATGGAATAGGGAGGAAGGTAAGACAATGGAAAGGCACATGCCAAGCAGGGGATGGGGTGATGATGTCTTTCCCATCCCCACTCAGTTAACTGGAAGAAGCTGTGCACTTTTCTTCTTCCCCAGCTCCATCCCACAACCCCTCCCCACACAACAGTAGCATTGAAGCTCTCACATAATGGAAATGTGGCTAATCCCTGCTTGCTGTCACATTTCCAAGTATTCTCTCTGTAGTCATGCTGCTATGTTAATGTCAGAGCCTTAGCAATGATAGAATGAAGGAGGGAAAGTTGAAACGGAGAGCTTACATTTGATGAAGGCCTACTAGATGCCACACGCTGTAGCCTTTTATTTTTACACCTTTTTCTCTTCAAGTCCTTCAAGTCATGCTCTGAGGTAGATATCATTCTTTTCCAAACAGGAGAAGTGAGTCAGGCTCAGAGAGAAAATTACATGTTGAAGAAATTCTAGGGAGGTGTCAAGTGGATATGGAGGCCAACTTGAAGGTCCTTCAATTGTCCAATTCTGGACAAATTTTAACATCAAAATATAGAATGATAGTTACAGAGTATAACCCTCTGAGACAAATAGGAATCTCTTGGTCATCTTGACACAAATAAATAAGGTGAACTCTCTATACTCATGGTTAATAGTAATACTAGAAGGATTAACAGAATTAGAAAAGCAATATTTGACAATTGTGATAGTAGTAAAGTGATTCAGGTAAAAATCACAGATGGGTGCTCAGTTTGCACCAGCAAATCCCACAGCTGTTACAGTCACCATGGTAACCATGCTTGCCTTAAAAAGCTGGGAAAAAACCAACAACCGCTGCAATCTTGTTCCTCATATGTGCTAAGAATTGAATAGGACTAACATGGTGCATGATAATAAATCTCAAGTACCCCTCACAATAAATGTATAAACATTCCTGGCAACTTCAGCAGTATACACCTTTGTAACACATAGGTGCATGCACACACACACACGCACATGCTTGCTCTCTCTCATCATCCAAGATCCAAGGAATTCATTCAGGTGGATCTACTGGGAGGCAAAGAAGTAAAACCTCACATTTCGATGGATTTATTTCTAACCATGCATATAAAGTTGAAAGCTACTGAATTGTGCTCTTTTAATGATGGATTTTTCTGGAGATGACCTATAAAAATGTCTCCAGGATGCTTTTTCAAATACTTTTTCTGTCTGAAAATAGCCTGTGCTTTCAACCAGGATAAAATCTTCAACAACTGTTTTTAAGTATTAGGCTGCTGACAGTTCACAGAAAATATAATAATAATTGTATATAAAATAATGCCATTTACAGTAGCTTCAAAAAGCATGAAATATTTATGGGTAATCTGTCCACAGTTATGGATCACCTGTACTGTACACTGAACACTACAAAACATTGCCGAGTGAATTAAAGGACACCTAAATAAGTGGAGGATATATTGTGCTCATGGGTCAGAAGACTCAGTATTGTTAATATCAATTCTCCCCAATTCAATCTGTAAATATGCATTTACACAACATATGCACGACTCAAACTCCATAAAAATTTGCCAGACCTATTAAAAAAAAAAAAAACAAATTGACAGGCTGATTCTAAAATTCATGTGGAAATGCAAAGGACCTAACCGATAAAACAACTTTGAAAAGGCTCAAAGTTAGAAAACAAACCCCACCTGACTCCAGGACTCCTGACAAACCTACAGCAATCAAGACAGTGTGCTATTGGTATCAACGCAGAAAAGTAGATCAAAGGGACAGAATAATGAATCCAGAAATAGACCCATGCCTGTATGGACAACTGGTTTTTGACAAAGATGCAAAGGCAGTCGAGTAAAGGAAAGATAATGTTTTCAAGTCAGGCATGGTGGCTCAAGCCTGTAATCCCAGCATTTTGGGAGGCCGAGGTGAGAGGATCGCCTGAGTCCACAGGTTTGAGAACAGCCTGGGCAACTTGGCGAGACCTCATCTCTACAATAAATCAAAAAATTAGCCGGGCATGGTAGTGCATGCCTGTAGCTCCCACCACTTGGAAGGCTGAGGCAGAAGGATCACCTGAGCCCAGCAGGTCGAGACTGAGGTGGCCGTGAGTGTGCCACTGCACTCCAGCCTGGGCAATGGAGTGAGACTCCAACTCCAAAAACAAAACAAAACAAAGAACATAATCTTTTCAACAAATTGTTCTAGAAGAAATGGATATCTATATTCACAAGTATGAACTGTGATCCAACTATCACACCATATACAAAAGTCAACTCAAAATTAGTCAGAAATCTAAATTTAAAACCTAAAGCTGTAAGATTTCTACCAGAAAATACAGAAGAAAATCCTTGGGACATTGGGCTAGGTGAAGAGTTTGTGAATAAGACAATAAAAGTTCAATCCATAGGTGGAGGAATCTATCAATTGGACTTCCTTATAGTTAAAAACTTAGCTCTTCCAAAGACACTATTGAGATAAGGAAAAGATGAGCCCCTGGCTGGGAGAAAATGTTTGAAAATTATTTATCTGGTAAAGGACGTCTATCCAGAACATAGAAAATATCATAAAATTCATTACAAATAAAGCAGACATTCCAATAAATAGAAGAGTTTAATAGACACTCGATGATAGAAGATATACAAATGTCAAAAAAGCACTTGAAAAGGCGTTCAGCATCATTAATCACTAAGGAGAGGAAAATGATAACTACAGTGAGATGCTATAACATTTCAGAAGAATGACCGAAATTTTAAAAACTGACTATACCAAGAACTGGCAATTTTCTAGATAATGAAGCCCTCATACACTGCTGATGGCAATGAAAAATAGTAAAACCACTTTGGAAACAGTTGGCAGTTTCTCATAATGCTGTTAGGTGACCTAGTCATTGAACTCCTAGGTATGTATTTACTCTTGAGAGAGAAAGCTTATTTCCATGAAAATACTTATTCACAAATGTTCACAGAAGCTTTATTACAAGAGCCCCAATTTGAAAATTGCCAAAATGTCCATCAACAAGTGAATGGATAATACAACTTTTGATATAGCCTATACTAGAATACTATCTAAAATTTTAAAAAGAGGACAATGTTAATGGATAGGTGGAACAAAATGGGTAAATATTAAAATAAATGGGGCCAATGAAAGAAGTGAGACTATGATTTAAAAAAACCTCTATGACTCCATTTAAATATGTAAAGTGATCTATAGTGATAGACATACGGTGTTTGCCTGGGGACAAGGTGATAGGAAGGGTAAGTAGCCCAAGTTGCTAGAGAACGAGCATTGTGATGTCTTAGGAATTAATAATAACATCTAGGACCACTCCGGTTATTTTAGGAGATATAGCTGGGCACCATTATAATAAAGCAAACTGTAAGGTAATTATAAATTTTGAAAATGCCAAATTCTTCTACTTGAACTTTTCACATTTTAAGCTAAAACTTGATACACTCTTGGCTTCTTAGACTATTTCACTGTAGAATGGATAAAACTGTGGAAACCATAGAAGAATGTGTATTATAATCCCAGCTTGCTAGGAGGACTGTCTAACCAGCTGTATAGTTCGACACCCATCTGAGAGATATATAGGAATCACTGCTTATTCTTTAAGCAGGGAGAAAAATAAATGTAGATTTATTGTAAGTACATGTTACATATCAATTTCCTTCTCTAAGTGAACAATTCATTGCTTTATGATAAAGTAAGGCATCTGTTAGATGGATATAAAGGTTACTACAAAAATTAATTTCTCAACTTCTGGACTATTTTGGGAAACTCACAGGTGCTATTCTACAACATGATTCTGTTCAGATATGAACTCACTTGAGCCAGGCATTGTATCCCACCAGAAGTGCAAGTGCTGGAGGTCTCCTGAGGACCATTCCCTTCAACTCTGGAGTAGAAGCTTCAGCAGCCATCACGACCCAGATTCTCGGAACTAACCTCTCTCACACACTGGCCTGAAGAGTTGCACAGAGAGAGAATCCAGCTATCACTATGCATTGTTGAAGTAACTATGTGCCTGGCACCATGCTAGCCACTGAGTCAGTGACCAATGACACTGATACAATTGGGTAGTGTTCACGACAACCAGAAGGTACAATAGGTTTTTCGCCAGGGCCTTTTCTTCTCCTGTCCTCATCTATACCCTAACAACAAATCTGAAAAGGAATAAAAATGGCCTGAATTCATATAGCATTTCTGATCCCGCAAGGCTATTGACTTGCCCCTGTGTTATCACCGAAGGCTCCAGCAATCCTCTGAGAGGACGTTCTTATCCCCATTCTACAGAAGGGAAAGCCGGACTCGGGGAATTGTCACCTGTGTTATGCTCCCATGCTGGAGACCTTTCCATGGAAAGCAGTTCCAGGACAACCTGGAGCAAGACACCACACTCACTGGGGCCAGGAGGGTCCCCACTTCTCCCCCCCCACAAGACAGCAAAGCACTGAGTCCCAAAGCGGGAACAAAGTGATTTGGATCTGGGATCTGGGATATCTTCCCACATTCCAGGGTGATTAGGCTTCCACCGCGGATACCCACATTCTCAGCTCAGTCCAAACACCTGAAGGCGGGATCCTGCTGTTCTTACCAGGTCACTTTGGTCTTAATTAAAATGTCCTCGCGCTTGCCACAATGATGTCAAGTTTCCATGGCAACTGTGATGCACTGGCTTTTCCTCAGTACATTTTCCGGAAATGTCCCTGTATAGGCATTTCTCCCTCCTCCTCTTTTGCTGAGAGCAAAACACCTTTACCTTTCATTATACAGACTGAGAAGACTTACTAATGAGCGCAACTAGGCTGGGATCCAAGCAATTAGTGGGACTTAAAACATGTTCCTGTAGCCATAACATTTTTTTCCTTAAAAAGAGACCGTAATGGAAGTTTTTGAAAGGTGGGTGGGTGGGGACACTAGAGGAGTATTATAAGTACACAAAGACCTAGGGCTGTTGGAGGTGAGCTAGCCCTCTGAGGGCGAACATGTAGAAATCACCAGACATGCAAGGCAGCTAGCCATCTGTAGCAGTAAACTAAGAGACTGTCTATAATCATGTGACTGGATGATCTAGGAACACAAAAAGTGGTTTGGTGATCTTCCCTTACCACAATTCCCTCAGCCAACTCATCGTGCAACACTCTAGAAATGCCCCCTAAGCTTCATTTTTAATATAAATGTGTGTACATTCTACTTCTTTTATTTTTCTGCTTAATTTTATTTATTTATTTATTTGTTTATTTATTTTTATTTATTTTTATTTTTGAGTTGGAGTCTCACTGTGTCGCCCAGACTGGAGTGCAGTGGCTGCTCCCGGCCACCGCAGCCTCGACCTGCTGGGCTCCGGCAATCCTTCTGCCTCAGCCTTCTGAGTAGCTAGAATTACAGGCATGCGCTACCATGCCCGGCTGCTTTTTTGATTTATTGTAGAGATGAGGTCTCGCTGCCCAGGCGGGCCTCAAACCCGCGGGCTCAGGCAATCCACTCACCTCAGCCTCCCAAAGGCGCGGGATTACAGGCTGAGCCACCGAGCCCGGCTTAAATTAATTTAATTTAATTTATTTTGAAGATGTGGGGTACAATTCAGGGTTAACATTCTACTTCTTAATGCTACATTTTCTGTTGGTTTCTTTGGCAGTTACATTGTCTGGTTTACGTCAAAATCATCATTTCTCCAGGAGGGAGGAGAAAGTTGGGCTACGGTAAACAGCTGTTGCAGTCCTGCTATGTACCATCTACTCTGCACAAGATTTCTCTTTTACCTCTCACAAAGTTCTGTAAGAAAAGTGTCATGGGTCACCTTTTACTGATGAGCCAGGGCAGGCTAACAGAGGGTAAGAAAGGTGTACCGGCATCATACAGGAAGTAAAGGGCAGGAATGGGGTTCCAATTGTTGCCTTTATCACAATATACCACACATTCTTAACGGAGGCATCATCACCCCAAGGGACTGAAAATGAGTCCTGGAGGGTGAAGAAGACTTAAACAGTATTATGGTTTGTAGCCCTCTGAAAGTCCACAGTACATAAACAGATGACATAAACACTCTTTGGACTAAACCACACTCTCAGCTCAGTCCAAACACCTGAAAGCGGGATCCTGCTGTTCTTACCAGGTCACCGGTCTTAATTAAAACATCCTCGCGCTTGCCACAATGATGTCAAGTTTCCATGGCAACTGTGATGCACTGGCTTTTCCTCAGTACATTTTCCGGAAATGTCCCTGTATAGGCATTTCTCCCTCCCCCTCTTTTCTGAAAGCAAAACACCTTTACTCTTCAGTATACAGACTGAGAAGACTAACTAATGAGAGCAACTAGGCTGGGATCCAAGCAATTAGTGGGACTTAAAACACGTTCCTGTAGTCATAACTTTTTTTTCCTTAAAAAGAGACAGTAATGGAAGTTTTTGAAAGGTGGGTGAAGACACTAGAGGAGTATAATAAGTACACAAAGCCTAGGGCTGTTGGAGGTGAGCTAGCCCTCTGAGGGCGAACATGTAGAAATCACCAGCCATGCAAGGCAGCTAGCCTTCTGTAGCAGTAAACTAAGAGACTGTCTATAATCATGTGACTGGATGATCTAGGAACACAAAAAGTGGTTTGGTGATCTTCCCTTACCACAATTCCCTCAGCCAACTCATCGTGCAACACTCTAGAAATGCCCCCTAAGCTTCATTTTTAATATAAATGTGTGTACATTCTACTTCGTTTTTCTGTTTAATTTTTAATTGTTAAATTTATTTTGTGCAAATATGCAAATGTTCATTATGCAGGTATTCTTGTTGATGATGTATGCGCCCCCCGCCCCCCTGTCCCACAGTTTCCCACCATTGCCAATCCCTTTCTCACAGTGTTATGATAATTGGTCAAGGTCCACTTATGAGTGGGAACATGTGGTACACAGTTCTTTTTTTCTGTGATAGATCACTCAGTATTATAGACTCTAAGTCTGTCGAAGTTGCTGCAAAGTTCATAATTTTTTCCTTCTTTATGGCCGCATAATATTCCATTGTGTATAGGTACTACTTTTTTTAAATCCAGTCCTTTTTCAATGGGCAGCATGGGTGGTTCCATGTTTTTGCTATTGTGAATAATGCTGCAACAAACATGCATGTGCAGGTATCTTTTTTATAGAGTGATTTGCGTTCCTCAGGGAATATTCCCAGAAGAGGGATTGTGGAGTCATATGGAAGGTCGATGTTTAGATCTTTTAGGAATTGCCAAACTGTTTTCCATAGAGGTTGTACTAGTTTACACTCCCACCAACAATGTAGAAGTGTTCCCTTTTCCCCACATCCTCTCCAGCATCTGTTGTTTTTTGAGTTATTGATAATGGCCATCCTGACTGGAGTTAGGTGTTATCTCAGGATAGAGATTCTGGAAGCAAAATCTCAATTTCTCAACCAACTCATCTTCGAAAAAGCCTTCACCATCAACCACTGGGGAGAGGAGAACCCATTCAGTAAATGGTGCTGGCAAAACTGGCTGACCACATGCAGAAGATTAAAACAAGAACCATACCTGTCACCATATACACAAATCAGCTCTAAATGGATCAAAGACCTAAACATAAGACTTCAAATTATAAGAACCTTAGCATTTGCAGGAGACACCTTTATGGAAATTGGAACTGGCAACCAATTCCTGATTCAAATCCCAAGTGCCCATGCCATGAGAGATAAGGTAGAGAAGTGGGACCTCATCAAATTGACAAGCTTCTGCAAAGCCAAAGAAACCATCAAGAGAGTGGGAGACAGCCCACAGACTGGGAAAAAACATTTGCCAACTCTATGTCTGACAAATGCCTAACATCTAGGATCTACAAGGAACTCAAATGTGCCAAAAAGAAAAGAAAAAAAACCCAACCTCATTATAAAGAGAGCAAAAGATATGATTAGACACTTCTTAAAAGAAGACATATGAGCAACCAACAGATAACATAAAAAAATGCTCAGCCTCACCAGTCATCAAAGAAATGCAAGTTGCTTCTAACAAATTGGCTAATTGAGAATTGATAGGCTGTTACTTCTGAGATTCGTTACAAAGAGGCTATGCTTTTGCTTTGGGGACCCTCTCTTGTTCCCTGTAAGGACAGCCAGTTGCCATGCTGTGTTCTGCTCACATAGGAAGGAACTGGCTAACAATCATTGTGTCTCTGGCTAACAATCATTGAGGCCTTGAGGTGTGCCAGTAGGCGTAAGTGTGAGCTTGGAAGTGGATCCTCACCCAGTTGAACCTTGAGATGCCTGCAGCCCAAGCCTATACCTTAACTGCAGCCTGTGTAAGAGACCCTGAGCCAGAGGCACCCAGTTAAGCCACATCCATATTTCTGACCCACAAAAATGATTTAGGGAATACAAGTTTGTTATTTTCAGCTGCTTTCATTTTGGGGTATGTTGTTATGAAGCAACAAACAATGAACACATATATAAACAGAAAATTCATGTATGTTCATACATGAACTTACATGAAAATTCATAATGTTCAACAAACATTTTAAATCAATTTAACAAAATGCAATGGAATATCTTGAGATACACTATTTTAGATGAGAAAAGGCAAGTTGAAGAACAATATGGATAATGTGATTTTAATATTAAAAAAAGATGTGTATTTTGTGTATCTGTGATTTAATAACAACATTTCACCTACAAAAAACAACAACCTGTCGACACTGGACTATTAGAGTCAGAGGGAGGGCATCAGGCAGGAGGGAGACTCAGAGTAATTTCATTTTGTAAATATGCATTTCTATATTGCTTAAAATTTTATAAACAAGACATATATCCCCATTCTTCATTGTTATAAAGGAAGGCCTGAGGCTGGGCAATTTATAAAGAAAAGAGGCTCATTTGGCTCATGATTCTGCAGACTGTACAGGAACCATGGTGCCAACATCTCCTTGGTTTCTGATGACCTCTCAGCAGACCTACAGTCATGACAGGAGGTGAAAGAGGAACATGCTTGTCACGTGGCGAGAGAGGAAATAGAGAGAAGAGGTGATGCCAGGCTCTTTTAAACAATCTATCAATTCTCGCCTGAACTATAGAGCAAGAACTCACTCAATACTGGGGGAGGGCCCAAGCCATTCATGAGAGGTCCACCCCATGACCCAAACACCTTCCACTAGGCCCCACCCACAGCCATGGGGGTCACACACCAACATGAGATTTGGAAAGGACAAACATTCAAACTGTATCATAAGAAAATAAGTTAAGACTCAAATTTCAAAACAAAAAATTTCATTTAAACAGATTAAGAAATAACTTACTTGTGATTTTGTTGTTTTTGAAATATATGCAAAGAACACCATTGTACTGAAAAAAAAGTGCCTATTGAAATGTTTAAGAATGGATCTATGTGAACTCACCCTAGAAAAAGTGTTACATACCACATTGCTGAATATCACTGCAGTCACCTTCAAAGTACTCCGCTTGGGAAGCTATTCACCACTGACAGTGCCTAGTCCACCCGTTAAAGCAATTTTGGAATTCTTTCTGGAATGGCCATCAGAGCTGTCATTGTATTACCCTTGATGTCTTGAATGTCATCAAGATGTCTTCCTTTCAATATTTCCTTTGTCTTTAGGTAAAGAAAAATGTCATTAGGTGCCAGATCAGGTGAGTATGGAGGGTGTTCCAATACAGTTATTTACTTACTGGCTAAAAATTCCCTCCTGGACAGTGATGTGTGAGCTGGTGCATTGTGATACAAGAACTCCTTTGGGACCATTTTTGCACACACCTTTTTCATGCCAAGATTTTCAGTTAAGATTTTCCTGTTTCTCTATTGATGTTTATTTGGTCTGCTATGCTTCTCACAGTAAGTCAATGATCTTGACACACAATTTGACGAATTTTTGCAATGTTTTTGTCAGTTCTGCTCGTTACTGTCAGTCCTGACCTCCCTTCATCTGTGATGCTTTTGGTCCACTCAGAAAAACGTTTAATCCATTTGTGTACTGTCATTTTCTTCATGGCATGATCCCAGTAAACTTGGACCAATACATCTCTCTTGCTCTAATTCAATCTCCAACATTCTTGAGACAGCACACAAAAACATGCAACAACAGTAATGAATGCCACTCAGCAAGACACTGCCACATATCGACACGAACACAAATGTGAGACACTGATATACCAAGGTTATAAAACCTTACCAAGTTGTTTGTACAGTGCTGTCAACGTAAGTGCACAGTGGCAAGTTTGTAAACTTAATTGTCAGGCCTTGGATGTATCAGTGTTTTTTAGTGTGTACTTCAATGTTTCAAATTCTATCACCCTAAATATTCATGGACTTGGAATCACACTGATTAGGATCAAATGCACTTTCTAAATGCTCAAGCTTATGCAAAACAATTAATCTCCTTCTCTTTCATTTTCTTCATCGGTAAAATAAAGATGAACCATCTCACAGTGTACTCATGAGACTTAAATATGATGACTTGATCCAAAGCAAATGTTAGGTAATTTTAATAGTTTCATTTTTTGTGGGCATTAGTTTTTTTGAAAGCACTAAAGACTGTAATGTAAATGGCTGTTTATTGACATTCAATGACATTTAGTATGTGCTACTGATAAATAAAGATAAATTATGAAATTATAAAAAGGGCAACATCTTATTTTTTGAAATAATATTATGACTGTACTTTTAGAGGCAAAGCAACAGAAATGACAAATATCTGGGTAAATATAATAGAATATTTATCTCCATTTAAGAAGTCATTAATTTTTTTAACTGATGAAAGAAAAAATATATAATATTGTTTGATGAGATTTCAATGAATGTAGATAAAATAAATAAGAAAACTGTAGCCTTAAAAGAGGAGAATAAGGGAATCCTTAATGTGGTAACATTGCCTGATACAAATTATTTGAAGTAGTAAAATACTGATTCTAAATAGACTTGAAACATCAAAGACTGTAGATAGTTTCAGAGCAACCAGTAAAAATGTTATATAAAAATATAAAGTCAAAAGTAAAATAGAAAAATTAAATTGGAGTGCCATATAATTTTCAAATAAGCCAAAACAACTAGATAAAAAAGTGGTACATATACACAATGAAATATTATGCAGCCATAAAGAAGGACAAGCATATGGACTTCACCGCAACTTGGAAGGATTTAGAGTCTGTCATACTCCATAATCTATCACAGAAATAAAGAACAGAGTACCACATGTTCTCACTCATAAGTGGACCCTGAACATTTACCATAATACTATAAGGAAAGGATTGGCAGTAGCAGGATACTGCTGGGAGGGGGTGAGGGGGGTGTGGACCCACATCAATAAGGGTACCTGATCTCAAGTCAGGTAAAGTGGGGACCAAAGGGAGGTCCAAACTTTGCCTGGACGATGACCACTTGTATACCTAATCCTGATTTATATCCACATCTTTAAAAGGACAAAGAAAAAGGGGAAAAAAAAGCATCTTGGGCATTAATGGAAAAACCAGAACCAATTGTAAAGCATAATTCCTGCACAAACATGCAGTACGTGTGAAGTTGTGATCATTCCTTCAATCTCTCATACCAGAGAAAACCTAGAAAATGTGTCCATTGTTTGAATTCCCACGTACACTCCTCTCAAATCCTGCTAAAACATTCCTGTGATTATACATATATTCATGCAAAGTGCAAGCAGACACCCAAGCTCAGCTTCTTGGAAATATGGTTTGAGTTCTTTGAGTCAGTTTTGGCTCCTGATGCAAGTAAAAATATGGGTCCACAGCTTTGTGGCTCCAATTTTAACAACTAAAAAACCCCAAGCAAGCAAACAAACAAAACAAATAAGTCAGAGGAATGAAAATCAGAGGGGACAAACAGAAAATAAGTAATAAGATAAAAAATGGTAGCTCTAAAGCCAAATATTACAACAATCACATTAAATGCAAATGGTCTAAACACACCAATTATACAAGATTGTCTAGTTTCAATTTTAGAAAAAAGGGTGTTGAAGTCTGAATAAATTGTGGATTTGTTTACTTCTTTTAGTTCTGTTTTACACTGTGAGACGGTTCATCCTTATTTTACAGATGAAGAAAATGAAAGAGAGGGAGATTAAATGTTTTGCCTAAGCTTGCACACTTAGAAAGTGGATTTGATCCCAATCAGTGTGATTCCAAGCCCATGAATATTTAGGGTGATAGAGTTTGAGACTGTTTTTTCACATATTTTGCAACAATGTTGTTTTATGCATACACATCTACAATTCCTATGTCTCTTTGGTGGATTGATTCTTTTATTATTATGTAATAGTCCTTTCTGTGTCTGGTAATTTTCTTTGCTTTGAAGTCCACCTTATCTGATGAAAATATGCCCACTCCTGCTTTCTTTTGATACATTTTGCCTGGTATATCTTTTTTCATACTTTTATTTTCAAACAACTAATAGCACACTTGAAGTGAGTTTCTCGTAGACATCATGAAGTTGAGTCAAGGTTGTTTCTTTTAAATCTACTTTGTCAATCACTGCCTTTTAATTGGTGTATTTAGGTTATTTACTCTTAATATAATTACTAATGTATAATAGCATAAGTCTGTTATTTTATTTTATTTTTTTCTGTTTGTTCCCTGTCTTTTTTTTTCCTGTTTTCTTTTCCCTGATTTCCTGTGAGCTACTTAACGCATTTTATTTATTTATTTGTTTGTTTTCCTGGTCAAAGTACTTTTTTTTCTATTTTGAAATTTTATTTTATTCATTTTTACTGATATTCATAGTTGTACATATCTTGGGGTGATATGTGATATTTTGATAGATGTATACAATGAGTTATGATCAAATCAGGGTAATTAGGATATCAATTCCTTCAAACATTTATCCTTTCCTTATGTTGGGAATATTATAATTCTTGTCTTCTGGCTATTTTGAAATATACAATAAATTATTATAACTAATTTTTCTATTGTACTATTGAATACTAGAACTTATTCCTTCTATCGAACTGTAATTTTGTACTTATTAATGAACTTCTTTTCCCCATTTCCCTTCTCAGTCTCTGGTAACCATCATTCTACTCTCTACCTCCATGAAATCCACTTTTTTAAGCTCCCAAATATGAAGTGAGAACATGGGATATTTTTCTGCCTTTGCCTGGCTTATTTGACTTAACATAATGACCTCCAGTTTCATCCATGTTGCTGCAAATGACAGGATTTTATTTTTTATGGCTGAATAATACTCCATTGCCCATATGTACCACATTTTCCTAATCCATTCATCCAACTATGGGCACATAGGTTGATTTCATATCTTGGTTGTTGTGACTAGTGCTGCAATAAAATGAAAGCGTAGATATCTTATCAGTGTATTTATTTCCTTTATTTTGGGTATATACCCAGCAATGGAATTGTCAGATCATGTAATAGTTCCATATATAATTTTTTGAGGAATCTCTATACTGTTTTCCATAATGGCTGTACTAATTTACATTTCCACCAATAGTGTAAGAGTGTCTCCCATTCTCCACATTCTTTTGCAGCAGTTTTTAATTCTTTCTGAGAATAACTATTATAACTGCGAAGAGATGAAATCTTATATATACATAAAAATAGCTAAAGTAAAAATATTATATGTATGTGTGTATATATATATATATATTTCATTACTGTCTGTTGTTGACATTTTTGCCAGCTCAAATAAAATGTAGAAAACTTATTTACCCTTTATGACCCTTTGCTCTTTACCATTTACATAGAATTGTCTTAAATATTTTCTCTGCATACCTCAAGAACTATGTTAAATGTTATACTTTTACTTCATCTCTCAGACATAATTTATAAATTTCAAGAGAAAAAGTAAAATTTATTTTTCCTTTGTTCTTACTTCCAAATTTCTCCTTTTATCGATTCCTTACTGCTTTAAGAACATCAATTAAATATTGTTTCATCTTCTAGTGACAAGTTATTTTAGTTTTATTTCATATAAAGTATTTTTTATTCATTTCTGAAAGATAATTTGACTTGATTTAGAAGTTTTGGGTCCACAGTTATTTTCTTTCAGCACTTGAAAAATGTACCACTTCCTTCTGGACTTCATTGTTTCTGATGAGGAATTTTTTATGTTTCAAATATTTTTTCTTCTACAAGTAATGCATCATTTTTCTCTCCTTGATTTCAAGATTTTTTGTTTGTATTTAGTTTTCTAAAATTTGATGATGATTTCTCTTTTTGTAATTTTCTTTGGATTTGTTCAGCTTCTTGAACCTATAGGTTTATGTCATTTGCCAAATTTGGAAACTTTCAGCCATTATTTTGTTGAATACATTTTCTCCCATGCCTTTTTCCTACTCTACTTCCCAGATATCAATGGCATAAGTGTTGTATTTTTTTTTTACAGTCCCACAAGTTCTCAAGGGTTTTTGTTTGTTTGTTTGTTTTTGCTTTTTTTTATTGTTCAGTTTGGGTAATTTGAATAGTCTCTGTTCAGTTTACTGAATTTTTGGGGTCTTTTTCCTTCTACTACTGAGCTCAATCATTGAGATTTTATTTTTGGGGGGGTCAGAAAGAGCTGTTTTATCATTTAAAACTTACTTATAAGTGAGATTACACATTCAAATATATATATATATATTTTTGTTGTTGTTGTTGTTGTTGTTGTTGTTGTTGTTGTTGTTGTTTTGAGTTGGAGTCTCACTCTGTCGCCCAGACTGGAGTGCAGTGGCCACTCTCGGCCACCGCAGCCTCGACCTGCTGGACTCCGGCGATCCTTTCGCCTCAGCCTTCCAAGTAGCCGGAATTACAGGCACGCACTACCACACCCGGCTAATTTTTGACTTATTGTAGAGATGAGGTCTCGCCAAGTTGCCCAGGCAGGTCTCGAACCTGCGGGCTCAGGTAATTCACTCACCTCAGCCTCCCAAGGTGTGGGATTACAGGCTGAGCCACCAAGCCCGGCTGCATTCAAATATTTTAAAGTGCTAAATAATTCTGGAATTTTATTTTATTTTTTTATTTTTTATTTTTTTGAGTTGGAGTCTCACTCTGTCGCCCAGACTGGAGTGCAGTGGCCGCTCCCGGCCACCGCAGCCTCGACCTGCTGGGCTCCGGCGATCCTTCCGCCTCAGCCTTCCAAGTAGCCGGAATTACCACGCCCGGCTGATTTTTTGATTTATTGTAGAGATGAGGTCTCGCTGCCCAGGCGGGTCTCGAACCCGCGGGCTCAGGCAATCCACTCACCTCAGCCTCCCAAAGGCGCAGGATTACAGGCTGAGCCACCGAGCCCGGCTTGGAATTTTATTTTATAAACAATGCCTACATCTCATTTATTTTTCTTACAGAAAAAGATTTTAAATCATTTTGACACTTGTTTTTTAAGTAATAATTTTATTTGTTGGAGTAGTTTTAAGGTTCACAGCAAAATTAAGCAGAAAGTACAGAGAGAGTTCCCATATGCATTCTCTCCTTCAACATACAACCTCCCCTACCAAACAACATCCCACATAAGTGTGATATATTTGTTATAACCAATGAACCACCACTGACACCTCATTGTCAACCAAATTTCATAGTTTATATCAAAATTCATTTTTTATGATCTACGTTCTTTGAGTTTTAACAAATGTATAATGACATGTGTCCATTATTGTGTTATTATACAAATAGTTTCATTTCCCTTAAAGTCTCCTGTAACCAAGGGGACTTTATTCAGCCCTCGCTTCCCCTAAACCTCCAGAAACCACTGATCCTTTTACTGTCCCCATATTTTGCCTTTTCCAGAATGTCATGTAGTTGGACTCATATAGTATGTAGTCATTTCATATTGTTTTCTTTCACTTAGTAATACACAATTAAAGTTCATCAGTGTCTTTTCAATGCTGGAGATCACATTTCCTTTAATTGGTGAATAATATTTCATTGTCTGATGTACAACAATTTATTTATCCATTCATCTATTATAGGATATTTTGGTTGCTTCTATGTTTTGACAATTACAAAAAAAAAAGCTGCTATAAATATTTGTCTGCAAATTTTTATGTGGACATAAGTTTTCAGTTCATTTGGGTAAATAACAGAGTGTGATTGCTGGATAACATGGTAAGAGTATGTTTAATTTGTAAGAAACTGACAAATTGTCTTCCAAAGAGTCTCTACCACTTTGCATTCCCACCAGCAATGAATGAGGGTTCTGTTACACATCTTCTTCAGCATTAGGTATTGTCATTTTTTTGGATATTTGCCATTTTAAGAGGTATATGGTGTTATCTCACTGATGTTTTAAGTTGCAATTCCCTAATAAAATATGAGGTTAAGCACCTTTGCATATGCTTACTAACCAACTGTATGTCTTCTTTGGTGAGGTATGTCTTCAGATTGTATGCCTATATTTTGATGGGTTGTTAATTAACTTACGGTTGAATTTTAAGATTCCTTTGTATATTTTGGGCATCAGTCTATTACTTATGTGTTTTGTGAAGATTTTTCTCCCAGACTATGTCTTGTCTTCTCATTTATTTGATCCATTGACATTTTATCAATTATTTTGCTTCTAATTGCTTGTCCTTGTTAACTGCATTGCATAATACCTTCTACACAATGTCAAACATTGTAGGAGATAAGTTAGCATGTTGTCTTGTTCTTGTCTTTAGAAAGAGAGCCTCTGGCTTTCCCCCCACTAAGGAGGAGGTTGGCTCTTTCAGCTGTAGTATATATACACACTCATGTTAAGAAAGTGTCCACTGATTTTTATTTGTGTATGTTTGTGTGTGTTTTAAACATGAATGGGTGTTGATGCATTCAAATACTTTTTCTGCATCTATGGAGGTAGTTGTATAATTTTTTCCCTTTAACTCTATTATTACAATAAGTTGTAGTTGTGGATTTCATGATATTGAAACAGTTCTGTGTCAGAATAAGTTCCACAATGTCATGATCTACTTTTTCATGTGCTGTTGAAGTGTGTTTACTAATATTTTAAGAATACTTAAGAATGTTCCTTCATATTTATATATGAAACTATTCTGTAATTTTCATTTTTGATGTAATCTCCTGCTAGAAACATTCCTTCTTTAAACTAAGATCTCTAGAAGATCATAGCATAATGTAACAGTAAACAGGAAGCAAACATTTTGCTAATGGGTCACTAGGGTTAATAGTGAGTGATGCCACTCTCATTTCCACCCTTTAATTTTTGGATCCACAATTTATGGTTATGGGACCATATGTTGGACACTGATTCAGAGGACATACAGGTTTTTGGAGAACTTTGTTTCAGCCTTTCAAGGTATTGACTTCTAACTGGCACTGTAACTGAGCCTTCATAAGGTTATTCCATTATTCTGTCCAACTAGTTGATTCAGTGTAGTGGAAAACATGGCAAAAACAGTGAATCCATGAGACTAGGACTATTGCACCATTTTTTTTTTTTTTTTGCTGTGAGGTAAGTTCCATGATTAGAAAAAATGTGTAGAATACCGCAATGGTAGATAAGCATTCTCTAAGTCCACAGATTGTAGTTTTGGCATAAACATGCCATACAGGAAAGTCAAACATGTATCCAGAATAAGTATTCCAGTAAGAACAAAATCTTTTTTTTTTTAATGATGAAAATTAGTCAATGTAATCAACATGTCACACCAGGCAGCTGACATCATTCCTGGGAATGGTAATGTAATAGGGACTCTGTATTGTTCTCTGCTGCTGGCAGTTTGGGCACTAAACGTGGTCATAGCCAGATCAGTCTTGGCAAGTGGAAGTCTATGTTGCTAAGCCCATGCATAATAACCTACACCCCTGGCATCATTGTCTCTTTGTTTTTGAGCACATTGTGCAATGACAGGGGTAACTAGGGGAGCAGAACAAGCCATCCTATGATTTGATTATTGAAATGTTTGTCTACTAAATACACCTTGAAGTATACAATTTTTTGTCAAGGATACCTTAATAAAGGTAAAAATAAAAAAAGATTCTCCTTTATTGAAGTCATTCTGGTAAGCAATCACATAAGACACAAATAGCTTCACGTCTTTTGCCCACCCAGAGAGGACTATCCATATACCTCTGCCCCCAATTTTTTTTTTGTCACCTGTTTTTCAATTATGTTTTCTCCAATTCCCCCACCATCTAGCCAATCCATTGGCCACAGCCCATAAATTGGGACAATACATCTGGCCATTTTTCTTTCCAAGCAAATGAACAACCAGGTGCACTGCTCAAAGTTTTGTCTCATGGTAGGCTATCCCTTCATTACTCTCCTTCAGGGATGCCCCAGAAAGTGGTTATAGTGCTGCAACTCTCCACTTTTTGATAGTGTCACCATATTATGCAGAACTATCTGAAAACCAGGCTCAAGTCTTCTCTTCCTTGGTCAACTGCTCCTAGAAAACTCCCCATGAGGCCATAGGTGCAGACGGAGAGAGAAAAGGCAGTGTAGCAGGAGTAGAAACCTGAACATTTGGGCTACCTTTTAATGTAACTTACTGCTTTCAGGGCCTGTTCAGGCCTATCTTATGTATACCACTTATATTTGATGATGAAGTGCTGTTGTGCATACCCAAACTTAAAGGTGGTCAGATAACACTCAGTTCATGATGGGCAGCTTAGGATGCATGGTAGCTTCGTGGTTCACAGTTAAGCATTTAGTTTCCACCAAGACCCAGTAGAAGGCTAAGGACTTTTTCTCAAAAGGAGAGTAATTATCTGAAGAGGGTAACAGGGCCTTGCTCCAATATCTTAAGGGCCTATTCTGCAATATACTTATAGGAGCCCACTAAAAGCTTCAAATTGCATCCCCATCTACCACTGACATCTCAAATACCACTGGATAAGGTGGACTGTATGGTACAGTGGCAGAGCAGTTGCACAGCAGCCTGGACTTGTTGCAGAACCTTTTATTGTTCTAGGCCCCTGTGAGTTGCAAAATTTCCAACTTTTTGGGTCGCTCAGTAAATAAGCTGGAGTGACCCCCAAAAAGAATATTTTTTTTAATCTAAAAAGAACCACTAATGCTGTGCCTCTTTTTTGTTGTAGGAGGGGCCAAATGTAACAAATTATCTTTGCTTTAGAAGAAATATTTCAACATGCTTCACACCTCTGGACCTCTAGAAATTTCATTGAGGTAGACAGTCCCTGAATTTTTATCAGATTTATTTCCCACCTTCTAATATGCAAATAAGTCTAGAGGAGTTGTTAATTCTTGCTCACTATGTCCTATCACCATAATATTGTCAATGGAATAAATCAGTTTGACACCTCTTGGAAAGGAAAGGTAAGCAAGATTCCTGTGAAGTAATTTATGACGTAGAGCTGAAAAGTTGATATACCGCTGAGGCAGAACAGTGATGCTGCATTGCTGGCCTTGCCAGCTATAATCAAATGACTTCTAGAAGTCTTTTCTAATAGATACTGAGAAAAATCATTTGACAGATCAATAGCTGTAAACCAGGTACTAATGTACTCAAGAAATGTAAACACATCTGGGACAACAGCTGCAATTGGGGTCACCACCTGATTAAGGTTTTTTTATAATTCACTGTCATTTCTTCAAGGTTTATTTGTTCCATACAAACCAAATAAATGAGTTAAAGGGGAATGCAGTGGGAGTCACCACCCTCATATTTTTCAAGTCCTTGTTGATGACAGTGATCTCTGCGATCCATGAATGCAGTATTACTTTTAGTTTACAATTTTCATATGTAAAAGCAGTTCTAGTGGCTTTTCCTTGACCCTTCCACCATAGTGGACTTTACTCCATGTGTCAGGGAACCAATGTTGGGATTCTTTCAGCTGCTGAGTATATCTATTCCAATTGTGTATCCAGGAACTGGGGAAATAAACACAAGATGGGTTTGGGGGACACACTGGGCCCATTAGGAAACTGACCTGAATTAAAATTCCATTTATTACCTGACATCCATAAGCCAGTACTCTGACTGGTGGACCACAGTGATGTTTTAGGTCTGCTGGAATGTCCAGTCGTCCATGAAAGGTTTCATTATTTTCTTTTTGCCAATGTGCAAATATCCTATAAAAGGCCATAGGTCCCTCTGAGGAAGATTGGGACAGATATTAACAATATAAACTTGTTGGCAGTATACTAGGGTCTTTTTTCAAGGGGATCCAGCCTCTCTTTCATTAAAGGAGTTCCTTGAGTTCAAACCTGCTTTGCTCACTACATGACAGCTAATTAAGTCGAGTTAAGTAAAATTAAGTAGGAACAAGGAATATGACTTTATTTCATAGTGCCAGCAAAACTGAGACAACAGTAAATTAGCGTACTAAAGACCCATCGTAAGTTGTGTATGCTTTGCTCAGTTTTTATCTAGGCAGAAGGGGAAAGGAGGAGGCCGAGATCAAGGGGTGGCCAAGAACCATCTGGGTACAAAGAGGGTTACAGGAAAAGTTATAAAATCTCTTTGTCCTTGGTTACTTTACTCTCTCTCTCTTTTTAATGTTCAACAAAATGTAATTAATGCACTTAATCTTCTTTTTCCCAAGTTAGTGTCAACAGCTGCATATTTGTAGCTCTCATGCTATTTTTTCAGTGTTTCAAAATTATTATACTCTAATAATAATTTTATTAGAACATGAACATGAACATGAACAGAGGCCAGGAGTCTCCCTCACCTAGTCTAAAATGGAGTTAGTTATGTTAGTCTTTGTCTATTTTACTGTTACAGTTCAAGGTCTGTAAGCTGTCTCAAGTCTGAAAATTAGTTGAGGGACCAAGACTTTATTTTTATGATTCCGGTTAGACCCTTATTCACCTGACATAGAAATTTTATGCTTATAAAAATGACAAGAAAGTTTAGTAGACTTCTTATCTACATTACTTTTGGGAACATTATGACCAACTATTCAATGTCATAGGTCTGTACCTGTCAGATTATTCTGATTGCTGCTTTTGACTCTGCTGTCGATTATTCTGATTGCTGTTCCTAGATCCAATTACTCCCATTGCACTTTGGTTTCTTAATTCAGTGACTCTAGACTACTATGTCTGGCCTACAGAGAAGAGTGTTCACAGAGCTTTTGACACTGCTAGGACTCCCTTCACAAATTTATTTCTCATAGTATTGGAAGGTATGTCATCTGAAACTTTCAAGGATGACTAAGTAGGTCTTAAATGACAAGGCCAATCTAACATTTAGTTTTCCTAAACCTGTGAATCCTTTTCTCTATATGAAACCAAGGTAGTCCCAGTCCCTAACCCTAACCCTAACTCTAACCCTAACCCCCAACCGTAACCCTAACCCTAATCCTAACCCATTTTTTGAACCATGTTTCAGCCAGTCAACCAACCAAACTGTCAGAGCACTTGCTAACTCCCCAAGCTGAAACATTAAATACAGAATTTCTGTTTAATGAGCCAATATCAATAAATTCAGCCTGATCTAACTTTATGTTCCTTCTACCTTTATTGTACACCCTCAATATCCTTTCTTACACATATTCCCCAGATTTCTGTTTGTGTAACTTTGATCCTCACAGACACATCCCAAAATAATGTTTATCCAAATATCTGGGCATCCTGTGGCCCAGTCAAGTTAATGCACAAAATTAACTATCAAAAAAATCAATTATATACTTGCTTCATCATAAAAATATGAACGTTTTTCTTCTTTCCAACACTTTTGGAATAATTTAAGTAGTATTAGGATTATCATAACTTTAAAGGTTTGGTGGAAATCTCTTGTGGAAATATCTGAGACTGGTACTTTATCTTGGGAGAAATTTAATCAATCTTTTTTCATTTATTTGATGTAATTCATCTGTTCGGACTTTCTGTTTCTACTGGGGTAAAGTTTTGTAAGTTGCATTTTTCTATAAATTTATCCATTAAATTTGAGAAGAGTTACAAATTATTTACTTAAGGGTCTTTACATTTTCTTTGATTGGATAACAATTTATCCCTTGTCATTTTGAATTTTGTATTTTTTTGCTTAATTTTAAAATTAATTTTCTATTTTCTTGATTAATCTACTTAGTGGATTGTCAATTTGTTGACCAATTGAAAATAAACCTGTATACACTTTATTACAGTTTTTAAAAACTCATTCATTTTTTTTACCTGTCTGTGAATTCTTTATTTCTGCATTCTTTTAGTTACATTATCAAGCATTTTAATAGAATGTATAACACCTCTACTTGTAACCTCTGATACATTTTATTTTCATTTTTATTATTCTCATCTAATTCTGTAATTTCAATTTATTTTCATTTAGTCCTATAATTGTTGAGAAATTTCAGATATAATCAATTTTTATGAATGTTTCTTGATCATCTGAAATGTAGTTGTGTTCTTTAATAATAGACATCAGAATTCAGAATGTGTATAAGATATATTATTTGCATCACATTCTTTAGGTCTTCTCTATACTTACTAAATTTGTGTCCACTTGGATATTGGTGTATTGGGGCAAGTGTGGTGAAATAATCTATTATTAGTGTGTTTCTTTTAATTCCTCATTATACCTTTTGTAGTTTTTATTTATTAGTATTTTTGATGTGTGGTATAAATATAAATATTAATAACACACGTAGTCCTTATGAAATTCAGTTTTAGAATTACCAAGTGTGAAATTTTTTATCTTTTAATCTATTTTGCTTTCTAGTCTACGTTCATAAATATTGATTGTAATCCTTTCTTTTATTTGTAATTGACTGAAATATGGTTGCCTATTTTTAAATTTTAACTTGTCTGAGTCTATCTGTTTTAGGCATATCTCTTGAAAAATCATAGGGCTGGACTTTGCTTCTATGGGCAATATTAACTGTTTTCTTTTAATAGGTGAATTAGACCCATTTACTGGTATTTGGCATGATCAATGTGTTTAGTCACTTGGGTTCAATTATGTAAGATGATTTATACAAAATGTTTCCAATATATTTATGTATATATACACATCTGTATATATGTGCAATGAATAGAAACATGGGCATATTTGACATCACGAGATAATTGACACAAAAACCAATAACATACTCATAAAACTTTCTAAAATATGCCTAATTACAATAGTTAAAGAGTGAAAAAGGAAAATGCTGAAAATTATATATAATGTGAGCTCAATTTTTCAAAACATATATTATACTTGTATATGTATATACGATGTATATACATTTATATATTAATACATTGTTGTATACATGTAAAGACAAAATAATGGAAGAAAATGCCATATATAATATATTTTTTAAAATTAATGAACTGGTAGTGATGCTGATTATATATTTATCTCTGGACTTGACTATGTTTATCACATTTTAATATTACTATAGAGCATTTTAAAATTAGAATTAAGGCTCAGATGGCTGGGCATAGTGGCTTACATCTGTAATCCAAGTGCTTTTGAAGGCTGAAGTGAGAGGATTACATGAGACCAGGAGTTTGACTAGCCTGAGCAACATGGCAAGACCTTGTCTATATAAAAAATTTAAAAAGTTAGCTGGGCATAGTGGTGCACATCCATAGTCCCAGATACTTAGGAGGCTGAGATAGGAGAATCTCCTGAGCACAGGAGGTCAAGGTTGCAGTGAGCTATGATCATGCCACTGTATTGCATTCTGGGTGATAAAACGAGACTGGGTCTAAAAAATATCAAACCAAATCAAACAAACAAACAAAAAACAATGAATGTTTATAGAGATATTGCTTGTTAGTAAATATTTCAGACATACAAAAAGTTTTATATAGAAAATAAAATAGCAGGCTTTTATATATTGAAATTAAGACATCAACACACACGTATCAGAAGCACTCCTATACATCAATAACGACTAGATTGAGAATTAAATCGAAAATTCAATCCCATTTACAATAGCTTCTAGAAATATAAAATACCTAGGAATATATTTAACCAAGGAGATGAAAGGCTCTATAAGAGGAACTACAAAACATCGGTGAAAGAAATCATAGAGAAAACAAATGGAAAAACATCCCATGCTCATGGATTGCCCAAAGTAATCTACAGATTCAGTGTAATCTCTGACAAATTACTGTCATTTTTCACACACTAAGAAAAAGACAATTCGAAAATTTATATGGAACCAAAAACAGTGCAAATATTCCAAGTCATCCTAAGCCAAAAGAACAAAGCTGAAGTCATCACATTACCTGACTTTAAATCATACTACAAGGCTACAGTAACCAAAACAGCATGGTACTGGTACAAGGACAGACACATGGGCCAATGGAACAGAATAGGGAATTCAGAAATAAACCCAAATATCTACCAGCAGACAAAAACATACAGAGGGGAAAAGACACCTTATTCAACAAATGGTGCTGGCAAAGTTGGATAGTGACATGTAGAAGAATGAAACTTGATCTCTATCTCTCATCATATACAAAATTAACTTAATATAGATTAAAGACTTACTGTCAGACCTAATACCATAAAAATCCTAGAAGAAAACTTAGGTAAAACTCTTCTGGACACTAGGTAAAGATTTTATGGCCTAGATCCCAAAAGCAAAAGCAACAAAAACAAATAAATAAATGGAACTTAATTAAATCAAAAAGCGTCTGCATAGCAAAGAAAATAAACAGAGTAAATAGACAACCTACAGAAAGGGAGAAAATATTTGCAAACTAAATATTCAACAAGGGACTAAAATCCGAAATCTACAAAGAACTCAAATCAGCAAGAAAAGAACAAAGAACCCCATTGAAAAGTGGGCAAATGAATAGACATCTCTCAAAAAGAATATATACAAATGGCCAACAAACATTAAAAAAATGCTCAACAAATTAATCATCAGGGAAATGCAAATTAAAAACACAATGAGCTATCACCTTATACCAGTCAGAATGGCTATTATTAAAAAATCAAAAAATAGTAGATTTTGCCATGGATGCGGTGAAAATGGAACACCTTATACATTGTTGGTGGGCATGTAAATTAGTACAACCTCTGTGGATATCAATCTGGAGATTTATCAAAGAACTAAAAGTAGATCTACAATTCAATCCAATAATCCCACTACTTGGTATATACCCAAAGAAAAAAGGTTCAATGTACAAAAAACAAAACAAAACAAAACAAAAGACATCTGCTCTCGCATGTTTATCACAGCACAATTCACAATTGCAAATATGAGGAATCAACCTAAATGCCCATCAAGTGATCAGTGAGTAAAGAAAATGTGGTACACACACACACACACACACACACACACACACACACACACACATACACACACACACAATGGAATAATATTTAGCAATAAGAAAGAACCAAGAAATATTTTTTGCAGCAACTTGTATGGGATTGGAGACTATTATCCTAAGTGAAGTAACGCAGGAGTGGAAAACCAAATACTATATGTTATCACTTACAAATGGGAGTAAAGCTATGGGTCTGCAAAGGCGTATAAAATGCTATAATGAATATTGGAATATTGGAGACTCAGAAGGGGGAGGGCAGAAATGAAGGAAGGATGAAAAATCACCCATCGGGTACAATGTACACTCGTAGGAGTGACAGATGCAATTAAAGCCCAGATTATACAATGCATCTATGTAACCAAAAACTATTTATAAAACTACTGAAATTTTAAAAATAGCAAATATAATTTTAAAAGAAATAAAATATTGCATATGCAGTTGAAACTCATTTTAAAGTTCTAATTGCATTAACCTTTTTCTTCTCCAGAGATGACCACTATCAAAAATTATTTTTTTCCTACCAAACAAAAAAATGCCCTGGACAAGGTGAATTCACAGTCAAATTCTACTAGATGTACAAGGCAGAGCTGGCACTAACACCACTGAAATTATTTTAAAAATACAAATAAAATAGGAGAAATTCCTCCCAATTCATTCTATGAAGCTAATGTCATCCTGGTGCAAAAATCTCAAAAAGACACAACAAAGAGAGAAAATTACATGCTTATATCCCTAATAAACATGGATGCAAAAATCCGCAACAAAATACTAGCTAACAACATCTGACAGAACATCAAAAAGATTATTCATCATGATCAAGTGTGCTTTATTCTTGGGATGCAAGACTATATCACATCAACAGAATTAAAAACAAGAACTACACGTTTATCTCAATAGGCACAGAAAAAGCAATTAATAAAATCCCTTATACTTTCATGATAAAAACCCTTAACCATCTAGTCATCACAGGAACACACCTCAAAATAATAAAGTCCATTTTTGACAATCGCACAGAAAACATCATACTGAATGGTCAAAAGTTGGAAGAATTCCCCCTAATAACTGGAACAAGACAGGGATGTCTACTCTTACCACTCTTGTTTAGTATAGAACTGGAAGTCCTAGCTAGAGCATTCAGGAAAGAGAAAGAAATAAAAGATATCCAAATAGGAAAAGAGGAAGTCAAATTGTCTCTCTTTGCAGACAATATGATTCTATACCTAGTACTAAAGATTTTGTGAAAAGACTCCTAGACCTGATAAGTGCCATCAATAAAGTTGCAGGATACAAAATTCAAGTTTGAAAAAAATTATCACTTTCTTTTCTTTTGTTTTTTTACTTTTATACCAAAGAAAATTTTTATTGAAGTACAGATCACTAGTTATTTAAAAATACATGGGAAAAGACAAATACAAAGGCAGTATCATACAACTGATTTCTAAACTTAATACTTTTGAAATACAAAACAATGATCATTACCCCCAAAAGTCAGTTTACTGACACAAATTGATTTTTAAGTTGGTCTGTAACTCTTTTCACTCAATTTTATTTATAAATGTTCCTAAACTTGTCAATTTCATTCCATACCAAAACTTCATTTTTTTGACATGTTTTCTTCTCAAAGTTGTGTATAGTTATTTCTTGTAATTAATGCCAGCAACTATAGGAAGATTTCCTAATTCACAATAATTCAATATCTTTGCTATTCTGGAAATTGTTACCATTTTGAATTATCTACACTAAGACTCATATATTTAAAGGTAAAATACTAACGGGCAAAACATGGAGGTTGGAAGTAGGACAAGAAAAAGACAATGTTATCTCTTACTACAGACCTAAAAGACTCCATTACTTCCTTTGGTACTATTGCAAAGAAGCAGTTTCTGCCAGACCACAGGTTGGCTATATGGTTGTCCCTTTTATATTTCCTTTTCTAAAGAATGTCAAGATTTTACCAATTAAATTGTTCAGCCAAATAAGCAAAGAACTTTAAATTATTATATACTTTAGCTGCTTGAAATAACTTATTTTCTTAACTGGTTTAGCAGTCTTGTGTCTGGAAGAGCAGTAAAACCCACTTTGTTCCAAAATTAGAACACTGACTCAGAGGCTACCTGTAAGACATCTATCTTCTATCACCAATCAGTCATGAAGGTGGCCCTTCATGAACTCTGTATTCTAATAAATGTAAAAATGACCTCATCTATCAATACACAATATTGAGCCAGCAAAGCCAAAAAGTACACTCATAAGTAGGAACTGGCTTGTATAAAACAAGAGGGTATATACCCTCAGATATAAAACAAGAGAAATATGTATGCTAATAAAAACAATCTTTAATAAACTTGTAAAGAGAGGATTCTGGCTTACATGCTGCTTTTACTGACCATGACTGAATGATTGGAAATTTTATTTTCCTAGGCCAAATCATTATCATTTCTATACACCAACAACGTTCGAGCTTAAAACCAAATCAAGAATACAATCCAGCTGGGTGTGGTAGTTCACACCTGCAATCCCAGCACTTCATTTGGGAGTCTGAGGCTGGAGGATAACTTGAGCTCAGAAGTTTGAGACGAGCCTGGGAAACATAGCAAGACCTCATCTCTATTAAAATTTATTTTAAAAATAAATGAAAAGAACACAATCTCCATTCATTTACAATAGTTACAAAAAAATTCAAGAATACATTTAACCAAGGAGGTTAAAGGTATCTACAAGGAGAACTATAAGACAATGCTGGAAGAAATGAAACATGACACAAAAAATTCCATGCTCATGGGTTGGAAGGAGCAGCATCATTAAAGTATTTATGCTGCCCAAAGCAATCCACAAATTTAACTCAATTCCTATCAAATTACCAGTGTCATTTTTCACAGAATTAGAAAAAAATAATTATTAAATTCATGTGGAAACAAAAAAGAGCCCAAATAGCCAAAGCTATCCTAAGCAAAAAGAACAAACCAGGATGTATCATATTACTGGAGTTCAAACTTTACTACAAGGCAGTGGTTACCAAAACAGCATGGTACTGGCATAAAAATAGACCCATAGACCAATGGAACCAACAGAATAGAGAACCCAGAAATAAAGCTGCTCACCTACAATCCACTGATCTTTAACAAAGCCGACAAAAACAAACATTGAGGAAACAACACCCTATTTAGTAAATGGTTCTGAGAAAACTGGCTAACCATATTCAGAAAAATGAAGCTGTACCCTTACCTCTCATCAAATACAAAAATTAACTCAAGTTAGATTAATAACTTAAATGAAAGATCACCTCAAGCTATAAAAATCCTAGAAGAAAACCTAGGAAACACTCTTCTGGACATTGGCCTAGGCAATGAATTTATGACCAAGTCCTCAAAAGCAAATGTAGCAAAAACAAGAATTGAAAAGTGGAACTAATTAAGCTAAAGAACTTCTGTACAGTAAAAGAAACTATCAACAAAGTAAATAGACAACCTACAGAATGGGAGAAAATATTTGCAAACTATGCATCTGGAAACAAGTGAACACCCAGAATCTATAAGGAACTTAAATAAATAAGAAATAATGAATAACGCTATTAAAAAGTAAGCACAAAACATGAACAGTCACTTCTCAAAAGAAGAAAAGCAAGAGGCCAACAAACACATGAAAAATGCTGAACATCACTAATCATCAGAGAAATGCAAATCAAAATTATAGCGAAATATCAACTTACACCAGTCAGAATGGGTGTTATTATTAAGTCAAAAAACAGATGTTGGCATGATTGCAGGGAAAAGGGAACATTTATACACTGCTGTTGGAAATGTAAACTGGTTCAGCCCTTGTGGAGAGTAGCCTGGAGAGTTCTCAAATGAATAAAAATAGAATTACCATTTGACCTAGCATAAATCATCCCACCAAAATGACACCTGCACTCATATGTTTATTGCAACACTATTCACAATAACAAAGACATGAAACCAACCCAGGTGCCCTGAATCAACAGTGGACTGGATAAAGAAAATGTGGTACTTTTATACACCTTGGAATACTGCACAGCCGTAAAAGATTAAAATGATGTCCTTTGCATCAACATGGATGCAGCTAGAGACCATTATTCTAAACAAATTAACACAAAAAACAGAAGACCAAATACTACATGTTCTCACTTATGAGTGGGAGCTAAACACTGGGTACACACTCAAAGATGAGAACAGATACTAGGTACTCCTAAGGTGGGGAGGGAGGAGAGCAAGGATTGAAGAAGTACCTGATGGATACCATGTTCACTATCTGGGTGATGGGTACAAGAGAAGCTCACACTACCATCATGCAATATACCTATGTAGCAAATCTGTGCATGTATCCCTGGATTTCAAATTCAAAAGAAATTAAAAAATAAGAATTTGGATTTTTCATTCTTAAGACCTTTCTTTATAATTGTATTACATATATAGCAATGAATATATAATAGTTAAAATGATATTGTTTTGTTACTTGTGTTTATCTATAGATGCCTGGTTACATGAAGGAGAAAGAGAAAGAAAAATGTGTGTAGAACAAATACACATTAACATCTCAACAGTGTGACCTGCACATATGCCTCCATTGCAATGTGAATTATCTTTCAGAGCTTCTAAATTGGATACCCATTTCCTCAGTTTATATGCTGTAGGGGGCACTAACAGAATCTACAAATAGTATTTTTAGTCACTTTCTCCCCTGATGTGTTCAAAGTCTTACGGTTTCTCAGGTGCCAGCTATCCCCCAAACAGTGTTTCAGTGAATCCCGAATGTGAAACATTTTCTCATTTGTTTGGCCTTCATTTTCTGTCTTCTATTCATGCTATCATCAACACTTGTACATCTGGAACCTAATTTGGACAATGCTAGTTAAAAAAGACAATGATATCTGTGAGTTAGTTTTCATGTGTTCAGATTGTAACAGTGGAACAGCAAAAGGACTAACAGAACTATCTCCTTTTTTGTTTGTTTTAGGGGTCTTTACCCATGCTTGCATGTAGGCTAAATTAATTTTGAAACACTGTAATTATAATATAGGAACAAGCATGCAACTGTTGAGAATAACTCTGGGAAAAGGGGGGATATGTGCACTAGCCAATTTTTGTTAAAGATTAAAAAAAAAAAACATTGTAACCAGGGACAAAAAAACATCCCAACCTCCTTGGACCCTTGCTGGTGCCCAATGTTCATGGCCATTGGTCACTGCAGCTGTCTGTCACCTCTTAATCCCAAGCCCGTCTTCTTTCCCCTGCTTTTACATAAAGAAGATATGAAATTTTTGCTGACTTTGATAGAGTAGTTAAGTTAGACAGGAAAAGCTTTAGAACTATAGAAAAGTTTCAAGCTCATTGATGCCTGCAGCAGCTGGTGCAGAACCATACATAGAAGCAAGCAGTCTAGTTAAAGGAAACTTCACACCTACCTAACTGTAGGCTCTTATCAGATACACCCGCAGCAGTGTAGTATGTCTACCTAGGATGCTAGCAGTCAAGAGCTGACCACCAAGGCAAGAACCAGCTTATAGACCTCTGGAGCATGTGCATCAATAGCCAAGATTGACGTAAGATAACCATAACCTACCTTAACCTTTATTGTAATACTATTAACATAAAATTACCCTAGGGGATATTTCCACTCCCATCATACACTTGACACCATGATTGTACCAGTATAACCCTGAGAGGCCTGAAACTCCCCCGCCCAACATGAGGGAGAAGTAACAGAAACTCAGCCCTAAAACCACCATTTCTAGGAAAAGCCCACCCCTAAATCTACTCCTCAACACCCCTAAGAATAACAGTTAAAGCTGAACAATAGTTGGGGGCAGAAGCAGTAGCTTTCTGTAGGCTGTTTCTGCCCACTCTCCGCTTGGGAGTATACTCTTCTTTGCTTAATAAAGCTACTTGCATATCGTACTTATCTGTGTGTCTGTGAATACATTCCAAATGTGAACACCAGAACTTGCCATTGACCTGTCTCACACTTGAAGGAGCTCCCCTTCTCCCAGTAACAACTTGAGGTGGTCTCTGTGACAGCATTTTACCATCTCCTCAGGCTGCTGGCTCTTGAATAAATCTGTTTGCCTTTCACCAACCCTTGTCTCTTGAGTTTGGTTTTCGAGAGATGAGCAGCTGGACCTACGTTTCAGTTACAAATTTCTTGGTTGGTTTAGGGATACATCCTATTTAGAATGTTAAATGATTTTTTGTTACAAGTGCTGGGCATGTGCATGTTTTCTTTTTCTTTAACATTTAAAATTGCACATGGAAGGTACTTCACAGGTGTTTTAATTCACATGTGTTGATTGCTCTTGGGGCATTGGACTGAAAGAGACTATGACTAAATTTCTACCCTGCATCATGCCGTGTCAGGATTCCCCCTTTCTGGAAGTTGTGGTGTTGAGTGCCGGACAATTTTATGCAGTCTTTTCTCCTTTCCCTTTTCTGTGGCATTCACTGCTTGGTTAACCAGATGGGTAAACAAATAAGCCTGCTTTCAGTTCAAAGGCTTTATTTGGGAGAATGCAGAAAGCAGTACGTTGTGAAACTACTTCTATCTCATGACTTCACTAGAATCCTAGGAGGTAGAGACGTAGTCTGAATGCTGAATGTAAGATTCACTTGAAACAGCTTATCCTTCCTTTAGACATCTGTATTTCCTTGAGGCTTCCCAATTGGGATTGTCATGTGAGTATATTCATACAGTAGTTTTATGACCACCCTATTACTTGATTCCCTTGGTTAAGTTCCCCATTTGAATGATAAGTCACTCTCCTGGAGGAAAGATCAGGGATTTTCATTTATTCTTCTTACAAATTTTTACTTTTAAAATCAAAATATTGTCGTTGTAGATAAAAATGAAAAACATGAGAAAAATTCATTAGAAACCCCTTAAAATCTATTACTACTGAGCCGGGCTTGGTGGCTCAGCCTGTAATCCCGCGCCTTTGGGAGGCTGAGGTGAGTGGATTGCCTGAGCCCGCGGGTTTGAGACCCGCCTGGGCAGCGAGACCTCATCTCTACAATAAATCAAAAAATCAGCCGGGCGTGGTAGCGCATGCCTGTAATTCCGGCTACTTGGTAGGCTGAGGCGGAAGGATCGCCGGAGCCCAGCAGGTCGAGGCTGCGGTGGCCGGGAGCGGCCACTGCACTCCAGTCTGGACAACAGAGTGAGACTCCAACTCAAAAAAAAAAAAAAAAAATCTATTACTACTCATGTATCATGTATAAGCACTATTGACAGGTGAATATATATATACACACACACATATATATAGTTCTAGAAATTCTACTATGTAAATATGTTTATATTTAAGCATAGCAATGAAATAATATTGTCCAGTAAACTGTAAGTGAACTGTAAACTGATTTATTTAGACAAATATCATATTATGGAGGTCAATATATGCCAATCAATATAAATCCACATAACTAAATGTATTTATGAATTTATATTGATTGGCACGTATTTACCTCCATAATATGATATTTGCCTAAATTAATCAGTTTACAGTTTACTTACAGTAATGGTCAATTCAGATATGAGAATAATGATAAAATAATGATTAAAAGGTTAATATTTATTTCTGACTTCCTCTGTATCCAGTAGTGTTAAAAGTATTAAACCTATACTTACTCATTTAATCTCTTCACAATCTGACTTTAGAAATAAGGGAACTGAGGCACAGAAAAGGCAGGGCTAAAAGCATTAAAAGTAAGCATTAAGAGTCACATTGTGTGACTCTGGAACTCCTATATCTAGCCAGGATATGCTACTGCCTCTCTTATGATGAGTTTCAATCTCACTGTTAGTCAAGGCAAAGAAAAGTGCAATAAACTAAAATACCATGCATTTTCCCACTAACTAGACAAAAAATAAACTATTAATGATAATAAATGTGGTTTGGAAATTTTGAAAGATATGTCCTGTTGTACTGTGGAAGTTTTCCCCCATCTTGTCTCTCTTCTTGTGCTTCAGGGATGTTCTTCATTCCAAAGCTGAATGACTTTCCTCTTGGTATATTTATATTTCACTCTCATTTACCATTTTTTATTATGGCAAAATCATCAGCGTTTAATAAAGGTAAAGTATATAACATAGAAAGAAAATAAAATATTTTTACTCCAAAACATAATATACAAATATAAGCCTTGTATTAATTTACTAAGGTTGTCATAATATAGTACCAAAAACTGGTGACTTAAAAAGTAGAAATTTATTGCCTCACAGTTCTAAAGCTTAGAAGTCTGAAAGCTAAGAAAAAGATCAGAAGTCATGGGAAACTGCAGGGGAGTGGAGGGCAGGGAGGTGGGATTGGCAGTAGTGGGAATCTGCCTGGAGAATGGGAAGCGGGCACCTCATCAACAAGGGTACCTGCATAATGAACATTTGTATACCTAACCCTGAAATGTACCCCACATCTTTAAAATAAAAAATTAAAAGTTTTTTTTTTAAGAAGTCTGAAAGCAAATTCGGTCCATGTTCCCTCTCAAGACTGTTGGCAACTTCTTCCTAGCTTCTTCTTAGTTTTTGTGGTTTGAAGGCAATCTTTGACATCCCTTGGCTTATAGGTGCATCAATCCACTCCCCCATTTTTCACCTGGTATTCTCCCTGTGTCTCTTCATAGCACCTTCTCTGTGCGTGTTTCTGTGCCTAAATCTCCTTTTTTAAAAATAGGACTACCACTTATGCACCAAGTGCTTTTTATGTGTTGAGTCATTTGGTGCTCATAGCTCCCTTACAAGACGGATACTGTTGTTAATTCTCATCTTATATATTTAAAAAACTGAGGGAGAGAGAATAAAATCTTTGCTCAAGACTGCACAGTTATGGAAGAAGACAGCCTGGATTTGTGTCCAGTACATCTTGCTCCAGAATCTGGGAAGCTGTCACAGATTTGTTGTCAAGTGAAAGAAGCAGTCTGCACAAGGATGTGTATTTTATGAACTCAGTAACATTCAGTATGCTGATATATTTCTACAAAGTAACTAGATCTGGGGACAAAAATGTGTGTTATGACCTTGGTGATATCACATTTATTGCAATTCTGAGGACAGAAGCCATGGGGAAATAAGATAAGGAGTCAGTGAAGAATGTGAACAGGAAATATAGGAAACTCCTTTGGAACGTTGACTTTGAAGGGGAAGAGAGAGAGAGAGAGAGAGAGAGAGACAGAGACAGACAGACATATGACTGTGCTGATTGAGGACAAGGGATTCAAGGAAGGAATTTGTAAAAAATCTTCAATTACTGTACTTGAAACTTGAGCAAATTTAAAAGTTAATGTGAAAAAGCCATCTCATCTCAGATTCACCCCTTGAATTTTTCCATGTACTCATTTTCTTTCTAACCATCTTATTTCCACTTTAGAGTTGAGGCACCACCAATAAGATAGTGTGTATTTTAAGCTCAACATATATTTAGTTATTAGTGAATGGAAGAGCAAGCAATTGTGTGTCAAAGAAATGCCAGTAACTATCTGATTTTTACCTCTCAAGAAGGCAGCAGGTGGCTGAAATACTGGTGGCTGTGAGTGGGTCCAGACCTTTCCTATATTAACACAATATATTAATAAAATATGTTAACACAATATGCTGCCATTAGCCAAACACCATGACCTGCTTACCTGGTGCAATCTACCACTAAGCTAGTCAGTTGGGTTTAAACACAAGCCTGTTGTCCCAGCATAGGGGCCTGAATTTGAATCTGCTCAGAGGAATGATGTGAAATAGTTCTTGTGAGCTTCTGAAACACATAAGAAAGACAACCTCTACCTCCAAATTTTGAACTCAAGACATATCAGAGTAATATTGGCTTCCTTCATTTAAATGCCTTTATTCTCCTTATGAGAAAACAATTAAAATAAATTTTCACTTCTAAAATTTCCACCAATGAAGAAAAAATGATAGTGCCTAGTTGTCTATCTGAGTAGCTAATGGAATAGTATACAAAGCTAATTTTTCATTGGTTTAACTTCGTAAAAGTTTATTCTTCTCTCAAAAAACAGTACAACACTGGTGTTACTGGTCAGATGGTTCTCAGAGTTGCCTTTCCTGAAAGTGAGAATATGAGGATCAAAAGTATTCTATTCTGTGGCCTTGCCATTCCCTAGAGTCTCAGTGCTATGACCAATTCTCTGCTGTCAGATGAGGAAGCATACAATATTGCTTGAAAGGATTTTTGAGATCAAATTAGAAGCAGCAAACATCACTTCTGCTCACATTTCATTTCATTAAACAAAAAACTAATATTCAGTGTCTTAGCTTGGATTATTTCAAAACAGAACTGAGCCAGGAACTTGGCTGCTGGTAGTTTATTTAGGTGATTTTAGGAAGCAGCAGTGAGGTAGGAACCAGAATCAAGCCAAACAGTTCAAGCCAATAAAATGAAGCATTATTGAGGATACTGTGTTGGTAATGGGGACTAGAGTTAGCTAGAATCTCTGAGAAACATACAGAATGCCTCTCAGGTTGGGATGCTGGGAAACTTTATACATCATTCAATGTTCTGTTGGTTGAAGGTAGCTTCTGGGAGCATTAACTCTTCTGCAATTCAAGTATGGGTTTGTGTGTGAATTAAAAGGATCGCTGAGGCTAATGAGAAAACTCTGAAACAGGAACGTAAATAAGGGTGACTTGCTTGAGGTAGGACATTTGCTGTCATGGATGTGAGATCACAAGGAACTATCCATAACAGCTGTAGATGTGTTCCAAGGATGTGTGACAGGAAGCACCAAAAGTTTTTGCTACATATGGCCTTCACTTAATTGCAAGGGAAGCTAAGCATAGTATAATTGTGTGCTGTAGAAAAAGTGGGAAATAATATAAATTTTCATAAATTATGACGCATGTTAGGTAATGGAAAGTTCTCTGAAACACATTTTAAAGGGAAAGAGTGTGACCAGTCACACAAGCACAAGAGTGGGATTGGCAGACACCGGACACTCTTGAGGGAGGGAGGGAGGAAAAAGGAAGGAGCGGCACATGGCAACACACTAGGTACCTGGTCCACTATCACGGGGGGAAAGGCCAGCTGGAAGCCCAAACATCACCTGCATGCAACCTACTTATGTAGTAAATCCCCACTTGTACCCCACAGCTCTAATTTTTTTAAAAGAAAAGAGTGAATTACAGAGCAAGTCAAATAATGTTACCCTGAATTTCAGAAGTGAGGTCTGAACTTGGAATACATGTTAGGGAGTCATAATTGCATAGTTTTTCATCCCAAAGAATTAGTCAAAATTATTTCTCAAGTGAAGGAAAATAGGAAGGAGTTGAAATGCAAGAATTAAATCCTAGACACTTTAGTATTAGGAGATCAGTAACCTAAGAGGTCATATATATACATGAAAGGTAAAAGGATATATATATATATATATAATATGTGTGTATGTATTTCTTTAAAAACATTTGCCAATTTGTACTCTAATATCTGCTAAAATTGTTACTAACATGGAACATTATCCATCTTGTTTTACCAAAAATATTTCAAACATGGAGAAGTAAACAAAATATTTGGACAGACATCTGTATGCTCATACATATCTAACACACATTAATAATTTGCCATGTTTGACTCAATCATATTTTTAGATTTTAAAGAAATATAGGCCAGGTGTGGTGGCTCATCCCTGTAATCCCAGCACTTTGGGAGGCTGAGCCAGGAGAATTGCTTGAGCCCAGGAGTTCAAGACCAGCCTAGGCAACATAGTGAGACCTCATCTCTACAAAAAAAAAAAAAAAAAGAAAAGAAAAGAAAAAAGAAAAACTAACAGGCATTGTGGCACATGCCTGTAGTCCCAGCTATTTTGGAAGCTGAAATGGAAGGATCACCTGAGACTAGGAGGTCAAGGTTGTGGTGAGCTGTGATCGTGATACTGCAATCCAACCTGAACAACAGAGTGAGACTCCAACTTAAGAGAAAGAGAGAGAGAGAGAGGAAATACTACAGCTACATCTAAAGGCCTATCACTCCATTTTCCCCCTCTAATTTCCCAGCGATAACTCCTATATGCATACTTTCCAATTAGCTTTTTCTACTTTTATTTAACATATGTGCATCATAAAGAATGTATGGTATCAGTTTGCATGCATAAGGTTCTACTTTGTAAGTAGTATTGTATTGATTTTATTGTGTTGCCACTTGAATTAGTCTCATTTAACATTGTTTTAAAGATTTGCTCATTTTGACATATATAAATACAATTCATTCATTTTAAATGTAGTATAGTACTCCATTGCATAAATATATTATTTTTGTTCTAGTTTGTAACTCCCACATCAATGAACTTGGGTTGTCAACCAAACATAAGACTCTACTGGATCCAACTGGTACTAGGTTCACTTAACTTTGTCTTAAGATACAATAAAGGACACTGTGAGATAATTATGTCTTTTCAGCAGGAGAAGTCCACAGAGCTGTATAAAGGTTATTCCTTGCATCCCCTGTTCCCCCAAGTGAGTGCTCAGGTATAAGGTAAAAACCACATAGTATGTGGTCAATATATTTTATAAGTAGATTTTTATAATATGTTTTATAAATCCATGAGTATCACCTACAGTAGTCCTAGCAGTAAAAGACATGTCCAATGAAAATAAGTGCTAATAATGACAGTAAGTGTGAGAATGTAAAGTTGAAATCTTTAACGAAAGGGAAACATACACGTTCTCATTATGTATTAACTTTGCCGTTTCTATGTACTGAAGTAATTTCTCAGGTAATTTAGAAAAAAAGAAAACAACCACTGAACCATTTACATAGAACTTGTAAAAGAAAGCCTTCACCCATTTCATCTTTTTCATATACTTCCCCATCCAATTTTGTACATTTTATGTTAATTTCTCAAGATTAGTTTATGCTATTGACCCAAAAAGAAGAGGTTTTTCAGAAGAACATTGAGCTAGAACTTGGGGTGCCAGGCACATGATAGGCCATGGGTAGTTCATTTCTCCTGTTCTGGCCATTTTTTAAATAACACTTGCCAGACCTATGTTGCTGTTACTGATATCCCATCTGGGAAAGTACATGTAATAAAATTGCATATAACTAATACATGCACTCACGCACAAATGAGCACATGTAAAATGATGAAATATGAATAGGGTTGGTGGATTGTATCAATGTTAATTTTCTGTTGCGATTGTATACTGTAGTTACACAAGATGTTACCACTGGAGAAAAATTGGTAAAGGCATAAGAGAGAGCTGTATTATTTCTTATAATTACATGTAAATCTACAATTTTTAAAAAAGTTTTTGAAAGGCATGGTCTTGTTGTCCAGGGAATTAAGAAAGCTCACCCAACTGAACTCTTGCTGTGTGCCAGTCACTGTGCTAGTGACTTTACATGAGTTGTTTCTAGGATAAAAATAGCTCCTGATTTTCCATGAACAGTGCTAATTAATTGTTGCCTGTTGACCTAGTATCCCATCTAGTCTAACATTTTCCAGATTTTTTTCATTTATTTTCATTTTATTTTATTTTTACTTTATTTTATTATAAAGATGTGGTATACAAGTCAGGATCAGGTACATAAGTAATCTGTGTACAGGTGAGGTTTAGGCCTCCAACTGGTCTTCACTTGCCCTGGTTTAGGACCAGGTATCCTTTGTATTGTTATGTGCCTTTCCCTAAATTTTTTCATTTTAAACAATGCACTATTATTACTGATATCTGTGTTAAAGTAAGCCAGAATGAATTTAGTAGAACTTACATTAGTTTCCTACTGCTGCTGTGACAAATGACAACAAATGCAGTGGCTTAAAACAATGCACATTTATTTTTTTTTACAGTTGTGGAAGTCAAAAGTTCAAAATCAGTTTTACTGAGCTGAAATCAAGGTGTTGGCATGTCCTTGCTCCTTCTAGAGGCCCTAAGTGAGAATCCATTTTGTTATCTTTTTAGCTTCTAGAGCTGCATTCCTTGCATTCATTGGCTCATGGCCTTTTCCTTCATTTTTCAAAGCCAGCAGTAGAATCTTTCTTTAGTTATTATATTATATTGTCTTCTTCTTCTATAGTAAAATCTCCCTCTGCCTCCCTTTTATAATGACACATGTTATTATAGTTAGGGCCTACCTGGATAATCCATGATAATCTTCCCAATTCAAGATTCTTAAATTAATGAAATTAGGCTAATCTCCTTTTGTCATATAAGGTAAAATTCACAGGTTCCAGGGATTAGTGCCTGGATATTGTTGAGGACCCTTACTAACCCTACCACAGGTCTCCACTTTTTATTTCCATTTTTGCCATGGCTTTGTCTGGTAGTGTGTGAGATGCATTTGCAGTGGGTGGTTCTCACTTTAAGACCTGGTTATACCTATAAGATGGCCAATGATAACCAGTCTATTTTCTTCTGACCCTTTCCTAATTAAACATAATTAGCATATCTCTTCCAAGGACAACATGCAGGGTACTTATTGTTAAAATGAAGTAGACCATGTAAGAATAGCTAGAGAGCTAGCTCCTTTTTTTGTCTTGAGTGGTGGTGGGAAAAGCACTTGATGCTGCTACCTCTGTTGTTATAAGTAGCCAGTTGGGCCATGGACATCCACAGTGCGCGAATGTGCCAGACCACAAGCCAACAAGATCAGTAGGAAATATGGAAAATTATAGGTTAAGTGTATATGAAATATGTATAGGAAATAGAGGCTGAACTGTCCTGCTGTGGGAGCATGAACCTTCTTGCTGTAATATCTAGGGTGTTTTCTTTGATATCAACAACTGATTTTCCAATTCTCCAAATACCAATGTGTTAGGGTTGTCAATGTTCAACAACTCAACTCGATTCTTACACTAAATATCCAGAGTTAGCAGCAGATGCCACAGGTTTAAGAGCTCAGTCTCACAAGGCTGCCCCCACTTCAAATGCCAATTGCCAGTTTTGAGCCATCAGTACTTCTGGCCAACTGGATATAATTTGAAAATTCTCATGACCCTTAATGTTTGATAATTTGCTAGAATAGCTCATGGAACTCAAGAAAACACTTTACTTCATTTATATTTTTTTATAAAGGTCAGGAACAACTAAATGGAAGAGATGCATAGGGCACAATATGGGAGTGGAGTAGCACAGAGCTTTCATGCCTTCTTTGGGTATATCACCCTCCCAGCAAGTTGATGTTCTTACTAAACCAGAGGCTCACCAGACTCTGTTGTTTAGGGATATTTAAAGAGGTTTCATTATGTAGGTACGATCTTTTTCTTTCTCTCTTCCCTCCATTCTTCCCCCCCCACTCCCTCTCTCCCTCCCTCTCTTTCTTTTGACAAGGTCTCTCTTTGCTGCTCAAGCCAGAGGGCAGTGGCATGATTGCAACTTACTATAGCCTCAAACTCCTGACCTCAAGCAACCATTCTGTCTCAGAATACCAAGTAGCTGGAACTACAGGTGCATGCTAGGTTCCAGCTACTTGATAGATACAGGGTCTCCCTATGTTGTCCAGGCTAGTCTTGAACTCTTGGCCTCAAGCAATCTTTTTGCTGTGGCCTCCCAATGCACTGGATTAATGATGTGAGTCAGTGAGCCCAATTTAGGCAGGGTTGATTCACTCATTGGCCATTGTGATTGAAATTTTCAAGCTCCTCTAGGGAGGTCCTGAAGTGGGACTGAAAATTCCAACCCTCAGACTAGGGTGCGATGGCTAATGTTGGTAATCCAGCACTTTGGGAAGCTCAGGTGTGAGGATCGCTTGAGGCCAGGAGTTCAAGACTAGCCTGATCAACATAAGGAGAACCAAGTCTGTATTTTTTTTAAAAAGGAAAAAAATTCCAAAACTCTAATCATGTGGTTGGTTCCTCTGACAACCAGTCCCTGTCCTGAAGCTATCTAGGGGCCCACAATGAATCACCTTCTTATCACCCAGAAAATTCCAATTGTTTTAGAAGCTCTGTTAGGAATCAGGTACAAAGACAAAATGCATATTTCTTATTATAGCGGTTTTGTGATGTAAATCTACATCTATATTTATTTTACTGCTGGGAATGATTCTTTAATTTTACCATAATAAACAAAAAGTGCATATTGAACTGCAGGTTAACTTTTCTAAGAAATTGTTTATAAATACTTAACTTGCAAAATTTGCATCAAGGGGACTGTAGTGATATCATTGACCCATGAAACCCCAAATCTACAAACATGCTGAAGAAGAATTAATATCCCCTTTAGAAGGTCATAATTACTTTAAGAATAATGTGCCAAGTTAGTACATGCAAATGCAGAAGTTGTGTTGACTTTATATTATGTGAACAGAAGTTCTAACTTAGATTAAATGGCATTTTGTCAAATATAATTATACTAGCTTTGAATTCCAAGGTTTTGGGCACATGTTTAGAAATATGAGTGATACTTGTTAATAAGTTGGCTCCATTAGCAAAAGAACTTGGCAAACGATTACTGATGACAGCTTGAAATCAGTATCATCAGATAATGAAAACAGGAAATCAGTTCTTTTCAACAGTGATTTAATATTATTTTCATCAAATTAATAAATTAATAATAATTGTTTTTGAACATTTATGCTGATGAAAGGGACTTAGTCCTGAGAATTCAGTTAAAAATTCAACATTGAGGATACATTTTGAGCAGAATATCGCAGGAAGATAAATGTTTTATGAAATTAAGAAAAAAATGCAGCAGAAATATAATCAGAATGGGTTGTGTTGCACACAAAATTCTAATTGTGCAATCAAGATATGGTATTTTGCAAATTAAATGTGGGCAGTAGTTGCCCACATTTACACACAAAAGCCACACACTCATGTGTACATATATGTGTGCATAAATATACACATTTGATTTTCATTTGCATTTTTATGATGATTAGTGATCAGTGGATAATGAAAATGTGAATGGCATGGAATACCATTCAGCCATGGAAAGTAATGAAATAATATATTTTGCAGCAATGTGGATGGAATTGGACACCATCATCCTATGTGAAGTAACACAGGAACAGAAAACCAAACATGTATGTTCTTATAAGTGGGAGCTTAACTATGGAACTGCAAAAGCATATAGAATGTAATAATGGACTCAGAAGGGAAAGGCTGGGAGGGTATGAAGTCACCTACCCAGTACAATGTGCACAAGTGGGGTGGAGGATACCCAGACTTCTTCGCCACTATACAATGCATCCATGTAACCAAAAATCATTTGTATCCTCAAAAGCCACTGAAACAAAAATTTTTTTAATTGGGTATATCTATGAATGTATACTATACTGTAGAAATTACAATATTGGTGATATTTTAGTTTTTGTATTTGTTGAGTGATGGTTTCACAAATGTGAAAGAAAAAAAGACAAGGGAAGAGAAGATCAGTGAAGTAAAAAGTAGGGATGGAAAGGAAAGGAAAGGGATAATACAGGGACAAGCAGGGATCAGCGATAAAGGTGTGTTGTGAAATAAGGATTATAATAAATCTGTGCATCTGAGGTCCATATTAAAAATATCTCAATATTTTCTTTTCTAGCTGTCTGACATTCTCCCTCTATGAAAACAGGTGAAATGTTGAAGGGTAAGTCTCTAAGTATGGGAAAAGATCAACAGAGGTGGAGAGAAGTCAGTTGGTGAAATCGTTTTGAGTACATGGACTTTGAGGTTCCTCAGGGACACTGGGGCACTGATGCCCAATAGACAGGTGGCAAAGCTGATCTGAGATACAGAGTAGGGAACAGCCTGCAGTAGGGAGTCGTCGGGGTTTACAGAGACGTGAACAAGATCACCCAGGGAGAGAGAACATTTGGACTGAGGAGAGAAGAGGACCAAGACAGAACCCCAGAAACACCACCACTCAGGGTGACAAGTCAGCTTCCTGGTAGGCACCACCACCCGGGCTCTAGAGTCAGGCAGAGTCGATCTTGAAAGCGAGTTGTAGGGTTCAGGAGCTGAAACTCTTGGCAAAGTCGGGTACCCTCTCTGATGAGCTGTCACACCTGGCGACGGTGGACATCTGAGAAAGATGCTGTGAGATGCGCCAGGTAAAGCTCCTGGGGACAGGAAGCCACCCTCTCCTCCTCTTCTCCGTGACACGACCGCACACCCTCCCCCCGCCTTATTATACACCCATCCTTTCATGTTCCCCACCCTCCAAGTCCCTCTAAGATAAGGAGGTGAGGTGGGCGGGACGAGGGGGTTGGCCGAGCTCGGCTGACGCGGCGCTCACGTGACCCGCCGGGCGCCGACGTGGGCACCAGCCCCCGCGCAGCCAGCCCGCCTGCCCGCCCTGTGGTCCAGTCCCGGCGCTCGCGCAGAACCAGCTCCCTGCGCTGCCCGGGGCTGCCGGCGAGCGGCGAGCGGCGAGCGGCGAGCGGCGAGCGGGCTTCCGCGAGCCCAAGGAGGCGCAGGCCTGTCCCGGGTCCCCGCAGGTCAGTGTGAGAACAGGCACTAGTGTGGATCGGGAGGGGTGACGGTGGCCGTGGGCTCTATCTGGGAGCAGCGGGCGGGGGACGGATGGGGGAAGGGATCCGGGAGGTTGGTGAGTAGGGGGACGCGGAGAGGGCGGAGGCGGGGGGAAAGGCGAGGCAGGACCCCCAAGGGCCCAACCCACCTTCTCGACTCCCCCTCCTCTGAGCCCTCCATCCATTTTAGAACAAAAAAGGAGGGGGGGGAAGGGGGCGCCCCCGCAGTGCGACAGTGAAACGTAGTTGTATTCAGGAAATAAACCCCCTCGCCATCTGCGCCTTTGAAGACACTGACCTCCAGGAAAAGGTGTTGGGGGGCGGGGCAGGTGACCTCCGGGGGAGGGGACGCAGAAACTCAAACGCAGTTTAAAAAGCATCGTGGTCTGGCGCCCAAAGCCTGGAAATAAATGGCGGCTGGGGTGCGGGGGAGGTCCGGAAGGAAAACGCTGGGGGAGGAGGGCCCCAAGTCAGGAAAGGGACCTGAGTCCCTGGGAGTCCACTGAGCGCGCAATTCCACTGAGCGCGCAGCCCCTGCCCCTTCTCCTGTCTGTCCACAGGTCTGCGTGTCTGTTGTTCCCAGTACTCTTCGAGGCCTGGAAAGCAGGAGCAACCTGTCCAACATCCCCACAGGTTCGTTAAAGGGGCGGCGCGAGGGGGTGGGGGTGGGGTGGCATTATGGACAGGGACCCAGCAGGGCTGTGAGTGTAGGGGGCATGGCCTGGGCAGAATTCGGGGTCCCACTGCCCGTCCCTCTGCCATATGCACACAGGCCCTGCCAGGCTGGAGGATTTAGAGAAGGTGGCAGACCTGTTAGGGAATGGTTAGCTCTGGTGTGTGGGAGGAGTGGTGGGCTACCTGGTGGGTAGAAGGCACACTGGGGGCCAGGCCAGATGAGGAGAACCCTGACCTGCGGCGAGATGCAAGTACTATCCGGACCTGCATTTTACCCCAGGCCCTCAGTCTGCTCTGTCTCCTCTTCTCCTCCCCGACCCTCCCCCCCCTCCCCCCAGGACACGAAAAGAGAGGAAATCTCAGCATGGAAAAACTCTACAGTGAAAATGAAGGAAAACCAGAAAAGGAGGGAAAGCCAGAAGATGAAGTAGAGCCTGATGACGAAGGAAAGTCAGAGGAGGAAGAAAACCCAGACGTGGAGGGGAAGCCAGAAGAGGAGGGAAAGCTGGAGGAGGAGGGAGAGCCAGATGATGAGGGACAACCGGAGGCTGAGGGCAAGCAGGGCAAGCAGGGCAAGCCCGCAGCTGAGGGCAGGCCCCGGGGTGAGGGCCAGCCAGCATCCCAGGCAAAGGCAGGGAGCGAGCCGCGGGCCGCTGAGAAGCGCCCGGCTGAAGATTACGTGCCCCGGAAAGCAAAAAGAAAAACGGACAGGGGGACGACGGACGACTCCCCCAAGGACTCTCAGGAGGACTTACAGGAAAGGCATTTGAGCAGTGAGGAGATGATGAGAGAATGTGGAGATGTGTCGAGGGCCCAGGAGGAGCTAAGGAAAAAGCAGAAAATGGGTGGTTTTCATTGGATGCAAAGAGATGTCCAGGATGCATTCTCCCCGAGGGGGCCAGCGGGGTGTCAGGGGCGTGAGGGGCGGAGGTAGGGGCCAAAGGGGCTTACATGATATCCCATACCTTTAATGCCTTTGGCCTTCAATTCTGACTTCTCTGATGAGTATATTGCCGGCCCTGCCCTGCTTTCCCTGGTAGATATTTGCCAGGCCCTGCGCTTTAACCTTAAGCTGATACTTTGCTTTAGATGTCACTCTTGTTACCAGCAGCCTTTTGATCCACCTACAGCGCTCTGTCTTTTAATAAAGGATTTTCACCCATGTGCATGGAAGAGATGTTCATGGTACGTTGTGAAATAACAATAAAGAGAAAACAGTTTGCAGAACCACATATACGGTATCAGCCCATTTTTATAAAAGTGTAAATGTTGGCATAATGTGTTGGTGCACAGAGAAAACTCTGAAAGTGTGTACTCTTAAAAAGTAGGCAATGGTTATTCCTACATAGTGGCTGAGAATAGGTCTTGCCTATACTCAAAAATGCATCCTACCACCTGATGGGTAGGTAACTCCATGTGGTTTCTCTGCTGTTGGGCCCATCTCCATGTCTTCCCTAATGGGCACTGCTGACCCCTCTCTTGGGTCTTCTACCATCCTATGGCTTCCTCTGTGTGTGATTATTTTTCTTTGCTCACTCATCTCCACTTTTTTTTAAACTAAAGGATATGGATGACATTTGTCATAATAAAAGTAAATAAAAACAAATCAACACATAATAAGAAATTGAACTGTTCAGTGACATTAAAAGGACAATGAAGACATTTAAAATTCCTGTTGTCAGAATATAAGATGACAGGTAAAATTCATATTATCTCTGGGACTCATAGCTCGAGGAATCCACCTGGAAGTTATAATAGATCTGCTGTTGTAAGAGCTAGTCTTGTGGTCTGTAATATGGGAGTAATAGTTGCTTCAAGAATTGCCCAGTGGATCATATGAGGTACTGAGTGTTCAAGCTGTGTTGTGATCTGGTCTCCACCAGGCACTCAGAAAGAAACGGCTTCTGCACTATTTCCATGCAGTAGCAGGAACATGGATGGAATCAGACACATGGGGGAGGGATGAAAGATATCTCACCTGTGCCCAGGAACAAGTCCAAATAGTTGACTGGTAGGTGCTACTCTCTCCTGGGTACTGCCATGTCTGCTGGGCACTGTGACCTTTCTCCTGGGTCTTGAACTCTTTACTGATAGAGGCTTTAGGTGTCAAATCCCTTCCAGTCTCTGGGAATCACCAATGAGCCAATGTCCACCAATCCTTGACCCTTATAGAAATAGAAAAAAGCCCTTTTGCTACAGTAACTAGGTAAACATGGGTATCACTCTAGTGCTGCTTGGGCCTCTCATGAATACTTTTCAGATTTGTTTTTGGCAAAACAATTATGTGTATTTTAAAAATTGGTGGTTTTTTTTGCATACATGAATATTCTTCTTACCAAAATACAGATATTACAGGCTAAGCCAAGGAAAAATACCTGTGTGATAGTGACTGTGCTGTTCATATGGCTTAATATCTTGTCTGCAGACTCTCTTCTAGGCTGAGTTCACTCTCAGGAAACTTGTCAGGCCCCGCTTTAGCTGTTCAGCAGACTCATCAATACATTTGAGTTATAAAGCCTTAGTAGTGAGTATGTTGTGGTCCATGGACCAGTTGCATCAGCATCACCTGAGAACTAACTAGAAATGCAGACTCTCAGGTCCTGTCTCAGACCTGCTAAGTTAGGATCTTCATTAACAAGATTCCAAGATTATTCATGAGTACATTGAGGTTTGACAAGCACTGGCTTAGAGGGAGACTTTTCATACTTCTTACTTCTGCCTTTACATAAAATATATGCCTAAAAGAATAAATATATGGATATGTAAGACATATATCACAGATTATTAAACAAATCTATATTTGTCAAACTGCAGTTGTTCTTCCCCCATGCAAAGTAGATCTTGAAATCAATTCAGTGATTCAAGACCAGCAATTTAAAAAATGAAATAGAATATAGTACAGTTGAATAGATTCAAACAGAAAATACTAAGCTACATTGCAAGTAGTTAGGTAAATATTGAAACTTGTGCTTCAGTTATGTATGCATATATGTGCGTACACCGTGAGTTATGATGAAAAATGTATTTATGAATGTGGGCTGAGGTAAAAAAAATGAGAAACACTACATTGGATTCCACATCTCAAAGCATGATCTTTACACTTGTTATTGTATTCCTGGATTCCTGGTACCCAGCAAAAGTACCTGACAAGTAGTAGGTACTTAATAAAAGTGTAAATAATTATGACTGAGTCAGGAACCACGAGTTCTTCAAATTCAGCCCCTGTCTGCATAAATAACCTTGGATAAACAACTTAAATTGTCTAGCAGGGTTTACTTACTGTCCCAAAAGGATCAGAAAGTCATGGGCTTCACAGACTGGACAAAGCGTACCATAGTTCTCAGTCAAAGCTGTCATTATTTAAGAATACATACAGTGACTCAGCCAGTAATCCTAGCACTTTGAGAGGCTGAGGCGAGTGGATTGCCTGAGTCTGCGGGTTCAAGAACAGCCCGAGGAACTTGGCGAGACCTCGTCTCTACAATAAGTCAAAAATTAGCTGGGTGTGGTAGCTTGCGTGTGTTGTTCTGGCTACTTGGAAAGGCTGGGGTAGAAGGATCGCCAGAGCCCAGCAGATCGATGCTGGGGTGGCCATGAGTGTGCCATACACTCCAACCTGGGCAACAGATTGAGACTCAAAGAAAGAAAGAAAGAAAGAAAGAGAGAAAGAGAGAGAGAAAGAAAAGAAAACATACTCAGCAGCACCAAGGAGAGCTCCTTGAACTCCTCCTCCCCCCTGAAGACAGGCTCTGCAAAGTGAAACTAAGCAACTGTGGAATCTGTGCTGTAAAACAACCCAGTGGACGGTTCTATATACGCCACAGGAGCACAGCCTCACAAAGGAACAGAGTGCCTGCCAGGATGGAATACCAAGGGGTGGGGAGCTGCCCAGAAAGGGTAGCAGTTGAACACACACCTGCAGATAATCTTGCTCCATTTAGCTTGAGGGAATTAAGGCCTTGGATCCCAGAGACAATATATACCACACTGATTTTGTGCTTGGATTCCATATGGTGCCAGTATTGAGTAGTACACAGAGCATGACAAAAAACTACAGTAGATTCAGGCTTTAGTGCAAGCTTCTCTGATACTTCTGCTTCATGATCCTGCAGGTCCAGTTGTATTGTGTCATACTAGACAGAGAAGTTCCATGAAGTTTTAGAAGGCTTCAATAATAAAGTACATACCTCTGGGATTTTAAAGAAAAAAAATCCCAAAAAACTTCTTTTCTTAGCAACTAATTGATATTTGAGAAACGACTTATGGCTTGCTACCAGACCCTGGTAAGGACTTAACACTTGACCATGAAGTATTTTCTGTACAAATGACATACCCTTAATTTGTTTATATCTATTCTGGTGAGTAATAAAGATTGGTATGGGCACCAGCTTTTGGCCATTATTTGCAAAAGGCTTTAAAAGATCAGAATTGAGTAAGTCAAGAAGGCGCCAGTAAATTTCACATGCACTTGGACGAAATTCCCTTGATACTACTCCTGCTGTTTCATTGCCTCTCTCTCAACTTACATATATCATATATGGCCTCATGGGAAGTTTCTCATCCTTGTGACCAGTTATAAAAATAAGAATAAAACAATATCGCAGTTTCTGGATATATCTTTATTGTATATTGAGAGTGGGTTCAATAATGCGAAGAACAGTGCGAAAGAAACATGCTACAAGTGGATAGAATTTTGTGTGGTTTATATGGTTGTCCATTTTGTATAAAATCTGTCATGGTTGGAGGTGTGAATCTACTTTGCCTCATAAGCAATGACTAAAAAATTGGTTGGTAAGGGACTTGGAGAAAATTGAATAGGAAAATTCATGGTGAGGAAGTCTGGGAATAGGTTTGTAGATAGACCACTCACGAAGGGCACAGGTAGTAAAGATATTTGTGTTCCATGCTATAATGACTTACTATTGCATAACAAATTACCACACACTTAGCAACTTAAAATATACATTTGTTAGCTCATTTGTTAGTTCTGTACCTCAAAAGTCTGGCATGGCATAATTGTGTTCTCTGCCCAGGGTCTCACAAGTCTGACATCAAGATGGCAGACGGACTGAGTTCTTATCTGGGGACTCTGGGGGAAAGTCTGCTTCCTAACTTAGATTGTTTTCAGAATTCAGTTCCTCGAAGCTGTAGAACTGTGGTACTATCTTGTTTGTTTGTTTACTGCTGGCTGTCAGCCAAGGTGTTTTCTGCTCCTAGAGGCCATTTGCATTCCTTATCATGTGGCCTCCTCCAATCTTCTCTGTGCAATGACATTTCTTAACACTTCTAATCTTTGGCTACCCTGTCTCTGACTATACACCCTTGTTTGGAGTGATGAAGTGATTAGGCCAGTCCCACCCAGATAATCTTCCAATGTCAAGACAAACTGATTTGGAACCTTAATTACATATGTAGAATCTCTTCACAGCAACACATAGATTAATATTTGATTGACTAACTGGGAGAAGGTATGTATACATCATGGGCTGGAAATCTAGGGAAACCATCTTAGTATCCTGCCTAAGACAGTCTGCCTTCTGGTCCCCCAAAGTGCGAAACAGAGTCAACTTCTCCCCAAAAGCTCATCTCATTACTGCATCAGCTCAAAAAACAGAATATTGCCATCTAAACCATCTAATCCAGATGTGGATGAGAATCTTGGAGATAATCCATTAAGTAAAACTCCTGAATACATTCCTTCTCATCTGTGGATCTGTAAAACTAAGAGACAAGTTTTTTACCCACAAAACTCCCAACATATGATGATGAGTCAAACACAGAATAACAGTTATAGACAAACATGTGTAAGATGGAAGATAAAACCAGGTCACTGGCCCAAGAAATTTCCTTTATTGGGTTTCAAGTCTTAGAAATAATCCTCTGTGGCTCTCAGCCTCACGCTTTGTGCTCTTGGCTCTGTCCTCTGAACTCGAAGGTCTGTACACTAAGCTCTTGGCTCTGTCATCTGAGTAATCCTTCCTTTTTCATTGTAGAAACATGTCTTTCCAGCTGAGTAGTTTTATCAGGCCATTTCTTATCAGGAGATTTTTGAGGGTCTGATATCCTCTTTTTATTTTGTACTCACTCTGTCCCTTTCATTCCTAGTTGGCAGTGTTTCTGCTGACATGATTTTCTTAAAAATCTTGTGAGTCTTGCATAAATTGCACTGGGTTTTACTCTATTGAAGAAAATTCACACACAAATATTTTTTGTATCATCTTTCTCTATTTTTGTCTTCTGCTGAGGTAGCTGAGTATGGCTGCTCTCAGCTCCTAAAGACTGCATATTCCTTGCCACATGATGCTTTCCAGCTTCAAACTAGCAGTGGCACATTAAAACTTTCTTGTGCTTTGAACCTCTGATTCTCTGTCTCTGATCACTAGACTTGACCTTTCTGGTGTGGTTGAGAGAATTTATGAGTCATATTTTTAATCTCTTGAAAATGACCTATGCATGACTGGTGCTCTGACTTTCTTATCTTTCTGGGGTTTTAGCAAAATATTATGCTAACCACATCCTCAGATTTTTCTCTATGTCATACTCTCAGAAGGAATCTCTTAATTTTAGTGTATTTTACCACTTGCATAGAATGGGTATTTCCCAAACCTTTAAGTCACAGTTCCTTTTTGTTTAAAAGATATTCTCTCAATTTCTCTTCTGTCACATTTTGCTATAAGTAGCAAAACAAAACCAGACCACACCTCAAAACTTTGCTTGGAGATCCTCTCAGCTAAACGTTCAACTCCATCACCAATAAGTTATGCTTTCCAATTACCATGGGAGACAATTTCTCTAATCTTCATGTAATTACATATAAGAATCTTCCTGCCTCCACTACCCAGTAACATATTCTTCACATCCTCCTGGTCTCCCACCAGCAGGATCATTAAGGTGTATATTTTTACTTATAGTTGGATCATGGTAATTATGTTCCTCAAAATTCTCCAAGCCTCCATCTACTGCCCATTTTCCCAGCCACTCTTATATTTTCAGGTATTTGGTACTTTCAGTACCAAAATATGTATTAATATTTTGTAGCTGTGTCAAATCACTTCAAATTTAACTCCTTAAAACAATATTCTCTTATTACCTGACAATTTTATAGGTCAGAACTTTGGCACAACATGGCTGAATTTCCTGCTCTGGGTCTCACAAGGCTAAAACCAAGGTGTTAGCTGAACTGAGTTCCTATCTGGTGGTCTGGGGGAAATGTATTATCAAGCCCATTCTTGTTGGTAAAATTCAGTTCCTTGCATTTATAAATTAAAAATAAAATCTTATGCCCCCTAACCACTGAAAAGATCTGCTCTAGGCCAAGGGGACCCTAGAGAAACCTTAAAAACTAAGTTCCTGGCCATGACGGGGAGGAGATCAGATGTGCCTCATTATACCCTCTCCCTTTTGAAGTTTAGAAACAACTGACCAACATTAATGTTAAAATAGAGATAAGACTGACAGAACCATCCAGGCACTCCTACACTTAAATAAACAATGTTCTAATTGCTGCAAGGGTTTTTTTTTTTTCTTTCTCTAGCAGCTAAACTAGCACTGGGCTTGAGATTAGCAATATTAAAATAAATGCCATTCACTGCCAGATGCTGACTAACCAACTGTGTGTCCCACAAGCTATAAGTAAAACTTTGATTAGACAAGAAACTGATTTCAGTAACTTTCTCCTGATAAGAGGACCACTGACCATGGACTGGTTCTGGCCTGTTTACAAAGCCTGCATACTTGAATGCTGTCATGTCTCTACTTCACCTTTTGATGCATAGTGCCTAACTGTAATACATTTAATGTTAGGTCTCCACCCCAATGTACACATGGGTCATATGTAACATGCATGTTTATTCAGTATAAATTTGTTAGGACCCCTTTGGTGAATAATTATAGCTCCTCCTATAACCTGGCGAGTGTGTATACTTAGCCAGCGTGTTCAGCATAAATTCCTGTCTTAACCCTCCCTCCCTTGAAGTGACTGTTTCTGGGTTCTGCTAGAGGCTACACTTCCTAGCCTGTCAGAATGGGCACCTCAAAAGCCGTAACACTTTATAAGAAAAAAAATCTTCTCTCCAAATTATGAATTGTTTAGTGTTTATGTTATTATACTGTAGGTATGAGGTCCCCAGTTAACACGAGGCAGATCACCTTTATTCAATTTGGGATTGATCTTATTTAAAGCTGGGTTTTAAACCTTGTGAGAGCAGTTTTATTTTCCATTCACTTTTATTTCTAGAGCATAGCCTCATCTGATCCCAACTGAAATTCAAGGATGTATACCAGGACCCCTCCTCCCCAACTTCAATTTCTGTGTCCCAGCCTCTTGAGACTCCTAATATCTCCATTCGCTTCTCAGCTCAATATTCTCAACTTCCCTATCAATAAATGCTTCAAGGCAAAAATTTGTGTTAAGTGTAGCACCTCTGTGAGCTTCACTTCTCTTCAGGATTTTGGTCACACAAATCTTCTCTGCCTTGTTATATTTCCAATTCTTCAAGAAATTGTGGGAGTTTTTGGTCCAGCTTTTCTAATAGTTCTTCATGGAACTACTCTAAAACAAGTTAATTTATCATTGCTGAAAACCTAACTTTTCTTGTCCTTCTAAATATTAAGAATCATTCCATAATAGACCTCTGGTGATCATTTAAGTGAGAAATAAATGTTGTGGCACTCTGCCCACCTTGAGAGCTGTCCATGCACAGACCTCTCTTCCAGACCTTCTTGTCACCAAACTTTCCAAGTTCATTTTTTCCAAGTCTCAGAGAAGTCAGGCAATCTATGATTTATGATTATGATTGCTCATAAATCAGGTTATTTCTCTTCCCATACCAAGGGAAAAAGATGTGTTATCAAAATTTTTGCCTCTTAGGAAGATTTCTCTCTGCCACTGTTTTTCAGATTTACCCGAGTGAAGTTATAGTACAGCAGCCTTCCTCATCCAGTGAGTTCCAGCATGTCATGTGCATTGACCTATAAACATGTCTCCTATTTTTCCCACTCTATTCTCTCATCACAGGGAATGTCCCATTAGTCTACAAATGTGGGTTGATAGGTAGCTGAACAATATGAAAAAAATACCTTGAGAATCCAAACTTGTGTAGTTTTCTTGAGCCTTATAGTCATGCTTAGGTTCAGTCAGCTATGTATAATTCTCATCTTAGAAAAGAATGTTGCTGTGCATGTCTAGTCTTGTGAATTGGTGAATCAAATAGTGCTCAGTTCATGATAAGTTTGGGATGCATAGTTACGTGGAATTCCATAGTCAGATGTTGGATATCAACCAGCACCCCAAAGCTGCTTTTCAAATACAAAACAGTTGTTTCTTTATTTTCTCTATCACCTCATCCCCATAAGCTTCTCCATCTGATTATTGGTTATAATAGAGTTTGGGGTCTCCAGAAATTAGCATCACTTCAGAGCCTTTAGCTAATAACTCCCAGAAGGCTTTGGTAATTACTTTTCATTAGTGCACAATCAATCTGAAAAGTGTCTGCAGGTCTCACTGGGGAAAGTTTGTTTGAAGATTCATAATACATGCCAGTAGTTGCAGGATTATACCTTAGAGGTACCCTACCTTTCCCTCAGTTGGGTAAGTTGATAAACTACACTACAGCAACCTGAGTTAGGCTTTCCAGACAACCTACAATTTTTTTCTGCTTGAATATGTCAGGCAGCATCTGACAGGCTGCCCGATTATTTTATTTTATTTTATTTTATTTTTTGAGTCTGAGTCTCATTCTGTCGCCCAGGCTGGAGTGCAGTGGCATGCTAACGGCCACAGCTGCCTCGACCTGCTGGGCTCAGACGACCCTCCTGCCTCTGCCTTCCAAGTTGCTGGAACTGTAGGCATGAGCCACCACACCTGGCTAATTTTTTTGATTTATTGTAGAGAACAGGTCTCTCCAAGTTGTCCAGGCTGGCCGCAAACCCCTGAACTCAGGCAATCCTCTTGCCTCAGCCTCCCACAGTGCTGGGGTTACAGGCGTGAACCACTGCACCCGGCTAATTATTTCATTTTTAAGAAGGCTCAGATTAGGTACCACCACAGATCCCTGTGGGTCTAGGGTCCTCTAATTACCATTTAATTCCTGTGGCTTATTGTGGTAGTTGCACTCACCTTGTCTCGGATAATTAGCCTTATCTCCTGACATCCAGCATTCTAGGATCCCATAATTCACATTAAGATGAGGTAGCCCAATTCCACTGCAGCATTCTTTACCATAATCTCCAGCCTACTGAACACAAGCCCACAGAAATCTCCAAAGTTGCTGGTGACCCACTCACCAATGCATTTCTTAATACCTTGGAGCATGTCCGCACAAATGCCCCTATCCCATATACCAGGGTTCCACCTCCTCCCTACTAGTGTCATTAATTTATTTTAAAAGTCACTGAAAGTGGAGCATTTAATCTGCAATAGAACTACAATACCATGAGGACCTAGGCTTGGTTCTCAGCTATATGTACCTTAAGATGAGGGACTCCTTCAAACCATGGAAGCTTTCTGGTGCTCTACAAGTGTTCCCTGCTGTATTTTCGTAGTCTCCAACATCCCATTTTTTCCTATGCATACTCTTTAGGGTCATCAGATGAACACAGATGACTCCAAGTTCTTTTTGATAATTACCTTTGCCTCAGTGCATGACACAACCACTTGATTTCCTAAAGTTTTGGATTCCACTTGTACTTCATTTCATGCCAGCAGTGCTGTTTGAATAATCATGATACTACTACATGCTGTGTACCTGAGAACCTCTCTTAACACCTGTTCCCAACTCTCCTGACTCATATTGTCAGGAGGTTATTCTTTCCCTCCTCAAATTAATAAGCAATCCAATTCCTGGGGTAACTTCCTGTATCTATTACTGTATCTGAGAAGAGCACTGCAAGAAACAGGGGTATATTGGCACTGGAAAATTTGTGGAGTATTTTTAACAAAGGTATGAGATGGGTATTGGAAGAAACATAAGGGATAGTGCAATACACCATGGCTAATAAGTTGGAGACACAGAGCCTATGTGGAGAGGGCCACCTTCATAGGAACCTTAAAAGAAGGGATTCCACCAACATCTGATGACACCACAGTAAACAAGCTGGGAGAAAAATGCCCTGACATTCCCCACTTATAGCTCCCAGAGAACAAGGGTCTTTTGATGTGGTCCATACAGATTAGACTCCTTTGGAACACAGAGCAGGGTAGAGAAGCAGGAAATTGAGATGGGAATATGGGGAGACATCCAGCAAATGGATCAGGGCCATACTAGTAGTACTCCCTGAAAAGTGTGCCTGCAGCTTTATTAATAATAGTGTATGGAGGAGGGCAAAAGGTATATTGTTCTGCAAGGGTCAACCCCAGCAGGACTGAGATTTGCCTGAGCTGTTCTACTGAAATAAGAAATGTGCCTACATGGCACTGATCATAAAACATACTGATTAGAAGTGTTGTTTTGTAATCATGGGTCTGAGGAATTTTTTAATGATTTATACCAACTTGTCAATTTTATCGATAACAGTGAGAATGACCATTTACATCTGGTCTTGGTGAACCTCCCTGGCAAGCATTCTGCTGTTGAGGCAGGCTAGGTAGCAAGAATATACCTACATAACCAGCAGTGTACCAGCAACCTGGACCATGACTCCATTCTGTGCTCTCTGGTTTCTAGGTGCTTTATGCATAATTAATGTGGTTCCCGATTACAAAGAAAAATTACATCTTGCCACGGATATTATACAGAGAGAAGATAACAGAGCTCATATCTGGTCACTCCAGATCCCTTGCTATGAGACAGCTTTGGCTATGGTGTATATCCCTAATGTTGTTGCTATGTTGCATTCATTTTTCTGTAATAAGCTGTAGATTGGCAATCATTGCTATTGGGGTCCCGCGAGTCTTTATCAACAGAACTGTTTAGCTGCCACAGTTATCATGACATCTGGAGGAGGAAATACACTATACTATGAGATATCATGTCTTTGCCTTTGTTTATAGGCATGATGGTTTTAAAGACAGTTTCAGTAGACATATTAAACAATGTATTTATGAAATTTTACTCCCAACCTTAGTTTCATAACTTAGAAAGGCCTTCGTTTCCGGCCCTCCCAGCATCCCCGCCAAAAAAAAAGAGACACTGCAACTCTTTTCTTCTACTTATACACTTAATGTGACTGAGATCATAATAAATATGCAAATTAATGGCGATTAGCCTTTAGTGTGAATCAGAATCACCTAGGGAGCCTGTTAAAAATGGAGATTCTAAGCTGGCTCGGTGACTCAGCCTGTAATCCCACGCCTTTGGGAGGCTGAGGTGAGTGGATTGCCTGAGCCCGCGGGTTCAAGACCCGCCTGGGCAGCGAGACCTCATCTCTACAATAAATCAAAATATCAGCCGGGCATGGTAGCGCATGCCTGTAATTCCAGCTACTCGGAAGGCTGAGGCGGAAGGATCGCCAGAGCCCAGCAGGCGAGGCTGCGGTGGCCAGGAGTAGCCACTGCACTCCAGTCTGGGTGACAGAGTGAGACTCCAACTCAAAAAAGAAAAAATGGAGATTCTAGAGCTCCACTCTGTGAATCTGAAGTGAGGGTCAGAAGTTTACATTTTTAACAAAGTTCTCTTGTGATTCTGACATGTGGCAAACTAGCTGACTTTAAAAATGCATTTACAAAATGAGGTAAGGTTAAATTGGTGGTACAAACCCTTCTCCATGGTGTTCCTTTTGGAACTGCATGTCGATGCTGCTGGAAAAGTAGAGTCCATAGTTATTTATGTAGACAGGGAATGACCTGGGACAAGAACTCTTGATTTAACTATTACTATTTTCAAATTTATTAAGAACATATTACTTGTCAGGCACTGTGCTAGGCATTAAAGATGCCAGGATAAATAAGATTACCCTCTGGAAAGCAGAATTCAACATTTCTCAGTTTTAAAAACTGCAGTCCATGGCCAGAAATTCATTGTTCATATATGCATAGCTAAAAAACAAAATTTCACAATACTTATCCTACTTACCTGCAATACAATCTGATATTAACTATCTGATTCTGATCAATTCTATCACATTTCATTAAAAATATTGCAGGTCTTGACCCATTGAATTTGTTTTAAGCTCTATTAATGTAGGGAGGTGAAACTTCAGCTTGACAAACACAGGTCTATTTAATAATCTGTCCTGTATATCCTATGCCTTTCTAGGTATATATTTCATAAGAACGTGGAAGTGGAAGATTCTTCTTATAAACCTGTACCTCTCAAACACAGAAAAAAGATTCTGATTCAGTAGGTCTGGGGTGAGGACATGAGATTCTGCATTTCTATCTTTCAGGTGATGAAGATGAAAATTCATGGACCACTATTTGAGCAGCAATGCTCTAAACATCATAAATGTAGGTAGGTGTGTTGAACTAGTAGGGTGGGACCTGGCAGGAAATATCTAGAAGATGATTTCCTCTAAGGAAAGAGGAATTAAGCAGACAAGGCACTGATGGATGAGAACAGCAGTATGTGCCACTCGAATTTTATCCCAGCCTCTAATATCTGAATCTGATGAAGAGATGGCTGTATTTAAATAAAACAACAACAAATTATAAACCAATAAGCACATAAATAATTGTTTGGTTAAAAACTTGAAATCCAACCAGGCTCGGTGGCTCAGCCTGTAATCCTGCGCTTTGGGAGACTGAGGTGAGTGAATTGCCTGAGCCCGCGGGTTCGAGACCCGCCTGGGCAACTTGGCGAGATCTCATCTCTACAATAAATCAAAAAAATTAGCTGGGCATGGTAGCGTGCGCCTGGAGTTCCAGCTACTTGGAAGGCTGAGGCGGAAGGATCGCCGGAGCCCAGCAGGTCAAGGCTGCGCTGGCGGGGAGCGTGCCACTGCACTCCAGTCTGGGCGATGGAGTGAGATTCCAACTCAAAAAACAAACAAACAAAAAACAAAAAAAACCACCTTGAAATCCACCAGGGGCAGAAGCATCACTGAGGTGTTATCTTACTGAGTAAATATAACTGTAAAGTGAAGAAAAGGAAATTATTCACAATTCTCTAGTTGTGTTAGGGTGGGGTGGATAGGCTTGGCTCACTGGGGACTCCAGCAAAATCAACTAAACTTTGTCACTTTAAAGACTCCAGTCCATCAGCAGCAGTGGGAGCCTTAGGAGGGTGCAGGACTTATGAGAAGGGGCACAATGTCCAGCAGACATGACATTACCCAGGAGAGAATGGTACCTACCTTTTAGCTTTTTGGACTTATTCCTGGTTACAGGTGAGGTGTACTCCAGGTCTCTTTCAGGTTTCTGATGGAGTCTTGTTTCTGCTAGTGCAAGGGAGAAGGTAGATGCCAACCCAACACACCTCACATAATCTGTACCTCATCTAATCCACTCAGTTTAGAAAAGCAAGCACCTCCATTTGACAGATGATAAGACTGTCCTTTTGAGCAATAGATTTACAATAATCACAGGTTGATTCCTCCAGATGAGTCCCACAGGTAATGTGAGTTTTAGGTATCATTGTAAATTCTGACAATTAGAATTATAAGTGTCTCCACTGCCTTCATAAGCTCAGTGAAGTTATTCTCCGTGTTTTTCACAAACTGTTTTCAGATTTAAAAAATGTTATTTTTGTGTGAGAAAAGTAGTTTGTGCTCTATAGGAAAAAAATAGATGAGTAGAAAGAAAGAAAACAAATAAATGAAATCACCCACTATTATCTCACCCACTATTATCTCAATTCAGAAAACCACTGTTAATCTTTCTGTGAACAAAACTTTCCAATTTTCATGTACATAAATGTGCTATATAAAGTTATGCCTTTAACAAAAACAGACAGATTCTGTAGATGATATTATAAGTTGCTTTATTTTTGAAGGATCATAATGTCTTTGTAATGCACATGGGTGAAAAGCATCTACTGAAGCATGGAACAAGCACTGCAGTTGAGTCAAAAGGCTGCTGGTAAGAGGAGAAATGCTTAAAGCAAAGTATTAGCATAAGGCTGAAGCCCAGGGCCTGGAAAATGCTTACCAGGGAAACTACACATAAGGAATGTCTTCAGTGTCCCTTCGTGGAGCCCTGCAGCCACCCCTGAATTCCCTTGGGCCTCTGGGGTAGAAGGGGTCCTGTAAATTCCTTTGCATCCACAAAAATGCCCCCAACTTCTGTTTGCTTTTTCTCCTCTTATCTTCCACCTTAGCCATGTTGTCAAATTCTCTTATCATATCCTCATTACTGAAATTCATATCGTGTATGGCCTCTTTATATTCTTTGAGGTAATAAGCCAGCCCTTATTGGTTTTTCTTTTGGCTTTCCTGGGTACATCATCCTCAGCTGAGCGCTTTCCTGCAGCCCTTGATTCACTCTCTGATTCTCCCTCACTCTCTGGTTCTCCCTTCCTCTCTGACTTCCCCTCACTCTCTGGCTTTTTCTCACTCTCCAGCTGTCCTTCTTCTTTTGCCTTTTCCTCACTAGCTGACTTTTCCTTATCCTTTAACATTTCCTCATCTTCTGTCTTTCCCTTGTTTTCTGTCTTTCTCTCCTTTTCTAATTTCTCCTTTTCTTCCAGAGAACAAGCTATTTCTGACTTTCCCTCATCCTGTGTCGGTTCTTCATCTCCCATCTTTCCTTGGTTGGAAGGCATTCCTTCATTTTCATTGTAGAGTTTTTCCATGTTGAGATTTCCTCTTTTCCTGTCCTGGGGGGACAGGGTGCGGGTTAGAGAGGAGAAGAGGAGACATGGCAGACTGAGGGCCTGTGGTAAAATGCAGGTCAGGATAGCACTTGCAACTCGCCCCTGGTCAGGGTTCCCCTTACCTGGCCAGGCGCCCCAGTGTGCCTTCTACCCACGAAGTAGCCCACCACTCTTCCCACACACCTGAGCCAACCATTCCCTGGCAAGCCTGCCACCTTCTCTACATTCTCCAGTCTGGAAAAGCCTGTGTGCATGTGGTGGGGGAACGGGCAGTGGGGCCCCAAATTCTGTCCAGGCCGTGCCCTCCACACTCTCAACCATGCTGGGTCCCTGTCCATGCCGCACCCGCCCCCACCCCTTTCACGGACCTGTGAGGATTCTGGACAGGTTGCTCCTGCTTTCCAGGCCTCCAAGAGTGCTGGGAACAACAGTCGCGCAGACCTGCGGACAGACAGAAGGGGCAGGGGCAGGTCCCTTTTCTGAATTGGGGCCCTCCTCCCCCAGCGTTTTCCTTCCGGACCTCCCCCGCACCCCAGCTGCCATTTATTTCCAGGCCTTGGGCGCCAGACCATGATGCTTTTTAAACTGCGTTTGAGTCTCTGCCCCGCCCCACCCCCTTTTTCTGGAGGTCAGTGAATTCAAAGGCGCAAATGGTAAAGGGGGTTATTGCCACAATACAAATGGTTGGAGGTCTCAGAGAAGAGGGGAGTCGAGAAGGCGGGCCGGACCCTTGGGGGTCCTGCTTTCCTGCTTCTCCGCTCCGCCCGCTCCGAGTCCCCCTCTTCACCAACCTCTCGCATCCCTTCCCCCATCAGCCCCCCACTCGCTGCCTCAGATCCCACTACCGACAACCGCCACCCCTGGCCGGGTCCGCCATCAGCGCCTGCCCTCACACTGACCTGAGGGGAACCAGAGCTGGCCTGCGCCTCTTTGGGCTCGCGCAAGCCTGTTCGCCGCTTGCCTGCAGCCGGGGCAGAGCAGGGAGCTGGTTCCGCTTGGGCGCCGAGACCGGACCACAGGGCGGGCAGGCAGGCTGGCTGGCTGGTGAGGGGACTGGTGCCCACGTCTGCGCCTTGCGCGTCACGTGAGCCTCGCGTCACCATAGCTCGGCCACCCTCGCCCCGCCCACCTCACCTCCCCATCCTAGAGAAACCTAGTGGGGAAGGTGAAAGGGTGGTTGTGTAACAAGGGGGGCGAGGGGAGGGGCTGTGTGGGCAGACGCGTCACGGAGAAGAGGAGGGGAGAGTGGCTCCCTGACCCCAGGTGCTTTACCTGGCTCATCTACCAGCATTGCTCTCAGATGCCCATCGTTGCCAGGTGTGACAGCTCATCAGAGAGGGTACCCAAACTTGTCAAGAGCGCTCAGCACCTGAACCCCACAACCCGCTTTCAAGACCGGCTCAGCCTGACTCTAGAGCCCGGGTGGTGGTGCCTGCCAGGAAGCTGACTTGTCACCCTGAGTGGTGGTGTTTCTGGGGTTCTGTCCTGGTCTTCTTCTCTCCTCAGTCCACATGTTCTCTCTCCCTGGGTGATCTTGTTCACTTCCCAGTAAACGCCGACGACTCCCACGTCTACATCTGCAGGCTGTTCCCTACTCCGTATCTCAGATCAGCTTTGCCATCTGTCTACTGGGCATCACTGGCCCAGTGTCCCTGAGGAACCTCAAAGTCCGTTTACTCAAACCGATTATACCAACTGCCTTCTCGCCATCTCTGTTGATCTCTTTCCATACTAGAGACTTACCCTTCAACATTTCACCTGTTTTCATAGAGGGAGAATGTCATACAGCTAGAAAAAAAAATCTTTGAAACATTTTTAATACGAACCTCAAATGTACAGATAATAATTCTTTGTTCACACACACTCTTATCACTGAATCTTGCTTGCTTCTCTTTCTTGTCCTCACCTATTCTTTCCTTTCCTACTCTTCTGATAACTTCCTTTCCATTCTTTTTCTCTTTCACAGTTGTGAAATTACCACCCAACCCAAATAACTAGAAAATTGCCAATATTATCATTATTAAAGTGTAGTATCATATATTTCTATTTTGACAAGATTGTTATGTTTTGATTAGAATCTCTTTGTGATTATTCTGTTTGTAGAGTGTGAAACTTATTGGATACATATATTAGTGTCTTTCATCAAGTTTGAGTAATTTTTAGCCACCATTAAAAAAAAAATCTTTCTGCCCCGTTCCGTTTCTCTTCTTCCTGTTAAATTCCCATTATACATGTTTTAGTACACTTGATGGTGTCCCCCAGGTCTCTTAGACTTTTTCCATGTTCTTTTTATTTTCTGTTCCTCAGAATTTGTAACCTCAATTGACCTATTTTAAGTTCCCTGTTTTTTGCTTCTGTCTGCTCAGATCTACTATTGTACCCTGTTAGTGGGTTTTTAATTTTAGATATTGTACTTTTCAACTCCAAAATTTTTATTTGTTTTACAATTTTTATATCTGTTTTTGTTCCTGTCTACTGATACTCTACCTTTGGTGAGAGAGTCTTCTTTTTCCCTTTAGTTTTTTTTTTCTATGATTTCTTTTAGCTCTTTCAGCATATATAATAGTTGATCAAAAATCTTTGTCTAGTTAGTCTAAAACATGGATTAGTCAGTTTCTAATAATTTATTTCTTTCCTGTGAATATGCTATACTGTCTTTTTTCTCTATATGCCTCACAAAATTTTGTTAGAATCTGTACAGTTATATTATAATGTGTTTACCATGGAAATCAGATTCTCCTCTCTGTTAGATTTTGATTTTGTTCTCTGTTGTGGGTTATTTTTTACTTGTTTAGTGATTCTCTAAACTATTTTTGTAAATTTTGTATTCTTTGTCATGTGTAGCCACTAAAGTCTATCTTTTATTAGCCTACTGAGCAACTTGAGTTTGGATGGAGTTGCTTTAAATGCCTAAAGTCAACAAAGGAAAAAAAAGAAAGAAAAAATACTTTCTAAGTCCTTGCAGATGAACTCTGAGTTGCAGTACTTTTTAAAAATGCTTTTGTTTCTGTTTGTGCAGAGCCTGAAGCTCAGTCCATGGTGAATGCATAAGTTTTCCCTGGTGTCTTCTGAGTATGTTTCCCACACTGGACATATACACTGCCTTCTTGGTTTTTCACTATATGTGAAAGTTTTTTTAAATGGTTGTTCTTCTACATATCTTATTTCCCCAACTTTTCCTTCTCAGGCTTCTCAGTCTGCTCATTGCTTGTCCTGGATGCTATTCTTTGCTTTAGACTTCTGTGGCCAATGCCTGTAACTGTAAATGCTTTGGGCAAAAAGCCAACTGGGAAACCAACCCAGCCCAAGCCATAGGAGTGCTCCCAGTCTGATGTAATAAAATGGAACCTTTGTTTTGGTCTTTCAGGGAGTTCTCAAGTAGGCCAAGATCCACAATTCCATGAGAATAAAATTTATATTTTTTCTCTGATACTAGCAATCTAAACCAGGATAGTGGGCTTCTTGACAGATCACTGCCATGGTGGGTGGTAAGCAGGCAATTTAAAATTTATGACCACAAAGCAGCAGCTTTTTACTTTACCACCTTCCCCTCTGGTTGCTATACTTTTTTGACTAGATTCCAGAGTTCTGAGAAAGTTGATTCTCACAGTAGCTCACTAATTGCTCTTTATGGGGTCTTGGCATTCCATACTTGTCATTTTCAGTGGTGTTACTTGTTTTTCTACTTCCTATTATGTCAATTTTGGAAATTTGTGTCTTTCTTGGAATTTGTCTATTTCATCTATTTTGTCTTATTATAATGCAGTTGTTCATAGTATTACCTAATAATCATTTTATTTTTCCATCTCTAGAGTTGGGGCTGATGTTCCCTCTTTTATTCCTGATTTTAGTAATTTCAGTCTTCATCCTTAAAGTCAGTCTAGCTAAAGTTTTGTCAGTTTTATTTTTTAATATTTTTAAGGAATCAATTCTTAGATCCACTGATATTCTATTCTCTATTATATTTATTTCTACTCTAATCTTTACTATTTCCTTCTGTCTGATTTCTTTGATTTAAGTTGCTCTTTTCTTTTTAAGGTGGAAGTCTAGGTTATTGTTTTGAGATTTTCAAAATCTCAAAAACTGTACATAGGATTTTATTATAGCCCAGTATGCATTCTATGTAGGAGAATATTATATAGGTTCTTGACAAGAATGTGTATCTTGATGTTGTTTGGAGAAAACTATACATGTTTTATAGTTTTCTTTAAACTTGTTGATATTCTATTCTCTTGTTGATATTTTTCCTACCTATTCATTCATTTTTGAAAGTGTGGTTTTTGTTTTGTTTTTAACTTTTAATTTTTTTATTTTAAAGATGTGGCATACAAAACAAAGTTAGCTATACAAATGTTCATTATGCAGGTACCCTTGTTGATGAGGTGTCCCCCCCTTTCCCCAGGCAGACTCTCACTACTGCCAATTCCCTTCCCCACCCTCCTCCCAGCAGTTTCTCATTACTACCAATACTTTTCCTATAGTATTATAATAATTGTTCAAGGTCCACTTATGAGTGAGAACATGTGATACTCAGTTCTTTGTTTCTGAAAGATCACTCAGTATTATAGACTCTAAGTCCATCCAGGTTGCTGTGAAGTTCATGATTTTGTTATGGCTGCATAATACTCCATCATATGTTACCACATTTAAAAAAAATCCAGTCCTCTTTTCATGGGCAGCACGATTGGTTTCATGTTCTTGCTACTGTGAACAATGCTGCGATAAACATACATGTGCAGGTATCTTTTTTATAGAGTGATTTTATTTTATAGAGTGTAGTCCCAGTAGGAGGATTGCGGAGTCGTATGAAAGGTCGATTTTTAGGTCTTTTAGGAATTGCCACACTGTTTCCTCAGAGGCTGTACTAGATTACACTCCCACCAACAGTGTAGAAGTGTTCTTTTTTCCCCCGCATCCTCTCCAGCATCTGTTGTTTTTTGAGTTATTGATGATGGCCATCCTGACTGGAGTTAGGTGGTATCTCAGTATAGTTTTAATTTGCATTTCTTTAATGACTTAGTGAGGCTGAGCATTTTTTCATGTATCTGTTGGCTGCCCATATGTCTTCTCTTGAGAACTGTCTATCTTTTGCCTACTTTGTAATGAGACTGTTTTTTTTTCAGCATGTTTGAGTTCTTTGTAGATCCTAGGCGTTAGACCTTTGTCAGACATAGAGTTGGAAATATTTTTTCCCAGTCTGTGGGCTGTCTCCCTGCTCTCTTGATGGTTTCTTCAACTTCGCAGAAGCTTGTCAGTTTGATGAGGTCCCACTTGTCTATCTTATCTCTTATGGCATGGGCACTTGGGGTTTTGATCAGGAAATGGTTGCCAGTTCCTATTTCCAAAAGGGTGTCTCCCTCATTTTCTAAGGTTCTTATAATTCAAAGTTTTACATTTAGGTCTTTGATCCATTTAGAGTTGATTTTTGTGTATGTGATAGGTAGGGATCTTGTTTTAATCTTCTGCATGTGGTCATCCAGTTTTCTCGCACCATTTACTGAGTAGGTTCTCATCTCCCCAGTCACTGGTGGTGGAGGCTTTGTCAAAGATGAGTTGGTTTTGCTTCTGGAATCTCTATCCTGTTCCATTGGTCCATATGCTTGTTCTTGTACCAATACCAGGCTGTCTTGATTATTGTAGCTTTATAATAGAGTTTAAAGTCTGGGAGTGTGATACCTCCTGCTTTTTTTTTTTTTTTTTTTTTTTGCTGAGGATTGTTTAGGCGATCCGTGGTCATTTATGTTTCCATATGAATTTCTGTATTGTCATCTCCAGTTCTGAGAAGAATGTTGCTGGTAATTTAATGGGTATTACATTAAATCTGTAGGTTGCCTTGGGTAGGATGAGCATCTTAACAATGTTGATTTTTCCAATCCATGAGCATGCAATATTTTTCCATTTGTTTGTGTCATCATTGATTTCTTTGAGCAGTGTTTTGTAGTTTTCATTGTAAAGGTCATTTACATCTCTGGTTAGGAAGATGCCAACGTATTTGATTTTTTTTTCTGGCTATTGTGAATGAGATTGTGTTTTTTTTAAATTTGGGTTTCTGTTTGTTTATTGTTGGTGTAGAAAAACGTGACAGTCTTTTGAACAGTAATTTTATACCATGAGACTTTGCCAAAGTTCTTTATCAGTGCAAGGAGGTTTTTGACAGATTCTCTTGGGTTTTGAGGTGTAGAATCATGTCATTTGCAAAGAGGAATAACTTGACTTCCTCTTTTCCCATTTGGATACCCCTAATCTCCTTTTTTTGTCTGATTGCCCTAGTCAGGACTTCCAAAACTATGTTGAAAAGAAGAGGGGTGAGTGGGCATCCTTGTCTTGTTCTGGTTTTCAGGGGAAATGGTTTCAATTTCTGTGTGTTTAGAAGTATGCTGGCTGTGGGTTTCTCATAGACGACTCTTACTATCTTGAGGTATGTTTAATCTATTCCTAGATGTTTGAGGGTTTTTATCAAGAAGAGGTGCTGGATTTTGTCAAAAGCTTCTTCCACATCTAATGATATAATCATGTGACTTTTGTTTTCACAACTGTTGATGTATTTAATTACATATTATGGTCTTACGAATGCTGAACCAGCCTAGCATCCTGGGGATGAAGCCTACTTGGTCATGGTGGATGATTTTTGAGATGTGTTGTTGAATCTGATTTGCTAGGATCTTGTTGAGAATTTTAGTATCTATGTTCATGAAGGAGATTGGCTTGTAGTTCTCTTTCTTTGCTGTATTAAAGTGTGGTTGTGAAGTCTCCTATTGTTATAAGTGGAAAGGAGGCCATTTTGGTTGTATTAGAACAGTCATTTAGAAAAGACTTAAAAACTTGTATTCTTTCGTAGCTGAGTTGGGTTAAAGGTAAAAGCCACTTGGTTTCAAAAGTGTACATTTTCCCTATTCCCTTCCCCACACTTCTCCTCTCCTAGCACAGCCTTGCCTGACCTACCAATCTTATCTAGTAGCCATTGCTGGTGTTGAAGAAACAGCCAGGAAAGCCAGACTACCAATGATTAGGAGTGGACCAAAGCTGACAGTAATATGTCTGAAAACTTGGAGTGGACACTGTCCACCTCCCCTCCAACTGTGAATATAAGGACATTGGACTGTTATAGACCAGGGCTCTGAGAATAAAAATTGTTGCAATTATGTTTTAAAACTATTTAAAGTTATCATCTTAAGTGTTATGGATTTCCTTTTCTCCCAAATGTTGTAGTTGTCCACCCTGTTCTCTAAAAAACTGTTAAAGAACATATTGTAAATTCCCAAATGTTATATAAAATGTCAACATGACCAGGAGACTTTGTTTCACAACAGTGGTCAAATATCAAATTGTATCAAATATCAAATATCAAAAATTGTTAATGTAAATCTTGAGTCATACTAAAATTGCACGTAGGATTCAAACTCAGGAGGGTAAAGTGCTACAAATTTTGAGTATAAATACTGGAATTAATTTACATTTCTTGGAGCGGGTTTTTTTGTTTTTTTTTTGGCTATGGTGCCAACCTGTCTCCCAATAATCTGGTTATAGAAATAAAACACTCTCTTTTCTCCCAGCCTCTGCCTCTCATATTTTAGTTGGCCATTAGGGATAGCAGCCGATTTGTTAGATCGATCTGCAACACTATTATTATTGTTAAATTGTTCTTTTTTCCTAATATTTTTCCTTCTATTCTGTCAGTTTTTGTCTTATGTATTTTATAACCCTATTGTTAGTTTTATACATGTTTATAATTTTTATATATTCCTAATGAATTGACCTCTTATTCTACAATGGAATTTTTGTCTTAAAGTACTTTTGATATAGAGATAGTTGCTCTTCCTTTAGGTATTCTTTGTATTGTGTATATTTCTCCATCCTTTTATATTAATTTTATTTGCCTCTTTGAATGTAAAGTGTCCTCTTGTTCATAGCATATAGTTGGATCATGCTTTTAAAATCCGTTATGCAGCCGGGCTCGGTGGCTCAGCCTGTAATCCGGCGCCTTTGGGAGGCTGAGGTGAGCGGATTGCCTGAGCCCGCGGGTTCAAGACCCGCCTGGGCAGCGAGACCTCATCTCTATGATAAATCAAAAAGCAGCCGGGCGTGGTAGCGCAAGCCTGTAATTCTGGCTACTCGGAAGGCTGAGACGGAAGGATAGCCGGAGCCCAGCAGGCGAGGCTGCGGTGTCCGGGAGCGGCCACTGCACTCCAGTCTGGGCGACCGAGTGAGACTCCAACTCAAAAAAAAAAAAAAAAAAATCCATTATGCTAATTTCTGCCTTTTAAATGATTTTATATTAAATGCAATCATGGTGAGATAGTATTAACATTTGCTGGTAGCCGGGCTCTGTGGCTCAGCCTGTAATCCCGCGCCTTTGGGAGGCTGAGGTGAGTGGATAGCCTGAGCCCGCGGTTCGAGACCCAATCAAAAAATCAGCCGGGCGTGGTAGCGCGCGCCTGTAATTCCGGCTACTCGGAAGGCTGAGGCGGAAGGATCGCCGGAGCCCAGCAGGTCGAGGCTGCGGTGGCCTGGAGCGGCCACTGCACTCCAGTCTGGGCGGCAGAGTAAGACTCCAACTCAAAAAAAAACACACACACAAAAAATTTGCTGGTTTGCTATTTGTTATTCATGTGTCTTCTGTATTTTGTTTTATTATTTCTTCATTATCAAATTATTTTTTAAAGATTTTTTTGGTGCACGATTTTAATTCATTTTTTTAAGAAAATTTTTTGCATGACTTTCTTAGTGTAGTGGAGCTAGGGATTAAAGTTAACATCTTAATTTAAAACAATCTATTTATTACTAATTCTAACTTAATTTAAATTGGATATAAAAACTTTGCTTTAGTATGCCTCAGTTCTTCCTTCCTCCTTTGTGCTATAGGAGGAGACATAGGAGTATCATAGAAATTCCATTTTAGCCACCACATCTTTAGCTATTATAAGTCCATAAACACTGTTTTGTAATTATTATTTTATGGGACTTTCTTTTTAATCAAACAGGAAAGAAAAGTGTTACAGACAAATATACATTTATAACTAATTTCTAAATTATATTAAGTTATTAATATAAATAACTAAATTTATATTAATTTCCTATTACTGCTGTAAAAATTACTACAAATGAAGTTGCTTAAAACAACCAAAATTTATTATCTTACTATGCAAGAAGTCAGAAATCTGGAATAGTTTCATGGAGCTATAACCAGAGTCAGCTGGGCTATACTGCCTCTATAGGGTTCAAGGGAGAATCCATTTCCTTGTTTTCTTCAACTTCTACAGCTCCATTTTTTGCATTCTTTGATTTGTGTCTTTTTCCTCCATCTTCAAAGCCGACAGCATGGTATCTTCAAATATCTCTCTGTTTCCATCATTACATTGTTTTTTTTTTTTTTCCTTTTTTGTATTACTGTGATTGTATTTAGGGCCCCCTAGATAATCCAGGATAATCTTCCATCTCAAGATCCTTAACTTAAGCACACCTTATAAATCTCTTTTTAACATAAAAGATAAGCATTTATAGGTTCCAGAGATTTGGACACACATAACTTAAAAAAACCCATTATCAGCCGGGCTCGGTGGCTCAGCCTGTAATCCCGCGCCTTTGGGAGGCTGAGGTGAGTGGATTGCCTGAGCCCGCGGGTTCGAGACCCGCCTGGGCAGCGAGACCTCATCTCTACAATAAATCAAAAAATCAGCCGGGCGTGGTAGCGCATGCCTGTGATTCCGGCTACTCGGAAGGCTGAGGCAGAAGGATCGCCAGAACCCAGCAGGTCGAGGCTGCGGTGGCCGGGAGCGGCCACTGCACTCCAGTCTGGGCGACAGTGAGACTCTGACTCAAAAAAAAAAAAAAAAAAAAAAAAAAAAAACCCATTATCAGTTTACCACGCTGTTTTTTATGTCTTTATATTTACCTATCTAGTTACCTTTACCAGTGCTCTTTATCTCTTCGTGTGGATTCAAGTTACCATCTAGTGTAGTCTAGTTTCAGCCTGAAGGAGTTATTAGTATTTCTTTTAGAATAGTGATGCTAGTTAAAAATTATCTCCATATTTGTTGTTTGGGAATGTCTTAATTTATTCTTAAAGTTTTAAGGAGAGTTTGTTGGATAAAAAAGTTTGGTTAACAGTTCATTTCTTTCACCCTTCTAAAGATGTCATCCTACTGTCATACGGTTTCTATGATTTCTGATTTAAAAAAAATCAGCTGTAGATTCATGTTTTTCATCAAATTTGAAAAAATTGTCATTATTTATTCAAATATATTTTTGTGAAACTTGTCTTTTTTTAAATCTTTTCAATGAAATTAGCATTGTGTCTATGCTGGTATGCTTGATGGTGTCCCAAGTTTCTCTATATCTCTGTATATTTTCCCCCTCAAATTCATAATCTTCATTGCCTATATTCAAGCTCACTGATTCTTTCTTCAGCCACCTCAAATTATTACTTAGCTACTCTGGTGAATCTTTCATTCCAGTTATTTTCCATTCAATGGGGAAAAAGATAGTTTTTCTCAGCAAATTGTCCTGGAAAAACCGGATATCTGCATGCAAAATAATGAAGTTGGCCCTTTATTGTACACCATTTGGAAAAACTAACTCCAAAGGAATAAAAAATCTTAATATAAGAGATACTATAAAATTCTGAGAAGACAAAAAGAAGAAACTTGATGACATTGGACTTGGCAATTATTTCTTCAATATGACACCGAAATATTTTTAAAAATTGATATTTATCAAAATTAAAAACTGTTGTGGATCAAAGGATACTATCAAAAGAGTGAAAAACCAGCCTACAGAATAAAAGAAAACATTTTCAGATTTACATCTGATGAGGGATTAATATCCAGAATATATAAATAATTCTTATAACCCAATGACAACAACAAAAAACACATACAACCCAATTTAAAAATAGACAAAGAAATTGAATAGACATTTCTCCAAAGAATATATACAAATGGGCAATAAGCACATGAAAAGATGCTCAATATCACTAATCATTAAGGAAACCACAATGAGGCCAGCACAGTGGTTCGTGCCTATAATCCCAGCATTTTGGCGGGCCATGATGGGAGGATCACTTGAGGCCAGGACATGTTCAACCTGAAGAACATAACTTTACCCTCTCTCTCTACAAAAATAATTAAAAAAAAATTTTTTTTAAATTAGAGTTATGGGGTACAAGTGGTGATTTACTACGTAAATAGGTTGCATTCAGGTAAAGTTTGGGCTTCTAGCTGGCCCTCTTTCCCCTTGATAGTGGGCAGGTATCCAGTGTGTTGCCAGATACCCCCCTCCTTCCTCTCTCACTCCCCCTCCCAACAGTGTCCAGTATCTACCAATCCCACCCTTGTGTTAATGTGGCCAATGATCAGGGCCCACTTATGAGTGAGAACTACAAAACTAAATAATTTTTTTAAAAATGAGCTGGATATGATAGCATGGACCTGTAGTCCCAACCAATGGGGAGGTTAAGGCAAGGGGATGGCTTGAGCCCAGGAGTTTGGGGTTATATTGAGCTAGATTGTGCCAGTGTACTCCAGCCTGGGTGATAGAATGTGACTCTGTCTTTAGAAAACCTGCCACAATGAAAAATTGCTTCACACCCATTAAGATGGCTAGTACCAAAGAAATAAATAATATTTGTGAGTGCTGTGGTTTAAGTTTTTGTTTCTACCAAAATTTATGTTGAAATTTGATACCCAATGTGGGGGTATTGGGGGATGAGGCCTAGTAGGAGGTATTTGGGTTATGGGGTCAGATTCCTCCTGAATGGCTTGGTGCTATTCATAAGGTATTAAGTGAGCTGTCACTCGGGGAGACTGGATTAGTTATTGATAAAATGGGCTAGTTTTCTTGAGAGTGAGTTGTTTAAAGCTAAGACACCCCTTGAGTTTTGTCTCTTTTCATGTCTCTTCTCCTTTGACCTTCTCTGCCATGTTTTGACCTAGCATGTGACCCTCACTAGAAGAATAAATGCAGGTGCCAATCTTCTGGCACTTTGCAGCCTGCAGAACGTGAGCTAAATAAACCTCTTTTATTTATAAATTACCCTGCCTCAGGTATTCTGTTATAGCAACACAAAATAGACTAAGACAAGGAGGATGTGGAGAAATTGGAGGCCTTGCACGTATCTGGTGGGAATGAAAAATTGTGCAGCCACTATGGGAAGCATTATGGCCTTTCCTCAAAAACTTAACTTGGAAACATGGCAGAAGGCAGCTGATGGCTGCCACACTCCTGCGAGACCTGCAACACCGAGTAGAAGCTCTGCCACAATGCCAGACATTTCCTGCCCCACTACTACCTCCATGGTATGCTGCTGACCTATAAATGGAGGTGGTACAACTTAGCTACCCCAGGTGTGTTGAAAGAGAGGCCAGGTGGCACAGGTGCACTGGGGCACCTCGCCAGTGCTATGGAGTGCTTTGAATGCCCAACTCTCACCCCATCCCATGTCTCCAGCCCTGGGACTGCAGAGGATGACTGTCAGGGTTTTTCTCCTCCTTGCATTTTTCTTCTTTTGAGAAATAGCAACAATTAATGTATCAATAGGACTTTCAGATGGCATTAAGGACAATGAAAAAGATGAGGGAGGAAGTGGGTGCAAAGCGGTTTGAAGAGAGAGGAGGACTGATCTTCCAGTGTTATGGTCGTCAGCTGACCTGTGGAGAAGGTGATATTGCTGAGTCTTGAATGACCAGAAGCCAGCCTTCATAGCCTTCACCCAGTTCCAGGGAACATGACTGAGTAATAGAAATAAGGCCCAGGTGTCTGGAGCAGAGAGAAGGTGAACTTTAGAGGGATAGGGCATGAGGTTGGAAAGGTCCTAGGGACCTGGTGGGCCTTCATAAAGAGTTTAGCCTAAAAGTTTGTTGGGAAGCATGCTTTGATTATATCCTTAAAAGATCAGTCTTTTTCTAGAGTGTGCAGAGTATATTATATAGGGACAGAGAGAATTTTAAGGAGGTAGTCCTAGTTGTCTATTTATCCAGGAGATGGTATCATTATCATACTGTCACTAGTGGGGAGTAATAACAGGAATAATAACAAAGCCCCTGCCTTTCTGGCACACATCCTGTTGTCTAGGAATACAATGCTATTTGGAACCATTGTAAGAGGGAAGATGGAAAGAAACCAGCCTGAAGGTGCAACTCATGGGAGGTGCCAGGGAGGGGGAGCCAACAGGGTCAGTCAACACTTTTGCATTGTCAAATGTATGCAAGTGATTCTGTAACAGACAAACTAATATGGAAAGCAAATTGCTGTATAAAAGGAAATGATGACAAATTCCTAATAAGTAAATGCCAGATATACGGGAGAAAACCTGCAGCCTGCAGCCTGTATGGCAAGAGATTGGTAACCAATATACACAGAAACACATATATTTACACACACATATGTATATGTGCGCGCGCGCGCGTGTGTGTGTGTGTGTGTGTGTGTGTGTGTGTGTGTGTGTGTATAGAGAGAGAGCAAGAGCTCTTATACATCAATAAGAAAAATGGAATGACTTCAGAATAGAAAAACGGGCAAAGGGCACAAAGAAGCAATTCATTAAAAAATGTCCAGGTAGCCAGGCTCGGTAGCTCAGCCTGTAAATCCCACGCTTTTGGAGGCTGAGGTGAGTGAATTGTCTGAGCCCACAGGTTCGAGACCCACCTGGGTAACTCGGCGAGACCTCATCTCTACAATAAATAAAAAAATTAGCCGGGCGTGGTAGCACACGCCTGTAGTTCTAGCTACTTGGAAGACTGAGGAGGAAGGATCGCCGGAGTCCAGCAGGTCGAGGTTGCGGTGGCCGTGAGCAGCCACTGCACTCCAATCTGGGCGACAGAGTGAGACTCCAACTCGAAAAAAAAAAAAAGTCCAAGTATACAAGTTTATACAATGAGAGTAGTTTTTGCCCAGTAGAAAATTAGAAGTGTTGATAGGGGGTTGGAGTATTCGGGGTACTTGTGCAATATTGATGGAAGAGTCAGATGTTCTGATTATTGAAATGTCAAATGCATACCTATGACCTCAAAGTTTTGCTTCTGTGAGTTTATCTTAGGGAAATAATTAGATAACAGTGCACAGTTAAATGTTCAAGGTGTTCGTTGTATTTATGATAGTACAAAAACTGAAAGCAACCTAAATTTTACTAATAGATATTTGACCAAATAGCTTTTTCCACACAGTGGAGTGTTGCTTAGCTTTGAAAAAAATAGGAATGGCCATTATCAATAACTCAAAAAATAACAGATGCTGGAGAGGATGTGGTAAAAAGGGAGCACTTCTACACTGTTGGTGGGAGTGTAAACTAGTACAGCCTCTGTGGAAATCAGTGTAGCGATCCCTAAAAGCTCTAAAAATCAATCTTCCATATGACTCCACAATCCCCCTACTGGAAATATACCCTGAAGAACTCAAATCACTCTATAAAAAAGATACCTGCACACGTGTGTTTATCGCAACATTGTTCACAATAGCAAGTTCAAGGAACCAGTCATGATGTCCATCAAAAGAGGACTGGATTTTTAAAACGTGGTTCATATACACAATGGAATATGTCAATATGTGCTATACAAACCAGCTGCACAAAATCACCCAAAAAATCACCCAAAGAACTGGCTAAAAATTGAGAAAAATGGGTTTCATTTCACACCTATTACACAGCCATAAAAAAGAACAAAATCATGAATTTCTCAGCAATCTGGATGGAATTAGAATTTATAATACTGAGTGATGTCTCACAGAAACAAAGATCTGAGCATCACATGTTCTCACTCATAAGTGGACCTTGAACAACTACCATAATACTATAAGGAAAGGATTGACAGTGGCAGGAAACTATGGTGGGGGTGAGACAGGGAGGGGAAGGGAGGTGGGATTAACGGTAGTCGATATCTGTCCAGGGAAAGGGGGGCACACCTCATTAACAAGGGTACCTGCACAATGAATATTTGTATACCTAACCCTTAACTGTACCCCTCAACTTTAAAATAAAAAAATATATTATAAAAAAAAAGAAAAGAAAAGAATAGGCAGTCATTTGCCTGGGCATGGAAAGATGCCTGCCATTATATTGTTTAGTTAAAAAAAAAAAAACAGGAAGTAGACTAGACCAGTAGATCCTGGATGAGATAGTTTGAGGTTTTATGTTTATGTCTTTGATCCATTTAGAGTTGATTTTTGTGTATCAACTATAAGAATCTTAGAAAATGTGGGAGACATCTTTATGGAAATTGGAACTGGCAACCAATTCCTGATCAAAACCCTAAATGCCCATGCCATAAAAGATAAGATAGGCAAGAGAGACCTCATTAAACTGACAAGCTTTTTCAAAGCCAACGAAGCTATCAAGAGAGCGAGGAGACAGCCCACAAAATGGGAAAAAATATTTGCCAACTGTATATCTAACAAAGGCCTAACATCCAAGATCTACAAGGAACTCAAATGTGCCAAAGAGAAAAAAACAAACAGCCCTATTACAAAGTGGACAAAAGATATGAATAGACAGTTCTCAAAAGAAGACATATGAGCAGCCAGCAGATACATTAAAAAATGCTTAGCCTCACTAATCATAAAAGAAATGCAAATTGAAACTACACTGAGATACCATCTAACTCTAGCCAGGATGGTCATCATCAATAACTCAAAAAACAACTGATGCTGGAGAGAATGTGGGGGAGAAGGAACCTTTCTACACTATTGGTGGGAGTGTAAACTAGTACAACCTTTGTGGAAAATAGTTTGGCAATTCCTAAAAGATCTAAAAATTGTCTTTCCATACGACCCCACGATTCCCCTAGAGGAACTCAAATCATTGTATGAAAAAGATACCTGCACACATATGCTTGTTGCAGCATTATAGTAGTTTGTTCTTAATACATTATAGTTCAAAATGAATGCACAATTGAGTCTCAAATTACAGAATGCTTCAGAATCACTTGTGAGCTTGATAATAGTGTCTTTACCTGAGCACCATTGCCAAAGAGTGGATTTTTAGTGTGGGACCAGAACTCTGTATTTTAAACATACTCCATAAAGGATTCTGATGTATTTGACAGACTAGCAAAGTTGTAGGAATAGTGGCATATAATATCTTTAAAAGTATCTTATATTTTAATTTTGGAGTGTAATTTCTCTTTTGTGGTATTTCTTTCACAATATATAAATTCTAGATAAATGAATTGACTTGCTTAGGATCACACAGTCTACCCGGGATAGTGCAGAGAAAATAAAGCAAATACATTTTAGCCGTAAGTTTCACTCAGTTCTCAACTCTAAATACATCAGAAGCATTGTAGGAATTTCAACACTGTAATGATCTGTTGGTCCCACCTTTAATGAGTCTGCATTAATTGGTTGGAAGTGAGTCCTAAGCTCCACTTTAAAATTTTCTCAAGTAATTCAAATCTGCAGCCAGGGTTGAGAACTTATTCACTAAATACAACAGCAAAACAAAAAAACACCAGTTGTCACTTTAAGAAGAGCACAGCCTAATGTGGAATTAATACGTAACATGTATAGATTAATTAAGGTCTCACACAGTGCTTTCACCAGCCTGCGATCTCTCTCTCTCTCTCTCTCTCTCTCTCAATCTCTCTCTCTCTCACTCACTCTCACTCTCACTCTCACTCTCTCTATATATAGAGTGCGAGGCCTCCTGGATCTTTCCTTTGAGCACATCACACACAATACCATGAGCTTCAAACTTATCATGAATGCATGCAATTTTTAGGCGTGTTGGAGGGTCTGTTGCATACTCATGCCTCCATTGTATTGTACTTCCACAACGTTCTCAAATTTTAAATACCACTTCAAAATGGTGTTGCACTCCTCAAACAACAGCCATACTTCTGCCATTTTCTCTCTGACTGCCCTGATTGTCGCATGGTGATGCTAGCATTCTTTTGATTAACTCCATCTTTTGAGCGAACATCATACTTAAAATGTGTACACATTTTTTTTGGCATATATATATATATGTATATATACATATATATATGTATATATACATATTAGGCTCGGGAGGTAACTGTCTGAGCTTGAACTAAAACTGGAGCCTCCACTTTAATTTATGTAAGTCCAGAGGTGTCTGATTAACTAAGATGCAGTGGGTATGAAATGAAACCCATTTTTCTGAATTTTTAGCCAGTTCTTTGGGTGATTTTTGTGCAGCTGGTTTGTATAGCACATGCTGACAAACATTGACATATATAACGTTATGATAAGTGTTAAAGTTGGTGTATAAGGCTTCTTCTGCTGCGTTTTTTAATTGCAAGCTACAACTATAGGCAAATTAAGTTACTTGCCCACAAACGATCAGAGGTAAACCTGGGTCCAGATTACAAGACTCTTGACTCAGCTATAATTAACTGTTGTGTCCTAACAACTTACCAGGCCCTGTGCTAAACACTAATGGTATCAGGATAAATGAGACAAATATTTACTGTAAGAAGGCACAGTTTTCTGGGTAGCAGTGATACTTGTGGAAAATGTTCTAAAAGAAAGATCCACCTACCAGGTCTCCAGTCTTGGACATTGTTTCCCATTAGTCTGTGATTGTAGGTTTACTAGGCACAGCAAATCTTGAAGCAAAGGAAGAGGGAAACTCATCTAGATCCATGTAAGTTAGTGAGACTACTGGGGACTCCTAGAATTGGGGTGGTATAGACCAGAATAGTCTTGGAAACAAAACCACCTCTATAAATCCTGTTTCTATGCAGAGTGAAACCTGTAGCAGTGTCTGCATAGAAAATGGAGAGTCAGAGAGACTCGGCCATATTCATCAGTGGATGGAAGGGATAATTCAATTTTGAGTACACTATCATGAATGTTGCTCTAATTTGTTTAGAAGGGAATGAGAAAGGAAGTGCAATAAAACCATGAAAGACTATTTGCATCCATTAACAGCACTGGGAAGTGTCCACTTGGTTTAAGTATAACTCTAAAGCAGAGAGGGGCATTCTTAACATTTTTGAAAGTGCCAAATGGGGATTCAGACCACTGAAGCATCCAGAGAAATCAGTAGGTCTTTGTCATCTTTAGGAGTCCATCACAACAGTGGTGGTAGAAGCCAGTGGAGGGAGCAAAACCCAGAACACGGACAAGAAATGCCCAATAGTCATGGCATTATTTGGGAAAGAAAATCAAAACAACAAAGGAATAACAAAGCATTACAGAGGCCAGGAGTTCAAGACCAGCCTGGGCAACATAGCAAGTCCCTTTCTCTACAAAAATATAAATAAATAAATAAAAGCATTATAGGTTGGGCATCCCTAATCTGGAAATTTGAAATCTGAAGTGCTCCAAAATCTAAAACTTCTTGAACATGAGATGATTCTGCAAGTGGAAAAGCCCACACCTGACCTCGTGTACATACTCTGTTTCATATACAAAAATATTGTATAAAATCATCTTCAAACTATGTTTATAAGGTATACAAAAAATAAATTTTATGTTTAGGCCTGGGTCCTATGCTCAACATATCTCATTATGTATCTGAAAATATTCCAAAATCCAAAGAAGATCTGAAGTCTGAAATACTTCCGGTCCCAAGCATTTTGGATGAGGGATCCTCAATCTATATTAACCTGGCAATTGGATTTGCTGGTAGGCGCACTTTTTGGAAACTTCCCTAAAAATAACTCGAGAGTTAGGGCCTTGTATATATGGACAGAGGCAGGCACAGGGTTCAGTCATGACCTCAATCAATTCCCACAGCAGCCCTGTAAGGTAGAGGACCCCAACTCCCAGGCCATGGACCTATACCATGGCTGCACAGCAGGAGATGAGCGGCAGGCAAGAAAGCAAAACTTCATCTGTATTTACAGCAGCTCCATTGCCACCTGAGTTTCACCTCCTGTCAGATCAGCACTGAAAAGCCTGCTTCCATTTCCAACATCTTTCTTTTGTGAAGCAGGGTTTTCTGCAGTGACCGCAACCAAAACAAGATGATGGAGTAGACTGCACATAAGCAACACACTTTGGATGTCACTGTTTCCCATCACCTTTAGATGGGACCCTCTAGTTGCAGGAAAACAAGCTCAGGGTTCCCACTGATTCCACATTGTGGTGAGTTGTATAATTATTTCATTATATATTACAATGTAATAATAATGAAGTACACAATAAATGTAATGTGCTTGAATCATCCTGAAACCACCCACCCCAGACCATGGAAAAATCGTCTTCCTCAAAACCGGTCCCTGATGCCAAAAAGGTTGGGAACCACTGCTGTAAGGCACATATTATCTTCATTTTATAGATAAATAGGCTGATTTTAAAGAAATGTACCTAATAATTATAAGGTTTGTGCTTCTAAATAAGAGATCCTGAGGCAACACAATAGTTATGTCTTTAAATTATATTTTATAAGCTGATTGGCAACTTCCTTGATTCCTACGTTTTTCCCAACACATATAAAATATATGTATTCATTTTGGAAAAGTGAGAAAAAACAGATAATCAAGAAAAAATAAATTTTAATGTATCAATAATTATGCTATATAGAAAAAGCATGTTCTGGTTTTCATATATATATTTCATAGATGATATGTATTTTATATATAGCGTAAATGTGTATGCTTTGAAATGAGACAGTATATCTATAGACTGCTTTTTAAATTGCTTTATTAACTTTATAATATGTAGTAAGCATCTTTCCGTGCAAGTTGATGAAACTCCCCTGCTGACAGAAAAACTTACAGACTAGGTCAAAATGAAATCACCAGAAAGAACACCAAAAAGTTTACACTAAAATGCAAGTTTGTAAATCAGGGGGTTTATGCTTGTTAACCTTTAAGATTCAAGGCATAAGGCAAAACTCATCTGGATGATCATGGTGAGGAGGGTCCCCTATAAGAATGCGCAGACTGTACCTCAACTGAAGCTCCCTAATTTTCCTCCTTAGCTCTCTCATCTCCTCCATGAACCGTTCCATATCATCTGCATCTCCATCTATCATATCTATGTTATTGATAAGCCTATCGGGCATATCCTCTTCAAAATTCTGGGCAGGTGGAGCCCAGCCCCCTCTAATATTTACTCCAGGCTCCTGGCCTTCACCACCTCCTAAAGGGCGGGCTGCTTCTTCATTCTGCACTGGGTCCTGCTCCCCAACTTTGTTTTCCTGGGGGACATTTTCCATATTGAGTTAGTTAGTGTTTCTTCTTCCTAGGAGATAAAAAAACAAGAAGAGGGATTGAATGCTTAATAACAGGATTCAGTGCTCCCTCTCACAAAGGTTTCCCCATCAGAGAAACTTTGTGCGCCCTCTAGGGGAATCCTGAGACCCAGCACTGCTCTGAAGTCCACCATTTTCCTTGAAAATCTTTCCCCAGGCCAAAATGTAGGAAGGGTGGTGGGCGAGGCAACAGTGGAAAGGTCAGTCCTCACTTCCCAAGGATCCTAAAAACCTCTCCAGGGACACCCCAGACCTTGCCTCTCTACTTCCTCACCAGACACAGGGTTGCCATTCGTTCTGAGTCTTCTAGGTCTCTCCTGCAAATCAATTCGGGCAGGGAGGGCTGAGTCCCCCAGATTCTACTACGATTGTTGATACCCCTACATCAGAGGGCCCCAGGCAATCCCTTACCTGAAGGAATCAGAAGCAGTTTTTCTTTCTTAGCCTGGAAATCTGCTGCACCAATGCACGTAAAGACCTGCAGACAGAAATACAACAATGGCCAGGACTGATCAATTGACCAAAAGACTGGAGGGCACCAGCTCTGTTGTTGATTTAGGGTATTCCTAGTCAAGTATTACCACTTTCTACTTCTTCTCCATTCCATCTCACGGCTTCGGCTTTTTCCCCTGCCTTGTGACTACCTCACCTTCCAGAAACAGGAATCAAAAGATGATTTCCAAACCATTTAAATTTCTGTTTCAGGCCTCCTATACTCACTGTCTCCTAATTGTCGCCAATTACCATTTCTTGAACACAGACGGACAACTTTCGGGGTGAGGGAGTTAGAAGAGCTTGCTGAATGGATAGGTGATTTACAAAGAACTTCAATCTGGGTATCTCCCAGGCCCCTATGGGATCTATCGCCCTCTCTCTAGCCCACCACCTCCGATGCCCACCATTTTATGCATCAAGATGGACGATAGGCGAAAAAGTGTGTGGGCACTGCAAACCAGGACCCTCTGTGATCTCAACGCGTTGTCATTCTTACCCCAGGGTCCCCAAGCAGCGCCCACATTTACACCGACTTACAAGAAACAGCTTCTCGCTCCTCGCCTCTATCCCTCAGTCAGAAGCTCACCTGCTCAATTGCGATAATAGAAACCTGCTTCCCAGACCTAGTCTCCGTTCTCCTTCTCTACAGCAACGATTTTCTCCCGCCCCCGCAGTCCTCCATTGCGGGCTCCAAATGGACCCAGGGTGAAGAAAAGACACCGAGAAAACGCAGGCCTAAAACCGAGGTCCCCCCCCCCACACACCGGTCGCCAGCTCACCCTCTCACTCTTCTCCCGCGGCTTTGCAGGGATCAGGACGTCTCCTCGCAGTTCCCTCCCCTGGCCCGATTCCATCAAACCCCGCCGACTAGGGGATTTCAACTGATACCCATTCTCAACCCAGTCCCCTCTCGAGATCCTACCTACAAACACTCGATTTCTTGCACCAAAACGGGTGGGTGTCGAGGAAGCGGTGGATAATCAAGTCTTGGATTATTTTTGCCCTCTGATCGTTGCCCTCTGTCACCCCCACCCCAGCCAGCGCCCACCAACCTGCCACGGATCCGGGTCAGCTTCTACCACTTTCCTTCTTTCCTGTGCAGCTGGCTTGCAAGCCTTCAGAGCAGTAGCGAGCCGCTGCACCGTCACCAGCCAGTACCAGACCGCAATTAGGAGGAGAGACTAATCCACGCATAGGCTCTGGTCTCAGAGAGGCTACGTCACTGTGAGCTCAGATTCCCAATTACTATTCACACCTGCAGTGCGGCAGGAGGGTGGAGTCGGGAGTGTGGGCGGGGCCGCCTTTCTTTTCTCTCTGGCTTTCTCTACCTCTGCCACAGGCTACTGCCCACTCCTCCTCCACACTTTTTTTTTTCTTATTTAGCGATCCCCAGGACCAAATGGGTCATGAGATTTTGTGGTTTTAATTTATCTTTCCCTGATTTCTGCTGGGCCTTTTAAAGAATTGATTCTTCCTCTTCTTTGCCCCTAAAGGCCCACTTCTCTCCACTTGTCCTAGCAAGTAGAGCCTAGAATTTACCTTAATAGTCTTGGGGTTTTGTCCCACATTGGAACCCGGGCGGGGGTAGGGGAGTGCCTGGTGAGAAAGCCTGGACAATGGGTAGTAAGTAACATTCAATTTTTTTCACCTTAATTATTTTCCTTTCTGCTTGTTTATTTTTAGAGGGGTTGGAGGGAGTATGGTTGTCTCTGTTTTGTTTTCCATCAGCAAGCGTTTATTTTTTGGTTCTTATAACTAGACAGTATAATTATGTTCTGTTGAAAACATAGGGTTCGAGTTTTAAAAACATGGCAACTTGTTTCTGCTGCTAAATCATATTATAAATATAAATCTTCCAGAAAGCACTCCTTCTTATCCCTTTAAGGACTTTGGAATATAAACCTAACCTGGTGGTAGTTCTTGTGAAGAGTCTATATCTGTGTGTCCCTCCATGAGGTGATGCACTGAGTCTAATAGAGCCTTGCTGGTGGATTTTCAAATCTTGAGAACCTGTGACAACTTATGATCTTTTCTAAATTGCATTAGTGTAACTTCACCTTGCAATAACCTTCTAGCCTCACCTTTAAAGTAGAACACCAGTGAGGTCTCCCAATAATCCAGGACAATAATTTGGGGAGGCTACCCTGACAGATAACAAGTATTTTGAAACTACAATGTTAAAATAGTATTGCACCAGAATAAATACAGAACAAATGATCCAGTAAAGAAAGCCAATTGTCAAATCCAAATATGAAAAATGCTAGTAAACTGATTGAAATATTTTGAATCAGTGAAGGAAGATTAGATTATTGAAAAATGGTGCTGGAATAATGGGCTATTTTGAAAAACAATGAAGTAACTTATCCCTCTCAAGCACTTAAATATAGACACCAAATGTTTACATAAAATGCATAAATTCATTAAAAACAGAACATAGCATGTTATTTTGTATATAACCTTGGGATGGAAACGTTCTTTAAAAATACAGCACCAAAGATTGACAAGACCAAAAAGCAACTGGCTCTGTCTTGCTGGAGGATCTCAAAGGAACAATGTAGAATGCTCCTCGTTATTATCCCAGCACTAGTAATGGGAAACTGGGGTATTAATCCACAGTCTTGGGTCCTTTATTGGTGAATGTTATCTTGGGGATGTTAAAATCTCTGACACCTCTAGGTTGTCCTACACCTGGGCTGATCAATGTCCCAAGGTACAAAAAAAAGCCCTCAGCAAAATTAGAAAATACAGATGAGATAAAAGGATAATATCAGTTTTATCCTCAACCCAAGAAATATAATATTCATATTTTATTCTAAGCCAGTCCAAATATTTCCCTTCAATACAAAGATAATACACACACATTCATTTCTGTATTTATGGCTGTTTGGGTCACTTGTTTTCACTGTCATAGATGATTGAATTTCTATGTACAAAAACTTTTGTACTAATATCAGGCTTTCAAATTGGTATAACTGTCATTGGTCTATATGTGTGTGAATATTGTTCATTGTCATAGAAATCAGTCTTTAAAAATGTCCCAATTTGGACTGGGCACAGTGGCTCAAGCCTGTAATCCCAGCACTTTGGGAGGCAGAGACGAGAGGATTACCTGAGCCCAGGGGTTTGAGACCAGCCCGGGCAACTTGGTTGAGACCTCGTCGCTACAATAAAGAAAAATAAGCCGGGTATGGTGGCACACGCCTGTAGTTCCAGCTACCTGGAAGGCTGAGGCAGAAGGATTCCCTGAGCCCAGAAGGCCAAGGCTGCAGTGGCCATGAGTTTGCCACTGCGCTCCAGTCTGGGCAACAAAACAAAACAAAGCAAAGTCCCAATTTGGTATCGCTAATATATGAGCATTCCTGTTTTTTCATATGTTGGCCAATATTGAGTGTTGCCTGGTTTATTTTATTTTTCTTTCTTTTTGTTTCATTTTTTATTTTTGAAACTTTTCAAGGTCACCAGGTAAACATGCCACATGATAACAGAAACTTAAGGTTAAGATTCCCAGACTCCTTCTCTAAAGATTCTAGTTTAGTAGATTGGAGTCAAGCCTGAAAACCTTTATTTAAGATTGATGTAATTCTTAATATCTGATAGAATTGTGAGACCCTGTCATAGGCAAAAAACAAAAATGAAACAGAAAAAATGTCCCACTATTATATAAGTGGTCTTTAAAAAAATTATTATGAAATAATTTCAAACTTACAGAATGCTTTTGAGAATAGACCAAAAGATTGTCACATGACCTTCACTGCATTCCTCAGTTCTCAAGATTTTGCTGCATTTTTTTTATTGGTCCCTCTTGAAGTAGAAGATTGCATTATTTTTTCTGAACCATTTGAGAATCAATTGAAAATAAATGGTCACTTAAAAAAATTTAGTGCAATTGATTCCATATAAAATTTTCTTAAAGATTAGCTTATTTTTTGTCTTTACTGATTTCTTACATAAAAATTTTAAAATATATAAACATGTATAAAAATAAATGCTTTGCTGTATACTCTTACTAAATGTTCTTTACTCACTATCATACTTATTTGTGCATCTATTTTAATGGAATCATATACCATAATATGTCTACTACTTGCTTTCTTTCTTTTTTTAAAGCAGGATTTATTGAGAGGACAGAAAAAGCTCCCACAGTGGGAGGGGACCCGAAGGGGTTGCCTAGTATTGCTTTCTTATTTGTTTGAAAATATTTTCATATGGGTAAACATTTAACTACTTCAAGAGAGTTGAAATTATCATAATTTATTTAACTAATACTTAACATATTCATATTGGCATTATTTCCATACACATTGTTTCAATAAATGTATATATTTATACAAACTGCTCTCCTAAAAGAAAGTCTGTTTGTTCATACCCTCACCAACATGGTTGTAATCAATAATATTAATTTATGAAATATTTATCATATAAAATGAGATAGAAAGAATAAAGCATACAACCATTATTTTATATAATTTATATTTTATAAATTATATTTACATATAAACAAATAAAGCATAATATTTATATGCTATAAATATGTGTATATGCACATACACATATATACACACATAGATACAAACTGCTTTGCTTACAAATCATGTTTTTGAGATTCATCTATGTTGATATATATAGATGTAAGTCAATTATTTTAACAGAGGTATAGTATTCCATTGTATAATTCATTTTTACATTTTCCTATTGATATACATTTAGATATCCCCCCTTTTTTATTACAAGCATTAAGATTGGGTTTAACAAATAAAGTAATACTCAGCCGGGTGTGGTGACTTTATACCTGTAATCCTAGCACCTTGTGAGGCCAAGGTGGGAGGATTGCTTGAGCTCAGAAGCTCAAGACTAGCGTAGCCAACATAATGAGACTTTGTCTCTACAAATGAATAAAAAATTATTTGGGCGTGGTAGCATCCTATTGTAGACCCAGCTACTGGGAGGCTGAGACTGAAGGATCACCTGAACCTAGGAGATCAAGGCTGTGGTGAACCGTGATCATGCCACTGTACTTCAGTCTGGGTGACAGAGTGAGACCTTAATTCAATAAATAATAATAATAATAATAATACTGATATGTAGAATGTGAATGAATTTTCTGTATATTCTTCTTATTTTTTGTATATATTATGTAAAGGAATATTCCCTTAGCTCAAGCAAGGACGAAATAATGCTTATTTTTAAAAATAATATTTAGAATGGTAAATAGCTTTTAAACAGGGTAGCACTTAATAACAAAATTGTGGGTTGAAAAGTGTCAAAATGAATACATTTCCCCAAGTTTTCTGTACAAGCAAACCATCTATTTTGGCAAAGCCTGCAGTTAGTTAACACACACACACATAGAAACACCTCTCATTGATTTGCAATTTTCCTTTCTCCCCCCATTTTTATCACTGTCTCTGTTGTTTTAAAAAAACATTTTATTATTTTAACAATTGAGTTGTTGTTTTTCAAAAATCAAACAATACAGCCACTTAGTTTGGTATATATTATTGGAAAAATTTTATGCGTCTACTTATGTAAAGGAACACTTCATTAAATCAGGGAAGAATTATGTCATAAATGTGAGTTTCTCCTTTAAGGATGGTACAGAATTATGCTTAGTGAGATGAAAGTTTGAAGAAAAATAAAGCTGTAAAGTCCCTACATTTTGCCATTTCCTCTGCCCAAGAAACTACCGTTCACCATTCAACTAACTTTAAAAAATTAATACTGTATTTTTCTAATGCTAAAAAATGCTTTAAAATTCTGGGCACAAAAGGTTATTAGTCTTTTAGCTATGTCGAATGCTTTAAAACATTTGAAACATTAGGAGTCATACAGCAAGGACTGCTGGGAAAATTATTGTTGTTTTAAAAATGCTGTCATGTGATGTAAAAATCTTTGTTAAACTTACTGAGATTTTGTTTAAAAAAGTGTTGTATTCAAATGCAATTAAAACTCAGTTTTGGCTGTGCTCTGTGGCTCAGCCTGTAATCCCAGCACTTTGGGAGGCCAAAGTGAGTGGGTTGCCTGATCCCGCTGGTTCAAGACCAGCCCAAGCAACTTGGCAAGACTTCATCTCTACAATAAATCAAAAATTAGCCAGGCATCGTAGCGTGTGCCTGTAGTTCCGGCTACTTGGAAGGTTGAGGCGGAAGGATCCCCGGAGCCCAACAGGTGGATGCTGGGGTGGCCATGAGCGTGCCAGTGCACTCCAGACTGGGAGATGGAGTGAGACTCCAACTCAAAAACAACAACAACAACAACAACAACAACAACAACACCCCCCAAAACTCAGTTTTTCTTGAGAATATCATTAAGAATGGTTTACATTTAATCTCCATTCTGTAGTAGAAAGAAAGGCGATTCTATTTGATTTTTAAAATCTTAAACATCACAAAAATTTGCTTTATTAAAATGTTACTAAAATAACACAATATATATGTACATATTTTAATTGAACTATATATTCTTTTCTGAGATTTGCTTTTTTTCCAACTTTACCTACACAATATGTTTGGACATATTTCCATGTTAGCAAATATAATAAAATCTATTAATTTTCATTGCTATGTAACACATTATCACAAACTTAAAAAGACAAAACAACAAATTTTATTTTCTCACAGTTTCAATAGATCAGAAGTTAGATATAGCCTTGGTTGAGTTTTCTGTTTAGTGTACTACAGGGCTGAAATCAAGGAATTGACTGGCTATGTCATCACCTAGTGGCAAAAACAGGGAAAACACTGCTTCTAACTGCAGTCTTGTTATTGGCAGAATTGATTGAGCTCCTGCAATGAGGTCCCAGTTTTCTTGCTAGCTGTCAGCCAGGGACTGCTCTTAGCAACTAGAGGCTGCTCTCACATGTGGTTCCCTCAATCTCAGCAAGATAGAACTTCAAATCCCACCACACTTGAAATGTATTTGACTTCTTTTTATGCTTCCAGTTGGAGAAAAATGCTTTCACATGGCTCACATGAGTAAATCAAACCCCAAATCTCAGTAATCTTTAGGTCAATTTATTTGGGACTTTATCAAATGTGCAAAACCAAGTCACAGAAGTGTCTTGATTAGCGTTTGATTAAATGGCCAGAGCTCTAGGATGTCGTATGAAACTTGTTGTCAGGTAATGTAGAATTCTTATAATTCTGTCTATTATAATACCTAAATTATTTTTTATTTTAAAATTGAGATAACATTTCCCTGACATAAAATTCAATATTTTAAAATATTTCAACTATTTTAAAGTGCACAATTCAGTGGCATTTTGTACATTCAATGTTTTGCAAATATCATCTTATCTAATGCCAGAAAATTTTCATTATCCAAAAAGAAAACTTCACATCTATTAAGCAGTCACTTCTCATTACTCCTTCCCCACAGCCCCTTGCAACCATTAATCTGCATTCTGTCTCTATTGATTTTTTGATTCTGGGTATTTCATAAAAAGGGAATCATGCACAATATGACCTTTTTCGTCTGTTTTCTTTCACTTAGCATAATGCTTTCATGGTTCACCTATGTTGTAGCATATATCAGTACTTCATTCCTATTGATGGCTGAATAAGACATTGTTGCATGGATATAGCACATTTTGTTTACCCATTCAAAAGTGACGAGCACTTGAGTTATCATTTCTGATTATTCTGAATGTTGCTGCTGTCAACATTCATATATAAGTCATTGTTTGAACACCTGTTTTCGTTTTTGCTTTTTTTTTAAGGTTCATACTTAAGAATGGTTTTGCTGGGTCATATGGTCATTTTATGTTAAACTTTTGATGAACAATAAAGTTCTTTTCCACAGTAGCTGAACCATTTTATCTTTTCATCAGCAATGTCACGGTGTTCTAATTATTCCACATCTTGTCAACACTTTAAAAAAAATCACAGCCGGGCTCGGTGGCTCAGCCTGTAATCCCGTGCCTTTGGGAGGCTGAGGTGAGTGGATTGCCTGAGTCCGCGGGTTCGAGACTCCCCTGGGCAACTTGGCGAGACCTCATCTCTACACTAAATCAAAAATTAGCTCGGTGTGGTAGCGCGCGCCTGTAGTTCCAGCTACTTGGAAGGCTGAAGTGGAAGGATCGCCGGAGCCCAGCAGGTTGAGGCTGCGGTGGCTGGGAGCGGCCACTGCACTCCAGTCTGGGTGACAGAGTGAGACTCCAACTCAAAAAAAAAAAAAAAAACACAACATCTTAGTGTGTGTAAAGTGATATCGTGGGTTTGATCTGCACTTCTTTCATAACTAATGCTGTAGAATATCTTTTCATTTACTTGTTGGACATTTGTACATCTTTTTTGGGAAAATATCCATGCAATTTTTTTTGTGCTTATTTATAAGTTTGATTATCATTTTGCTGTATAGTTGTAAGAGATCTTTATATATTCTAGGTACTAGATCTTTATCAGATACATAATTTACAAATATTTTATTTCATTTTGTGGGTTTTTTCACTTTCTTGTGTCCTTTGATGTTTACAAGATTTATTTAAATTTTGATGTAGACCAATTTATTTATTTATTTATTTAACATTTTTTTCGATTTCACTACTGTTTAATCCTATTTTTAAAAGCATAGGGATTTTGCTGTTTTTTTTTTTTTTTTTTAAGATGTGGGATATGATTCAGGATTAGGTACACAAGTGTTCATCGGTCATCATATAGGTAATGTTTGGGCCTCCCTTTAGTTCCTATTTCACCTGGTTTGAGATCAGGTACCCTTATTGTTGTTGTGTTCCCCCGCCCCTGCAGTATCCCGCTACTGACAATCCCTTTCTTATAGTATTATGGTAAATATTCAGGGTCCACTTATGAATGAGAACACGTGGTACTCAGTTCTTTGTTTTTGTGATAGGTCACTGAGTATTATAGACTCTAAGTCCATCCAAGTTGCTGCAAAGTCCGTATGTTTGTCCTTCTTTATGACTGCGTAATACTCCATTATCTATATGTGCCACATTTTTTTATCCAGTCCAGTTTTGATGGGCAGCATGGTTGGTTCCATGTTTTTGCTATTGTGAATAATGCTGAGTATCTTTTTTATAGAATGATTTAAGTTCCTTCAGGTATATTCCCAGTAAAGTTTTACTGGGTCATATGGAAGGTCAATTTCTAGTTCTTTTAGAAATTGCTACATTGTTTTCCATAGAGGCTGAACTAGTTTGCATTCCTCCCCACAGTGTAGAAACATTCCCTTTACTCCTCATCCTCGCCAGTATCTGTGGTTTTTTGTTTTATTAATGATGACCATTCTTACTGGGTTTAGGTGGTTTGTCAATGTGGTTTTGATTTGCATTTCTCTGATGATTAGTGAGGCTGAACATTTTTTATGTGTCTGTTGGCTGCCTGTATATCTTCTTCTCAGAAGTGTCTTTTGTCCTCTTTTTAATGGGTGTGTTTGAGTTCCTTGTAGATCCTGGATGTTAGGCCTTTGTCAGATATACAGTTGGCAAATATTTTTCTCATTCTATGGGCTGTGTCCCCATTCTCTTGATGGTTCCTTTTGCTTTGAAGAGGCTTTTCAGTTTGATGAGGTCCCACTTGTCAGTCTTATCTCTTATGGCATGTGCTTTTAGGGTTTTGATCAGGAATTGGTTGTCTCCTCTGATTTCCATAAGGATATCTCCTGTATTTTCTAAGAATGCTGTGGTTTGAGGTTTTACATTTAGGTCTTTGATCCATTTAGAGTTTATTTTATGTAATACATTTTGTGTTTTGTGTGTGTGTGTGTGTGTGTGTGTGTGTGTGTGTGTGTGGTCATTATCCACTGATCAGTTGATGAGCATTGATATTGAATGCACATCTTTGCAATATTGAACTATGCTGATAAACAGGCGAGTGCAGGCTATCTTTTGTGTATAACAACTTCTCTTCCTTTGAGTAGATACCTAGTAGTAGGATTGCTGCATCAAACTGTAAATCTACATTTAGTTCTTTGAGAAATCCCTATACCGATTTCCATAAAGGTTGTACTAATTTGCACTCCCACTAACAGTGTATAAGTGTTCCCTTTTCACTGCATCCATGCCAGCATCTATTGTTTTTTTGATTTTTTAATGATGGCCATTCTGACTGGTGTTAGGCGTTATCTCATTGTGCTTTTAATTTGCGTTTTTCTGATGTTGAGTATTTTCAAGTGTTTTTTGGCCATCTGTATATATTGCTTTGAGAGATTTCTGATCATGTCATTTTCCCACTAATTAATGGGGTTATTTGTTGTTTTTTTTTCCTGATTCGTTTGATTTATTTGTAGATTCTGGATATTAGTCCTTTGTCAGATGTATAGTTTGTAAATATCTTCTCCCATTCTGTAAGATGCTGATTTACTCTGTTGATAATTTATTTTGCTGTGCAGATGTTTTTTGGTTTTATTAAGTTCCACTTATTTATTTTCATTTTTGTTGCATTTCCTTTTGGGATCTTAGCCCATAAGTTCTTTGCCTAGGCCAATGTCCAGAAAACCTTTTCCTTTATTTTCTTCTAGGATTTTTATTGTTCCACGTCTAACATTTAAGCCTTTAATCCATTTACGTTAGTATTTGTATATGGTGAGAGATAGAGATCAAGTATCTTTTTTTTCACATGTAGCTATGCAATTTTCCCAGTACCATTTGTTGAATAGAGAGGGCATCCATTCCCTAGTGTATGTTTTTGTTTCTTTTGTTGAAGATCAATTAGTTGTTGGTATTTGAGTTTATTTCTGGATTTTCTATTTTTTCCATTGGTCCATATGTCTGCTCTTTCACCAGTACCATGCTGTTTTGTTTACTACAGCCTTGTTGTATAAATTGAAGTCAGATAATCTGATGCCTACAGCTTTGTTCTTTTTGCTTAGGATTGTTTTGTCTATTCTGGCTCTTTTTTGGTTTGGTGTGAATTTTAGGATTTTTTTTCTAATTCTGTGAAAAATGACATTGGTAGTTTGATAGAGATTGGGTTGAATCTGTAGATTACTTTGGGTCATATGGTAATTTTAACAATGTTGAATCTTCCAATCCATGAGCATGGGATGTTTTTTCATTTATTTATATCCTCTACAATTTCTTTCATCAGTGTTTTATAGTTATCCTTGTAGACATCTTTCATCTCCTTGTTTAAATATGTTTTTATGTATTTTAGCTTTTTGGCTGCTATTGTAAATGAAATTTAATTATTTATTTGACTCTCAACGTGGTTGCTCTCAGTGTATAGTAGTGCTACTGATTTGTGTGTGTTGATTTTGTGTCCTAAAACTCTACTGAATTCATTTATCAAGTCCAAAAGTTTTTTGGAGAAAACTTTAAGGTTCTGTAGGTATAAGAGCATATATCAGCATAGAGAGATAGTTTGAGTACTTCTTTTCCAATTTGGATACACTTTATTTATTTATCTTGCCTGATTGCTCTGGCTAAGACTTCTAGTACTATGTTGAATAGGAGTGGTGAAAGTGAGCATCCTCGCCTTGTTACAATTCGGAGAGGGAATGTGTTCAACTTTTCTCCATTCAGGATGACATTGGCTGTGGGCTGGTCATATATGAATTTTATTATTTTGAATAATGTTCCTTTTATGCCTATTTTGCTGTTTTGTTTTTAAGAAGGCACACTGGATTTTATCAAATACCTTTTCAACTTCTATTAAAATGTTCATATGATTTTTATTTTTAATTCAGTTTATGTGGGGGATCAAATTTATTGACTTGCATATGTTGAGCCATCCTTGCATCCATGGTGAATTTTTTAAATATGATGTTGAATTTAGTTTGCTAGTATTTTGTTGAGAATTTTTTGCATCTATGTTCATTAGGGATATTGGTCTGTAGTTATTGTGTCTTTCATGGTTTTGGTATTAGGGTGATGCAGCCTTTGTGGAATGAGAGAGAATTCACTCTTTTTCAATTTTCTGAAATTGCTTCAGCAGGATTGATACCAGTTCTTCTTTGAAAGTCTGAAAGAATTAGGCTGTGAGTCTATCAGGCCCTGGAATTTTTTTGAGGGAAACTTTTAATTACTATTTTGATCTTGCTGCTTGTTCTTGGTCTGTTCAGGGTTTCTATTTCTTCCTGACTTAAGGTTGGGGGGATATATGTTTCCAGTAATTTATCAATTGCCTTAAGATTGTCTAGTTTGTTTATATAGAGGTGTTTATAATAATCTTGGATGATCTTTTGTACATACATGATATTAGTTGCAATGTCTGCATTTTCACTTTGAATTGAACTAATTTGAATATTCTTTCTTAGTTTCTAAACTAGCTAGTGATCTATAATTTTTTAAATCTTTTCAGAGAACCAACTTTTTGTTTAGTGGATCCTTTGTATTTTGGGAGGAGGGATTTTAATTTCATTTAGTTCTGCTCTCATCTTCATTATTTATTTTTTTCTGCAAGTTTTGAGTTTGATTTGTTCATGTTTTTCTGTTTCGTTGAGGTATGGCATTAGATTGTCAATATGTGGCCTTTCAGTCTTTTTAATGTAGGCCTTAAGTGCTATAAATTTTCTTCTGAACATAGGTTTGGCTGTGTCCCAGGGGTTTTGATAGCTTGTGTCAGTGTTCTCATTCATTTTCAGGAATTTTTAAATTTCCATCTTGATTTCGTTGTTGACCCAAAGATCATTTAGGAGCAGATTGTTTAATTTCCATATATTTGTTTGGGGTTTCATGAATTCTTCTTGGAGTTAATTTCTAGTTTATTCCACTGTGGTCGGAGTAGGTGCTATATATTATATAATTTTGATTTCTTTGAATTCAGTGAGACTTGATTTATGGTCATCATGGGGTCTCTCTTGGATTATGTTCCATGTGCTGGTGAGAAAAATGTGTATACTGTAGTTTTCAGGTGGAATGTGCTTTAGATGTCTGTTTGATCCCTTTGTGTTAGGGTTCAGTTTAACTTCAATATTTCTTTGTTGATTTTCTGCCTTGATGATCTGTCAATTGCTGTCAGTGGAGTGTGGAAGTTTCCTGCTATTATTTTATTGATGTCTATCTCTTTCCTTAGATCTAATATAATTTGTTTTATAAAGCTTGGAGTTCTGTAATCAGATGCATATATATTTAATAGTCATGCATTCTTGTTGGATTGATCCCTTTATTATTATATAATAACCTCTGTCTTTTTTCACTGTTGTTAATTTAGACTCTGTTTTATCTGATAAAATAATGGCTAATCCTACTCATTTTTGGTTTCCATTTGCATGGAATATGTTTTCCCACCCCTTTACCTTGTCTATAAAAGTCTTTGTGTGTTAAGTGGGTCTCTTGAAGGCAGAAGATATTTGAATTGGGCTTTTGTATACATTCTTGAAATCTATATCTTTTCAGTGAGGTATGCAGGCCATTTCTGTTCAGGTTTAATTGTGATATGTAAGGTACTATTCTATTCATCGTGTTGGTTGTAACTTGGTTCATTTTTTATATATTGTGTTGGAATTCTATAAGCTTTATGAACTATATGATTTACAGTTTTTCTACTGGTGTATTTTGATCTTTTGTTTCAATATTTAAAACTCTTTTGAGTATTTTTTTTTTTTTTTTTTTTTTTAGTTGGAGTCTCACTCTGTCACCCAGACTGGAGTGCAGTGGCCGCTCCCGGCCACCGCAGCCTCGACCTGCTGGGCTCCGGCGATCCTTCCGCCTCAGCCTTCCAAGTAGCCGGAATTACAGGCATGCGCTACCACGCCCAGCTGATTTTTTGATTTATTGTAGAGATGAGGTCTCGCTGCCCAGGCGGGTCTCGAACCCGCGGGCTCAGGCAATCCACTCACCTCAGCCTCCCAAAGGCACAGGAGTATTTTTTACAGAAAGGTGTAGTGGAGACAAATTCCCTCAACTTTTGCTTGTCTGAGAAAGACTTTATTTCTCATTCATTTATAAGACTTAATTTTGTGGGATACAAACATCCTTGGCTGATTGTGATTCTGTTTGAGGAGATTGAAGATAGGGACCCAGTCCCTTCTAGCTTGTAAGGATTCTGTTGAGATGTCTGCTGTTAGTCTGGTATGTTTACCTTTGTAAGTTATTTGATGCTTTTGTCTCACTGCTCTTTTTTTGAATTTTGAATTTTAAAGATATGGGGTACAATTTAGGGTTAGTTATGCAAATGTTCATTATGCAGGTACCCTTGTTGATGAGGTGTGCCCCCCTCCCCCAGAAGTTTCTCTTAACTGCCAATCCCAACCCCCCTCCCCTGGTAGTTTCCCATTGCTGCCAATCCCTTTCTTGTAGTATTATGATAATTGTTCAAGGTCTGCTTATGAGTGAGAACATGTGGTACTCTGTTCTTTGTTTCTGTGATAGATCACTGAGTATGATAGACTCTAAATCCATCCAAGTTGCTGTGAAGTCCATGTTTGTCCTTCTTTATGGCTGCATAATATTTCATTGTGTATGTGTACCACTTTTTTTATGGAGTCCTCTTTCAATGGGTAGCATGGTTCTTTCCATGTTTTTGTTATTGTGAATGTGCTGCAATAAACATGCATACACAGGTATCTTTTTTGTAGAATGATTTGAGTTCCTTTGGGTATATTCCCAATAAGGAAATTGCTGGGTCATATGGAAGGTCAATTTCTAGTTCTTTTAGAAATTGCCACACTGTTTTCCAAACAGGTTGCACTAGTTTGCATTCCCACCAGCAGTGTAGAAGCATTCCTTTTTCTCCACATCCTCAACAGCATCTGTTGTTGTTTGTTTTATTAATGATGGCCATTCTTACAGGGGTTAGGTGGTATCTCAATGTGGCTTTGATTTGCATTTCTCTGATGATAGTGAAGCTGAGCACTTTTTCATGAATCTGTTGACTGCTCATGTATCTTCTTTTGAAAAGTGTCTATTCATGTATTTTGCCCACTTTTTAATGGGATTGTTTGTTTTTTTCAGCACATTTGAGTTCTTTATGGATCCTAGATGTTAGGCCTTTGTCAGATATACAGTTGGAAAATATTTTTCCCATTTTCGGGGCTGTCTCCCTGCTCTCTTGATGGTTTCTTTTGCTTTGCAGAAGCTTTTCAGTTTGATGAGGTCCCACTTGTCTATATAGTCTCTTATGGCATGGGCACTTGGGATTTGGATCAGAATTGGTTGCCAGTTCCAATTTTCATAAGGGTATCTTCTGCATTTTCTAAGTAGTTTGAGATTTTTCATTTAGGTCTTTGATTCATTTAGAGTTAATTTTTGTGTATGGTGATAGGTAGAAGTCCTATTTCAATCTTCTGTATGTGATCAGCCAGTTTTCCCAGCACCATTTACTGAATAGGTTCTCCTCTCCCCAGTCGTTGTTGATGGAGGCTCTGTCAAAGATGAATTGGTTGAGAAATTGAGGTTTTGCTTCTGGAATCTGTACTGTTCCATTGGTTTGTATGCCTGTTCCTGCACCAATACCAAGCTGTTTTGATTATTGTAGCCTTATAGTAAAGTTTGAAGTCTGGAAGTGTGCTACCTCCTACTTTGTTTCTTTTGCTAAGGATTGTTTTGGCTACTTGTGATCGTTTATGTTTTTATGTGAATTTCTGTATTGTCATTTGCAGGTCCGAGAAGAATGATGTTGGTAATTTAATGGGTATTGCATTGAATCTGTAGATTAGCATTGGTAGGATGGACATCTTAACAATATTGATTTGTCCTATCCATGAGCATGGAATATTTTTCTATTTGTGTCTTCTTGGATTTGTTTGAGCAACGTTTTATAGTTCTCACTATAATGCTCACTGCTCTTGGATTTCTTTCTTTCACATTAACTTTGCATAACCTGATGACTATATGCCTTGGGGATGACCTTTTTGCAATGAATCTTCCAGGTATTCTTTAAGCTTCTTGTATATTGATGTTTAAGTCTCTGGCAACTCCAGAGAAGTTCTCTTCAATTATTCCCTCAAATAAGTTTTCCAAACCTGTTGCTTTCTATTTTCCTCAGTAACATCTATGATTCTTAGGTTTGTATGTTTTATACAATACCACATTTCTTGGAAACTTTGTTTCATTCTCTAGATGCTGTTTTCTTTATTGTTGTCTGATTGGCTTAATTCAAAGGCCTTGTCTTCACATTCTGAGGTCTTTCTTCTACTTGTTCTAGTTTGCTGTTAAAACTTTCTATTGCATTTTTTACTTCCCCAAATGAGTCTTTTATTCTCAGAATTTCAGCTTTTTTTAAAAAAAGTATCTATCTCTTTGGATAATTTTTTATTAAAATCCTGAATAGATTTTTAAATAATTTATTTATTCTGGTTTTTACTTTTTCCTGAATCTCATTGAGACATTTTACAACCAACCTTTTGAATTCTACCTTTGGAAGTTTAAATATTTCATTTTGGTTAGGGTCCATTGCTAAAGAGTTAGTGTGATCTTTTGGGGATGTTGAAGAACTGTTTATTCATATTATCAAAATTATTATTTTTTGGTTCCTTCTCATCTGGGTAGACAATTTCTTCTTATTTGTAGTTGGCAGAAGGGTAGAGTAGGTGTTGTAGGGATCCCTTGTTTATATATAGCCTTGGTGTTATGAATTTCTCAATTACCAGCTGTGCCAGTGCTGTGTTGGGTACCTGTACAGACTCAAGGTGTCCTGAGTGGCCACAGTGGCTTGGATAGTGGTGTTAGCTATGGTCTGGGATCAGATCTACCCAAAAACTGAGATATTATGTCTGATGTAATGGGTCGCAGCAGTTGACTTCCAGCCAGGTGGTGGCGCTTGTGGGAGAGAGTCAGCTGTGATAGCGGCTGTGGGCTTTCTGCTTGACCTGTGTTGTTCCATGGGGAAATATCCGGCTGACTTGGTTGGTGGGCAGGGCTGTGGGGACTTCCTAAGTTCCCTGTTTTGAGCTTTGAGGATGGTGTATAGAGAAAAGTCTTTAAGCTCCCTGTGTGCAGTATTGGCTACCCCAGTGGGGATTGTAATGGAATCCCCAGACCCTGGAGTAATGCTGCCATGTTGTGCAGAGGTTACACAGAAGTTTTTGTGGGGAGTGAAAGTTCTTCCCACGGGAACCTGTCCTAGCCAGGAACTGTCTGTGGAAGTGGATTTTGCCCTTGTGCACGTTCCCTCCCAGGGCAGCTAGAAAGCAGCTGCAGCGAAGGTTGAGTTCCCAGGAAATGTCTGCTGGAGCTGTTCAGGGCTTATTTTTTTCTCTGCATTGCTTCACATAGGTTTTGGCAGAGCATGGCTGTGGGTGAGGCAGTTTCCTATGAGGTAATTGAGTCCTGCAAGGCTTGAAGGGTCTTCACATTCTGTGGCAGAGCTCAAAACTTCTGATTTCCCCTCACTCACCTCCCTTACTGCATCCAGAGGCTGTTCATGATTTGTGTGGTGATTCAGATGACTCTGGCTAGTTTCAACCCAGGCTGATCATTTTTTCTCTTCTTTGCACACTGTGGGTCCCATTAGTTCTCTGATGAGCTTTAGGGTGTGCTGCTGCTCTCCTTCCTCTCTGAATGCCAAGGAATTCTCTCTATTTTGGTTTACTCTGTGGGAGAAACACACTCTAGCTGCTTCTTATGGACCATCTTAATCCTATCTCCACTCTATTTTGAATAGAAACAGATTTGAGGTGGGGCAAATACACAAAGCAACCGGCCCTTTGGATGAATTAGTTTCAGCTCTACAAGGTGACCTTTTGCTTCCTGGATAAACTGTGTTTCTCACGTAAGTTATAGGCCAGAGAAAAGAGAATGATTAGGATAATGAAGATGACAAGATACAATGGCTTTTTAAAGAGTTTTTGTTTTCGGGACCATGGCTTACTTCCTGAAGACCTCTTATGGGACCTTCATCTCAGCCTGTAGGAAATGAAAGGAGGGAGTTGGAAAATCATCAGAACCAGGATCCCAAAGTTTCACCCCAGACCACCCAACCTCAGCTCTGTTGGCTTGAATTCCCAGATTATAAATTGTGTGAAGCAAGAATTTGTGCAACATGTGGCTCTAATGTAGTTTGAGTGACTATGGCAAGGGCACCTGGAGTGGACAAGGGACAGACAATGTATATTAGTTCTGAAGTGGAGACACTCTGACCACACCATGCCATTTTTTACATCTATGTGACAAAAGTATGCAATTAAATTTGCAGTGACATGTACACTACAATGAACACTGTGGCACAGTGTGTAACAGGGAAAAAAATCTTGTAAATCCAAATGTCTGTCAATAATGGAACAACTTTCATGAAATTCAGAATATGATTGTACACCTGTTCAAAGTACAAAGGTAGCCTAATTCGTACTGAAAGAGAAATATATTCTGGGTACTGAGTAATTAAAAAAATAAGATTCATAGTAGTATGAATAATGGAACTGTTTTTCAGTTTAAAATTTGCCTTCAATTAGGATATATTTTACACAGATGAATGTTTTCTTAAAAGCAAAATTAGTTTAAGTAAGCTATTTGTGAGTTCCCATTATTTACTTCCCTAATTATTTCCCACTCACTTCTATTCTTGCATACTCCCATCATTCACCTCTAAGACCACATGAGTTTCATTTTAGGCTCAGTGGAAAACATCTTCACCACTTTTAGCTGCTCCTGGAAGAAACTGGGCAATGTAGTTGGAAGATGTGAGTGCTAGTTTGGAGAAAGTATTCTGTGTCTATTTGGAGCTGCTGCTCCTCACAATAAGCTCATTATTACAGATATGTGACCCCCTATGGGAGGTCATAAAGGTCCCAGCTGTGGGAGCTGATAAAGTAGTGTTTGTAAGGCTGTCTTCTTCATATCTGATTTTGAAGCTTTAAGTCCAAAGTGCAGGCAGTCAGAAAAAGAAGCTAAAATGTAAGGTGAGAGAGAACAAGAACAAGCTGTAATGCATAGATGCAAGCTAGAGCTTTTGAAGACAGACTCTATTTTCATTGCCATTCTAGATGATGTCATGGTTGTCATGCAGAATCTGGGGCCCTTCATCATGAATATAAATACACATGCCAGACCCACGAGTCAGAAAAGCAAAGGGAAGATTGAAGCAGTTGTAGGTTTGGCCAATATCTCACACCAATGAGATGTACCAGCCAACAAACATTGTGCATGTTCTACAGAGAACCAGTAGCTTCATATTCACTCCCCAAATCTTCCATGATAATTTATTTTGTGACCCACTTTATTTGGAGAAATACAGAGAAGAAAATTCTGGAAAATGTAGTTCACTCTTCCCAGGTTGACAAATTTAAAAACAATGATAATTACATTTATAAGACATTCTGGTAAAGATAAAGCTATAAGAATTAAAATAAAAACAAACTGATCAGTGGTTGCCAGGGGCTGGGAGTAAGTAAAAGGTGTGACTACAAAGTGGCATGGAGAATTGTTTTGACCTGATAGAACTGCTCTATATATTGCTTTTTTGTTTGTTTGTTTGTTTGAGTTGGAGTCTCACTCCGTCACCCAGGCTGGAGTGCAGTGGCACACTCACGGAAACCCCAGTGTCAGCCTGCTGGGCTCCAGTGATCCTTCTGCCTCAGCCTTCCAAGTAGCTGGAATTGCAAGTGCATGCTACCATGCGTGGCTAATTTTTATTTATTGTAGAGATGAGGTCTCACCAAGTTGCCCGGGCTGGTCTCGAACCCGCGGGCTCAGGCAATCCACTTGCCTCGGCCTCCCAAAGTGCTGGGATTACAGGCTGAACCACTGAGCCCGGCCTATATCTTGCTTTTGATGGTGGTTATATGACTGCATACATTTATAAAAACTCTGGTAACTGTATACTAAAAACTATGAGTTTTAGTGTATGTAAATATTATCTTGACAAAAACTGTTTTGGACAGGATTAGCATGAGATTCGATACTGAATAAGCAAAAAGTAGTGAACTTGAAAGCAGCAGGCAGTGCTAAATGAATGATTTGCCTTTTTTTTTTTGAGTTGGAGTCTCACTGTCACCTAGGCTGCAGTGCAGTGGCATGCTCATGGCCACCGCAGCCTCGACCTGCTGGGCTCAGGCGATCCTTCAACCTCAGCCTTCCAAGTAGCTGGAACTATCGGCATGCACCATCATGCCTAGCTAATTTTTCTTGATTTATTATAGAGATGAGGTCTCACCAAGGTGCCCAGGCTGGTCTCAAACCCATGGGCCCAGACATTCCTCTCACTCCTGCCTCCCAAAGTGCTGGGATTATAGGTGTGAGCCACCGTGCCTGTCCTATGATTTTCTAAACTGTCAATTTTATAGAAATGTGTAAATATTTCAGCCCAACTATTTCTCACAGTTTCCCTCTTTTTGCTTCCAAGGTAGCTTTCTTTAATAGATATTTATGACATAAAGAGTTGTCTTGATTGTATGATTTTTGAAATGTTTTAGAAAATTTAGATGCTATAAAGCTTTATGTTATCTTAATTCCTTCAATTCTATTACAAAATGCAAATTTATTGAAATAACACAGGAACATCATGAAAATATTTTTCCAAAGATTCAACATATTCCAAAAACCACAATTATAAAACTTTAAAATTAAATATTATGTAATACTTGAACTCTCTTCATTTAAATTGTTCAGGTAGTTGTCAACCATGATTACATATTAGAGCCAATTGGTGAGATTTTAAAAAATCACTAAGATCAGCCTACACCCAGAGCAATTAAAGAAAAATTTGGAGCAGACCCAGGCATATACATTATTAAACTTTCCATGTCACTACTGTGTGAAACCAAGATTAAAATCAATATGTTAGAGCATCAGCTATTGGGTTTATGTTTGCCAGAAGCTCTTTTGAATAACTGTTACTTCATTTTGCTGACTTTTCACTCATTAATGTTTTGGGGACCTAGAGATTCTATTAGCTTAGAGCAGGGGCCATCAAAATATGGCCTATAGGCAAAATCTTACCTGCCATCAGTTTGTGTGCAAGTTTGCATGCTAAGAATAGTTTTTACATATTTAGATGATTATAAAAAATAAAAAATATTATTTCCTGACATGTGAAAACTATTTAAAATTCACATGTTGTTGTCTATTCATAAAGTTTTGTTGGAATACAGCCAACCTATATCTATGGCTGCTTTTGCTCTGCAACAGCAAAGTCAACTAGTTCCAATAGAGATCAAATGGCCTAAAAAGCCTCAGATAGGGTCCTCCGGTGGTATCTGTCCATGAAGGATTTGTTCCAGGACCTCTCTGAGATATCAAAATCTGTGGATGCTCAAGTACCTGTTATAAAATAGTGTAGCATTTGCATATAACCTATGTATAGTCTCCCATACATTTTAAATCATCACTAGATTATGTATAATATGTAATACAATATAAATGCTATGTAAATAATTGTTGTCCTATATTGTTTAATGAATAATGACAAGAAAAAAACTATAAATATTCAGTATAGATGCAATTTTTTCTTAATATTTCAATCTGGGATTAGTTAAACCCACAGATGCAAACCCCACAGATACAGAAGGCCAGCTGTATTTATGATCTGGCCCTTTACGGGAAAAGTTTGTTGAACTCTGGCTTAGAGCAACTATCCTTAGAGCAAGTGAGCAGTAATTCTGGAAAATAGCTGAAAATCTCTTTGGCCAAGCCCAGAAAGAATATTTTCTGTAGTTCCTTATGACTTAATTGTAGGCTCTTCTCCAGCAGTCCCTCATTTAAGGTGCACTGTAACAGGGGCAGAAATAGAGTAAGAAGTTATTATGATGTCTCAAGCCACTAGATCTACATTTTCATTTTTTTTGTTGTTTATATTTTATTTGCTTTTATTATAAATAAATACCATTTATATTTTCCTTATTTTAAAAATACAACCTAGAGGATGTTCAGATACTTCAAAATCCAACAGATATTTTGATCAATTTACCATCTTCAAAGATCATTGTTGATGAAACCACTATGACTACCCTTACAGCCCTAAAGCTTATCAAGGTAAACAGCACTCACCTTGACCCTGGTAAGTTAAATATTCTTATTTGGTCTCTGGCTCTAGGATTTCATCATCCCCACTGAAATTAGGGGGAACATGTCAGTGGTAGAATCTTGCATCTTATTTGGGGCCTACAGAATTCAGCTAGTTTAGAGCATACTTCACAAATGACAATACCCTCCTCACCAGTGCTGTGGGGACAGGAATGTCTTCAGAGTCCTTAACAGCAGCTACTTGGTCCACCAATGCTTTGACTTCAAAGGCATTTCATTTCAAGTGACCACAGATGATAAAACCATCTGCAACTGTTGATAATGATAACATCTGCAACTGTTTCACTATTGCATGTCATAGAAGATCAATATTTCTTTCTCTAATAAGAATTGGACCCTTGCTATCTTCGGACTTATTAAAGTAAGATAACCTATCTCAGATCCTCATTTCCTTTCATGTCTTTTGCTTGCAACCAATTTGGGCATCAATTACTGTATTAATCAAGATCCTAACTTACTTATGCCAGAATTCACACTAGCTATTTTATAAAAAGATATCTTTAATAAAATATATTACCTAGCTTATAAAATTCTATGAGGGCCAAAAAAAGCAGGCCTGGATATTGCACATCCAAGGGAAGTCCACTCGTGGTTCTGTTATAGTTGAAACTCCACTGCTACATGACATTTGGTTGACTTGCATGACAGAGATTGAATTCTAGAAACTGCAATGGCTGCCCCACAAAAACCAGAGCTCTCTCTCAGCAGACATAGCTGACTCTGCATGTAGTTCCCATGTTATTCAGTTCTACCTCCAAGTTTCATGTTGGTGTATATGCTTGATACAATGAAGGTCCCATTTGGGACCCTGACTGCAAGGGTTTGTGGTAAGTGTGTGTGTGTGTGTGTGTGTGTGTGTGTGTGTGTGTGTGTGTGTGTGTATGTGAGCATGTGTGCGCATGCACTCCTGTGTGTGTGTTTCCTTTCATGTTTTTAACTTTCTAGCCCTTATAGTACAGAAAAGCATATATGAACTTTAAGAATGTTGGAATGATTGACAAATGAGTCAATATACCATATATTTCATAAAACATAATTGCTATTGTACATGCTATATTCACAGTGAAGATGCTATTTTCTGTGTTACAATAATTTTGTATGTATTAGTCTTATATCCAATAAACTCTATTAATCTCTACTGTTAATTTTCTGTGGTTGCTCTTAAATTTTATTTAAAAAATTGTATCATATTAAAAACTTTGCTTTTTCACTTTTTAAAATGCATATATTGTATGTATATACACATGCATGTATTTTGATTACTGCACTGCTTATAGACTAAGTACAATGTTGAGAAGAAGTGGTCATCCAAGTCATTTTGTTTCTTTTCTGATTTTAAAGTGAATGTGTTTAATATTTCACCATTAAGGATTTTATTTGATGTCATTAATTTTTAAATATCTCTTGCCAGCTTAAAGAAATATATATATTTCTGATATGCTTAATCCTGACTGATCATTTAATTTATTGCATATCTTTTTTTCTTTCCCTTTTGTTGTCATTGTTTTACTTCCTTTCTTTAGTGCATTAATGTGTTAAATTAAATTATGGATCTCTTAAGATGTTAAATAAACTCTTCATGCTTAGAATTACAGGTAACTTTAAAACTTTGCTACATTGTTTTGTCTGATTTTAGCTATTATTTGATTTAGTTTGCTATTCATTTATTTATAATTTTTGCATTTATGTAACTATTTGGGATTGACTATTAATTCAGTCTTCTCACTTGTTTCTTGTTAGTAATATTTTAAATAATATAAGCTTTTCTATTTCTTCAGTTTGAAATGTCATTTTTTTCTATATATGTGTAATCTAAAATTTCAAATTATCAATATATTTTTATGGTATTATTTTATTTTTAAACTCTTTCATTTGTCAGAAATTTTTTAAAAAAAATTTTTAAAAATCTTTGCTATAACTTTAAGTTTGAAATCTTTTTTAAAAAGTGGCTTATTTGCACCTTCTTTCTAATTTTCTTAACACATGTTCCCAGAAGTTTATTTATTATCTTATGTTATTAAAGCACTGATATCTAGCATTTTTGTTTGACTCTAATATATCTGTTATCAGTTTCATTAATGTCTGCTCTTAATTTTATTATTTTTCCTTCACAATAGTGGAAAGACCTAAAGATTATTTTTTACTAAGCAAAAGATCAATGAAAAGTCTTTTAATCTACCACATGCATTGAATGTATATAATTTTTAAAATGATTTTTATACTGGCATGCAATAAATATTTAAATATTCAGTACATTTATTTGTTTGGAAAACACTTGTGGCTAATCAATGCTATGTTTATAACTAATGCCGTCATGTCTATTCAGTTCAACTGTTGGAATATCAGATGATTAAAGAAAAGAGAATTGCATCATTAAAATAAATGAATTTTTACTATATGAATGAATCTTTAATACAATAGCACACAGTGTAAAAAGGAGTAGAAAGGACATTGACTTTGAAAACATACCTGTATGGATTCAAATCCTGGTTTAGTCACTACAGCTGATGTACTTTAGACAAGTACTTAATCTCTTCGAGCTTTGATTCCTTTATGCAGTAGTCAATGCTGGTGTTTACTAAGTATTCCCATTCTCTTTTGTTCCAGGCACCTGGTAAAACTGCCCTTCTGAACTGCCTTTGCTCATTCAGAGCTGTATATGTGACTAGGTCTGGTCAATGAGTTGAGTGATGTGTTATTTAATATTTCTGGGCCAGAACATTTGGTTCTTGGTTTGGGGGTTGCCTACAAGCACAGTATTACTCAGCATCTCCCAATTCATATATTTTATCTTTAAATTAAAATAACACCCTCTCAGGATTTTTCTCTAGATTAAATGTGATAAATTATATGACAAGGTCATAACAGTGCCTGACATGTAACAGGGGCTCAAAATATGACAGATGTAATTGAAAGGACAGAGCCCAAAGTGGAGTTTCTCTGGTCTTCTTGAACTCATACATGGTAATCCTTTCCTGGAGACCTGGGTGAGTCACAAGACATTAAGATGAACATCTCTCAAGAGTTTGTCTTCAGCTATCAGCTCAACCCTTCTAGACTGTGTGATTAACCACCCATGACTGACTCCACCCATCTAGCCCACCTTTGTCTATGTGCTCATGACTGTGACTGACCCACCCATCCATCTAGTTGTCAGTGATATGAGAAACAGACCCCATCACCATGACGTCAGCTCCTGTGAATGCTTGCCTGCCCCACCCCCCCAAAACGGGAAGCTTTCAACCTCAAGCATTCACTGCCATGTTTCCTTCAAGCATCTGGCCTCTTCTCTCCCTTGAGAAGTGAATCTACTCTTTTCTAATCTACTTTCTAAATAAACTTTCCTTTCTAATCTAATTTCTGTGCAATTCTTTGCATTCCCACAGCAACAGCTCAGCCACTTACCTAACAGTAATTATTAAATAATAAAAATAGATTTTGAAAGAGCAAATGAATTATAGTTTAAAATGAGATGTATTGTGTCTGCTCATCCATACAGGTAAGTAGTATCCTGCTTTCAAGAGTGGGGCACTGAATTTGTTGCCATAGATAGTACTTACTAATGACTTGCATTTATGCACCTATTTTTTGCCTCCATGGTATCAGAAGTATGGCAATAAATTGAGAGTATCTCTGAAGAAATAAGAAGTGGAAAACTTTTTTGTTGGTCTTTTAAAATTGTATACATTTAAGGTACACAAAAGATGTTTTTATATACATATACATAGTGAAATTATTACTATAGTCAAGCAAATTAACTTATAAATTTTCTCACATAGTTACCTTACTCTGGTAAGAGAACATGAAATCTGCCCTCTTAACAAATTTCTAATATATAATACAATGCTATTAACTATAATCCTTATGTTATATATTAGATTTCTAGATTTATTCATTTTTCATGGCTACAGATTTATATCTTTCACAAACATCTCCCCATATCCTTCCTCACCTCTGGTAACCCCTGCTATACTGTGGTTTTCTGTTCCTGTGTATTTGACATTTTCAGATTCTACATATTAGTGAGATGTAGTATTTGATATTCTGTGCATCTCTTATTTCACTTAGCATAATGTGTTCCAAGTTCATCCATGTTGTTGCAAATGGAAGAATCTCCTTGTTTGTGAAAGCTGAAAAATATTCTATTTATAAGTATGCCACAATTTCTTTTTTCATTTGTCACTGGACATTGGATTTTTTTTCCTTATATTGTTTATCAGGAATAATACTGCAATGAACATGGAAATGCAGATAACTATAGGACATACTGATTTAATTTTCTTTGATTTTCATATGGTAGCTCTATTTTTAATTGTTTGAGGAACTTCCATATTGTTTTTCATAATGGTTGTACCAATCTACATTCCCACAGTGTGCAAGTATTCCCTTTTCACCTCACTATGGCCTATACTTTTCTCTTGTCTTTGTTAATAATGGTTAGTCTAATATGTGTGAAGTGACCTATCATTGTGTTTTGGTTTGCATTTCCCTAATAACTAGTGATATTAAACACCTTCCCAACAAAGAAAAGCCCCAAACCAGAATTCATGGCTGAATTCTACCAAACATTTGAGGAAGAATTAATACCAACCTTTCTTAAACTCTTTCAAAAACCAGAAGAAGAGAAAATACTTCCAAATTCAAAGGCCAGCATCACCCTGATACTGAAACTAGACAGATACCACAAGACAGAAAACTACAAGTCAATATCTGAGAAAATTAATACCATATCAAAATGATTAAACATGTTGACCAAATGGAATTAATTCCTGGTATGCAAAGTTACTTTAACAAATGCAAGTGCATTAGAAAAACTACTTCTCCATATTTTTGTGTATCATTTTGATATCAAATATTCTGGTATATAAAATTTAAAAATAATATAATGTACATGTACATCTGTAATATATCCTTATGTACATATGCAGTTAAGCTTTCTCAAGTGTAGTGACTCTTGTAAACGGTAGTGTCCCTTAAGCAGTAGTGTGCAGGATCAAGCTCATGCAACCTCATAATTGTTGTGTGCACCCATATCTTTCTAGCTCTTTTTTCGAATGTTATGTTAGTAGGTTGAAATCACCCATGTTAGAAGTATACACATTATAGACATTAGTGTGTATTATAAACTGCGTGACTCCTCTACCACATCAGCCAGCTGATTGTTAAACATTTAATAGCATGCTACTGTTTATGGAGACTTGAAAGCTATGTCCTTGGGCCTGTTATAACAGATATAGGTTTCTATTTGAGACACGAATCTTAAGAGGCAGTATGTCTACTGCGTCCATCTATTATGACCTCATTTGCTCAACCTGAAGCTGTCACTTTGTCAAATAAATTAGCCCTCAGACTGCAATTTAGACTGCTATAAAAGCTTATACTGAAGCAAATTACCTGATGCTGCCATTTTGGCATGCTCATTCTTCTTTTGTATCTTTCTGAGTGGAGCCATAAGAGTGAGCTACTGTAGACATTTAAGACACAGTGGCTATTTAATCAGAATTATTAATAATTTCCAGAAACTGAGAGCAATCTTAGTGCCCACTGAGAATGAATGGACAAATAAATTTTAGCACATTAATAGAATATCACATAGCAATACATATAATAATTGCCACAATAATAATGCTGAGAGAAAAAAGTAATATACAAAAGAGTATATATATTATGATTCCATTATATGAAGTACAAAAAGCATCAAAACTAATTTACGGGGACAGATGTCAGGTATTGGGTGGTATCAACCAGGCTAGAGCATGAGGAACTCTACTGAAATACTGAAAATGTTCCATGTTCTTATCTAGGCAGTGATTATATGTGTGAGTACATATGTGGTAATCCAATGGACTTTTGCACTTAAAACACATACACTTATAATATGTATTTTATGCATCTATTAAATTTTTTTGAAGAGGTGAGGCCCAGTTTTTTTCCTCCTGGTAGTGCCAGGCAGGAAAACAGCTGCCAGAAACTAAGGAGCCAGTGGTCAGTTCTAATTCTAAGATCCCAAGATCTTGTCTCCTTTTCAAGTACATTCAATGCCATTCTAGGCTCAAATCATCTTGTTATTTGGTGCCTAATATTATCCCTAGAATGACAATAGCCAGAGGAAAGAATCCTTGCAGATAAAAGTACAGTATAAGCCTTTTGAACCATCCTTTACTTATCCACCTTTTCAGAGTTCAGGAGAGTCTGTATATTTTCTTTTAATCATAATAACTTATGTGCCAGCTTGCTAAACACTGGCATCTGGTAGTACATTTTCCAGAAGAGATTTGTCCAAAAGTACAGAGTTGAGATCAGTTAGTGGTCCATTAAACCAATGTAGAAGGTGATAACTAGAATTTCATTCTAAAATGGAGCAGAATAGGAAAGGATAAAAATAGAAATTACACAGAACTGTGCACATTGCAACAAATACTGCAGCCTTCACAAATCCTAGTGACAGTGGGGTGACAAAAAGTGTGGTATGACAAATGCCAGCATTCTGAAGAAACTGGTCCTACCATAGGGTGTTCACTAGTGTCTCATTTTATTCTCCAAATTAACCATCACTCTAATGAGAGATTTAAAAAGGTACAGTATGATTTTACATTGATATAATTCACAGTTATCTGTGAAGTAAGGTGTAGGGAAATTTTTTCACTTCTGACAAAATATCAGGTTCGAAATGCTAAAACCTTCTTTCTTTTTTGAAGAAACCGAAGTTATCAAAAGGGATATTTTTCAAGTTTTAAACACAGAAACATTTTAATATGACTAATATAAATGTCTTTAAAATGGATTGATTTTGAATGATGAAGGAAAAATAAAGTGGTGTATGCATGGTCAAATACTGGATTCAGAGAAGCAAAATTTTTTTTACTACATATTTTTATTTTAAAATTGTGAGGTACAGTTAAGGGTTAGGTATACAAATATGCATTGTGCAGATACCCTTGTTGATGAGGTGTGCCCCCGGTTCCCAGACAGATATCGATTACCATTAATCCCACTTCCCTTCCCCTCCCTGCCCCCCCATAGTATCCTGCCACTGTCAATCCTTTTCTTATAGTATTACAATAGTTGTTCAAGGTCCACTTATGTGTAAGAACATGTGGTACTCAGATCTTTGCTTCTGTGAGAGATCACTCAGTATTGTAAACTCTAATTTCATCCATGTTGCTGAGAAATTCATGATTTTGTTCTTTTTTATGGCTGCATAATATTCTATTGTGTGTATGTACCACATTTTAAAAATCCAGTCCTCTTTCGATGGACAACATAGTTGGTTCCATGATCTTGCTATTGTGAACAATGCTGCGATAAACATACGTGTGCAGGTATCTTTTTTATGGAGTGATTTGAGTTCTTCAGGGTATATTCCCAGTAGGGAGATTGCGGGGTCATATGGAAGGTCGATTTTTAGAGCTTTTAGGAATCGCCACACTGACTTCTACAGAGGCTGCACTAGTTTACACTCCCATTAGCAGTGTAGAAGTGTTCCCTTTTCACCACATCCTCTCCAGCATCTGTTATTTTTTGAGTTATTGATAATGGCCATTCTGACTGGAGTTAGGTGGTATTTCAGTGTAGTTTTAAGTTGCATTTCCTTGATGACTAGTGAGATTGAACATTTCTTCATGTATCTGTTGGCCACTCGTATGTCTTCTTTTGAGAAGTGTCTGTTCATGTCTTTTGCCCACTTTTTAACAGGGTTGTTCGTTTTTTTCTTTTCAGCATGTTTGAGTTACTTGTAGATCCTAGATGTTAGGCCCTTGTCAGACATGGAGTTGGCAAATACTTTTTCCCAGTCTGTGGGCTATCTCCCTGCTCTCTTGATGGTTTTTTTGGCTTTGCAGAAGTTTGTCAGTTTAATGAGGTTCCACTTGTCTATCTTATCTCTTATGGCCCATGCATTTCGGTTTTTGCTCAGGAATTGGATGCCAGTTCCAACTTCCATAAGGGTGTGTCCTGCATTTTCTAAGGTTCCTATGGTTTGAGGTTTTACATTTAGGTCTCTGGTCCATTTAGAGTTAATTTTTGTGTATGGGGATAGATAGGGGTCTTGTTTGTATCTTCTGGATGTGGTCAGCCAGTTTTCCCAGCATCATTTACTGAATAGATTGTCCTGTTCCCAGTGGTTGTTGTTGGAGGCTTTGTTGAAGAAGAGTTGGTTGAGAAATTGAGGTTTTGCTCAGAGAACCAAATTAAAAAAAAAAAAACAAGGAAAAGGGGGGGGCACATAGCATTAATAAGGGTACTTGATCTCAATCCAGGTGAAGTGGGAACCAAAGGGAGACCCAAACTTTACCTGTACGATGACCACCTGTATATCTAATCCTGAATTGTACCCCACATCTTTCAAATTAAAACAAACAAATAAAAACATTGACGACATTTTCCCTTATAAACAGAAAACTCCAGCTTTTTTGACTATCATTACTTAAAAAAGAAATGGATATATTAAAAACTATTTAAAACATGATTTTTTTCAAATGTGCAAAACACAAAGAAAACAAAAAGCCTTAATGTGTTTAATGACATTTTTACAACTGAAAACATAGCAGGCAAAACCTGCTTGTTGGTAAGTCTTGTATTATCAAATAAATAAAAAAGTTGAAAATTTTGTTGAGAAATGTGTTTTTTTTAATTGCCAAATAACTGTTTTGAGAAAATTTTATCATTTCCATATTGTGTGGCAAGAGAAATTGGCTCAACAGCTGCTGAAAAACACATATTACAATTTATTTTTAATTTTTTTAATTTTTAATTTTAGATTCAGGAGGTACACATGCATATTCAGATCTCAAAACAAAACAAAGCTGAAAAATAACTGATGTCTTGAACTTGAACTTCTAGCTTTCAGAATTGTAAAAAAATAAATTTCTGTTGTTTAAACTACACCCCAAACAAAAACAACAAAAAACTCTTAATACTAGCAAATGTAGACATTGTGCATATACTTTTGATTAAAAAGAAAATAAATTAAAATTATCATAACATATAACACAATATCTCTTTGGATATATACTGTCAGAAAACACATTTATAGTTTGATACATATTTTGCAATCCAATTTGAGGAAAGTTCTATTATTGCATGTCATATAACACTGTTAGTTTATGTCTTATATTTGTGGTGAAATGGTTTTTATATAGAATTTGGTGACTAATTCAAATATAAATTTACACAAATATATATTTATGCAAGATTGAAATTATGCACCATTAATATAAACTGAAAAAATGAAATGAGTCACAAATGGTGAGGCAGCTATATAATTTATATGAATTTTACCTCAGTTATTAAAAATTTATGAAGTAATATAGCAGACATGAAAATGCACCACTTGGATTTCCTACTGAGAGGAGCACTGTTGATTGACGACCCTAGCTGCTGACTCTCTGAATCCACAAACACATCCATGCTGTGGTCATGCATCCCACAGGCTGATTCCCACCAATAACTGGTACTATTCGGTTGCACTTCTGTAAGATGCAGGACTTCTCTAATCAAAACATTTGCCTCTAGGATTCCGATTCAGCCTAGCACAAACCTTAGGATTATGCTACCATGTAAGGCCTGTCAAATCCTTCTTCCTTTTCCCCCTCCTTCACCAATGTCAGAACGGCACTACCATTCAAAAACTCTCTTCACCTTCTCCCACTCCCTCTCTTTTATCCTTAACAGTGTTTATTCCAATTAATCTCTTGTTCAACTATTCCCATCCGGATTTTTATTTCTCAGAGGACCAGAGCTAATACAAGTGGTGCAAGGAGTTGTCTAAGGAAACTGGTGATAAGGTGGAGTTTGGGTTCTGACTCATTTGTCACACAATGGGCAAATGAAACATTCCAATTGGTATGGGGACATAAAGAACTCCTCGTACAATGTGGTGGCCAAATGGCTTAAAATTTCATCAGTTCTGACTTGGAAAACATATCTTGTAGAAAGAGAACACCCTTGCCAGTATTTAGGCATTTGAAAGTGAAAGAAAAATGCTTGTCAGGGTAGTTGAATAGGCTAGTTACTAGATGACTAATTTTTATTGTTAACCTGTAGAGAAATAATGAAAAATGAGGATCATTACTAAGCAATTAAAGGTACGTACGAAAATCTAAGACTCTTTCTGGTAGCTTATTAAGAGACTCTCATTTCTTGCAGTAGACGAGCAGAAACAGCTGAGCAGCAGACTTGGAAGAGTTGCAGAACTTCTGAGTTATTAGATATTCAGTCAAGGCAGAGGTGTTATATTCATGTCAGGACCCAGGTTGGAAAAAACTTGGGATCTGAAAGCATAGGGTGAGGACATTTGGAAGGACAGTCAGGAGAACGCTGATCCTGCAGATTACTCTGAGTCCTCAGAAGTTGCAGTGATAGCCCATGATTGTCTCATAAGAGTAAACACTTCCCCAACGTTATAGACACCTCACTTCAGCAGAAGCCACCTTCAGAAGCTGCCCCTACTTCCTTGTAAAGGGTACAAGACCATTAATTAGTGTTAGGTGACAGCATAATCCAACTGGGGATGTTCTGAGCCTAACAGGAAGAAAAGAGATTATGCTTCGAAGTTGCTGCAGGCAAGAATTACCTAGCATGCACTGGCAAGAGGCAGGGAAATAGTTCCAAGATTGGATTTTGATGACACTTGATCAAGGTAACCAGAATATACTGAATAGGCAAAAATTCATTGAATTGAGAGCACTTTCTGAGAACATGAGATTTAACATTGAAGCAAAGACTCCAAGGAATTGGGGCAAACTCACTTCTAGTGTAGTTCTTCAAAGTCCGAAGAAAGTGATGGCCCCTGCTGAGTCAAGTAGAAATGCCTGAGGTATCCTGACATACAATAAAGGAAAAAGTACAAAGTCTCAGGGATATGGACAGGCTTGAATGACTATATTATGGAGGCCAGGAGACCCAACCAAGGATAGTGTTTCACAGGAAGACCGAGAGAACACACCCTTCACTGAAGCCATGGGGAATGCACTCCTGAGAAGGGCAACAGCATCACTAGGAAGTTCAGTGGTGGCTCTCCTCTGGAGACCAGGGATGATTGTGGAAGAGATGGTCACAGACCTGGGCTCATTACTATCCATGGGGATGACAAAGTCCTGGAGTAACAGAGGACAAGGGACAAGGCTTAACTGCAAGAAACCAGGAGGGCACAATTATGATAGCAACCAGCAATATCAGTGATGCAACCAAGGGGGCTTTACCCACAGTGAGTTGTGAAGATGGCTGGAACATGGTATCCCTGCGAGAAACATATACAGACAGTCAACAAGGGTGTTTCTCAACATTTAGAAGCTGAAAAAGACAAGGGTATAGGACCAGAAGGCTGAGGAAGGTTTCCCCAACAAGTCATGACCTTTGTTCAGCTGTGGGATTCAAGCAAGTTTTTAGATCCAAAGCACATTTAAAGAGAGAGCCAGTTTTCTAGAACAAAGAAACTTGCTGCATCTCATTAAGTTTATACTATTATGATTCTGTCAGTCCTTCTACAAAGGGAAATATAGCCATTTTCTAGGTGACTATGTAAAAGGGAAATGAGAATACCCAGACATTACAGCAACTATTGAACACAGAGCCTGAGTTTGACATTTATACAAGGGCTGACAATTAATTCTGTGAACTTGTCACCATGCACTTACATTGGTAGCACTGTATAAACAACTCAATATGGTTTCATAACATTTGTATATCAGTTTCTCACAGCTGTGTTTGTGTCGATGTGTGGCAATGTCTTGTTGAGTAGTGTTCATTATTGTTGTTGAATGTTTTTGTGTGCCATTGCGAGAATGACAGAGCTTAAATTAGAGCAGTGAACAAACATTAAATTTCTTGTTAAACTTGGCAAGAGTGGAAGTGAAATCAGGGACATATTAGTCCAAGCTAATGAAGATAATGCCATGGAGAAAATGGCAGTGTACAAATGGATTAAACAGTTTTTTGAGAGGAGAGAAAGCGTCACTGATGAAGAGCAGTTAAGACATCCAGTGACAAGCAGAACTGATGAAAACATTGCAAAGATTCGTCAAAGTGTGCATCAAAATCATCGACTGACTGTGAGAAGCATAGCAGATGAAACAAACACTGATAGAGAAACAGTTAAGATCTAAACTGCAAATCTTGGCATGAGAAAAATGTGTGCAAAAATGGTCCCGAAGGAGTTTTTGCATCATGACTATACACCAGCTCACACAGTACTCTCTGTGAGAAAGGTTTTAGCCAGTAAACAAATAACTATAAAGGAAAACCCTCCTTACTTACCTGCTCTGGCCCCCAGTAACTTTTTTCTTTAGCTGAAGATAAAGAAAATATTGAAAGGAAGACATTTTGATGACATTCAGGATATCTAGGATAATATGATGACAGCTCTGATGGCCATTCCAGAGAATGAGTTCCAAAATTGCTTTGACGGGTAGACTAGGTACTGGTGTCAGTGAATAGGTACCCAAGGAGTGACCATAGTGATAAACGACAATGAAGTATGTAGCACTTTTTCTAGGGTGAGTTCACAATTGTAATTGTCAGACTTCGTATCTAGAGACCAAAAGCATCATGGCCCCACCTTTACAGTGGAAGCTTACAGAGGCCAGGTAATACATGAAGGCCAGGTCTGACTCACAGTGGATCTACAGCTTCTATGTTCTTCCCCTCTCTGATCATATAATTAGAATGTATATACTTGGCATTTGGAGTAACTACCCTATCGAGTCATTGGCATGTGGGGTGTGAGCTCACATCGTGGAAAAGGTCAAGTGAAAACTTACGGAAATGACCCTCTCTTTGGCCAAGGCAGTAAAAAATGAATAATAAATAATATGGCATTCTTGGGGTAAAGAAGGAAATTAGTGCTACTACAGTTAGAGACCTAATGGATACAGGTCTAAGGCTGTTATCACTATCATATTTCCATTTACTTTTCTAATCCTGCACTTGCAGAAACTAGTTGGAACCTGGAGACTAACAGGATACTACCACAAGTTCAACCAAGTAGTAACCCTGATAATAGCTGCTGTACTGAATGTGATATCACTGCTAAAGCAAATTAACAAGTCCCAAGGTACATGGTACATAGCTATTGATTTGGTGAATGTGTTCTCTTGCAGCCACTTAAAAAAAACCAAAATCAGTTTTCAGTCACAGGGAACAGATTACATATTCATTTATAGTTTTTCATTGGTGCAAGCAAAATATAGACTGCCAAGGCATCTCACAGAGTTTTCACACTGATGCATTATATCCATAACATGTTGATTGAACAGGAAGAGCAAGATGGGGCTAGTATACTAGAGGCCTTGGTAAGAAACATTGACTATAGAGGGTGGAAGATAAACCCATGAATTCATTGATATTTTAATAGGTTCAGTGGTAGGAAGAATGCCAGGTTATCTCCTCCAGAATAAAAGACATCTTGCATCACATCCCACAGAGAAGGAAGTACAGCACTTGAGAGGCCTCTTTGGGTTTGGAAGCTACACTTTCCACACATAGGAATTCATCCCTGGTCTATCTTTCAAGTGACACAGGAGTTTTCCAGCTTTGAGTGGGGCTTTCCATGCACAATGAGCCTTTGCAATAGATCCATCCCATGGTGCCTGGACCAGACAATTTGGCAGGCTCTGTGGTATAAAAAGTAAAAGATGCAATGTGGAGCTTATGAAAAATCCCCAGGATTCTTGAGTGAAACCATGCCATCCACATCTGATAATTATATATCTTTTAAGAAACATCTACTGTTTTGACAGCTATTGTAGAGAGAGAATGCTTGACCGTTGGGGTACCAAGTAACCATGCATCTGGAATTACCTATAAAGAGGTGAGTTCTGTCATACTCATTAAGTCATAATGGTGGGCCCAGCAGTAGTCCATAATAAGGTGGAAACAGAACATCCTAAATTTAGTCCAAAGAAGACAAGGGTGTATATGTTAGGTGCATGAACAGGTAGCCCAGGTCCTCATGTTACCCTCTACAGTTGCACCAGTGCCTCTCCTTTGGTTTGACTCTCTAGCCATATGGGAATGTGTGGACCATATAACCAATTGAAAGGGGTGGGGAAAGCTCAAGCTTGGTATACGGGTAGATCAGTTTGCTATATGGATGCAAGTAAAAATGAATGATGACTGCATTATAGCCAAATTTAGGGGTGTTCCTCGAAGGAAGCAGGGAAGGAAAAAATCTTCTCAGTGGAAAGAACTGCAACCATTGTTTTTGATGATCTACTTTTTTTTTTTTTAGTAAATATTTAAAGGAATCTTCTTTTTTCAATTTCAAAGATATAGGGTACAATTCAGGGTTAGGTATACAAATGTTCATTATGCAGGTACTCTTGTTCATGAGGAGTGTCCCTCCCTCCCCTGGCAGTTTCCCTCAACTGCCAATCTTTTTCTTAAAGTATTATGATAATTGTTCAAGGTCCGCTTATGAGTAAGAACATATGGTACTCACATATGGTTATTTGTTTCCGTGATAGATCACTGAGTATGATGGACTCTAAATCCATCCAAGTTGCTGTGAAGTTCATATGTTTGTCCTTCTTTATGGCTGCATAATATTCCATTGTGTATATGTACCACATTTCTAAAATCCATTCCAGCTTCAAAGGGGAGCACGGTTGGTTCCATGTTTTTGCTATTGTGAATAGAGCTGCAACAAACATGTGTGTGCAGGTCTCTTTTTTGTGGAATGATTTGAGTTCTTCTGAATATATTCCCAATAAGAGGATTGCTGGGTCATATGGAAGGTCAATTTCTAGTTCTTTCAGAAATTGCCACACTGTCTTCCAAAGAGGTTGCACTAGTTTGCATTCCCACCAGCAGTGTAGAGCATTCCTTTTTCTCCACGTCCTCGCTGGCATTCATTGTTGTTTGTTTTATTAATGATGGCCATTTTTACTGGAGTTAGGTGATATCTCAATGTGATTTCGATTTGCATTTCTCTGATTGGTGAGACTGTACACTACCTATCACTATACACAAAAATTAACTCTAAATGAATTAAAGACCTAAAGGTAAAACCTCAAACTATAAGAATCTTAGAAAACGCAGGAGACACCTTTATGGAAATTGGAACTGAAAACCAACTCCTGATCAAAACCCTAAGTGCCCATGCCATAAGAAATAAGATAGACAAGTGGGACCTAATCAAACTGACAAGCTTCTGCAAAGCAAAAGAAACCAACAAGAAAGCAGGGAGACAGCTCACAGAATGGGAGAAGTATTTGCCAACTGTATATCTGTCAAAGGCCTAACATCTAGGATCTATAAGGAACTCAAACACGCTGGAAAGAAAAAAACAAACAGCCCCATTAAAAAGTGGGCAAAAGGCATGAATAGACACTTCTCAGAAGAAGATATACAGGCAGCCAACAGACAAAAGAAAAAGTGAACACCTACTGTCTGTGGACGGATAAGTGGTCCAAGGTGGCAATATATATATCCATAATATATATGAATTTCTGGTCAGTAGCTAATGATCTGGTGATCTGGTCAGGAGCCTGAAAGTAAAAGATAGGAGTAAAGGAAATCTGCAGTACATTTTGTTGTTTGTTTTATTGATGATGGCCATTCTTACTGGAGTTAGCAACTGACCAGAACATGGATGGACATATGGGAGTGGCATGAGATAGAAAAATTTTTGTATTAATCATATTTTAATGACCATGTGAAGTCATCCATTGTGAGAGAGTAACTGAACAACTAAGTAGACAAAGTGACTTGGCCAGTTGACATTAACCAGCATGCATTTTGGCCCTCTCAGGACTAGTCTGGTGGGTATCTCAAAGGATTGACCATGGTGGCAGAAATGGAGGTGATGCATGGTCCCAACAGCACAGACTTTTATTACCAAGACAATTTATCTGCTACCCTGTATGAATATCCAATCTGCAGCAATAGAGACAAAGGCTGTGTCTCAATTGTGGCATTATTTGCAAAGAAGGCCAATAGGTCACTTAGTAGGGAGTTGACTGTTTTAGACTCTTTCTAACATGAAAGGGTCAGTGGTTCATGCTGACAGAAATATATACTCATTCTGGGTATGGGTTTTCCATCTCTGCCTGCACAGACTCATTATGCTTCTGTGGGCTTTTGGGGTGTCTGCTCCACAGCCATGAAATTCCACACAGAAATTCCATCTGAACAGAGTAGTCACTTCATAGTTAAAAAAAGAGGCAGAAATAGGCCTATGCCAAAAGGATCCACTGATCATATCACATATTGCACCATCCAGAGAAAGCTGACCTCATAGAATACTTCTAAAGGCAAAGTGAAAGCATCAATAAAAGGCATCACTGAAAACACTGGGTACCATCTTCCAGGATGTAGTATATGCTCTAAATCAGAGACCTCTATACTGGGCTTTCAATCTGATTGGAAGAATAGGATTTTGAAACAGGAATGGAAGCAGAAGTATGCCTACTTTCCATCACAAAGGCTCACAAGGATTGCAGCAAGGATTTGAACTCCAAGCATTGGACTGCTGGTGTCCAGAAAGCAGTAGGCAAGAAGACGAATCCACATGTGGCAGTAGTAGTTGACTATGACCAGTAGGAAGGTGTAGGGCTACTTTCATACAATAGGTCAGCTAGGAATACATGCGAAGCCAGGTGATATCCCTGGGTGCCTCCTGGTACTCTCTTGCTCCACTTAACCAAGTGGGTAATGTCATTGTAAAGAGTTTGGAACCCTCAGGAATGAAAGTTTGGTTCACATGACTAGGTAAGCTTCTAGAACCTGTGGAGATAATATCTGAGTGAAAGGGAAATGGTGGAAAAGGAAGAGAATAATGACCAGTTCTGGCCCAAAGACAAAATGCAGTACCAGGGTTGTAGTTTATCCTACTATCTTCCACCTTCAAAGTTTCCCTTCAGAAAGAGAGGCCCAAAGGAATAAAGAAGCTGTCCCATGGACCTGAATGGAGAAGTAGATCTGTACAGTACAAAGATGGATTGTGGTGACTGAAAATGTGCCGCTGAGATCTCCTCTACAGGAAGTATAGTTACCTAATAGTTCCAGCTGCTGCTTCTCTGGATCAACCATTGCATTTGCACCAAAGCCATGCTTCTCTCATACTTCTCCCAGATAATCACTGACTGTGAGGTACTATTGCAGGTAGTGGGTACTAATGCATGTCTATTTTTTTTAAGATGAAGGGCTCCTTTAACAGGAAACTTGGACTCATGGTATCCCTGCCAACCTGTGACAACACTTAGGACTGTGGGGGTAATCTGAGAGTCTACTTACCTATCTCTTCTTCCTTCCCCTTTTCCTTTCACAGAGGTTATTATTGCATTGTGGTCTGAAGGCTCTTCCTGCCTTCTTCTGCTTTCTTCTCTTTATTCTTCTCAAGTTTTTCCATAAATAATCTCTTTCACAGAAGTCTTATCTTGGCATGTGCTTCTTAGGTAACCTGAGCTAACATAGGTACTAATAACAGTACTATATATATGATCACATGATTATATATTAAGAAACATGGCATTCAAAAAAGTCCACAAAATACCATGGCTATATTGAAAATAAAGCAGTAATAGTTGCTTTATTTTAATTGTTACTGAATAGATTTTTAAATTTTATTTATTTTTAGTTATTTTTTATCTTAAAGATGTAGGGTATAAGTCAGTATATAAGTGATTTACGTACAGGGGAAGTTTGGGTCTCCCATTGGTCCTCACTTCCTCTGGTTAAGGATCAGGCACCCTTATTGATGTTATGTGCCTTTCCCCCTGGGCAGTGTCCCGCTACTGCCAATCCCCTTCTTGTAGTATTATGCTAGATATTTAAGGGCCCACTTATGAGTGAGAATACATGGCACTCAGTTCTTTGTTTCTTTTTTCTTTTTAATTTTTAAAAAAATTTTATTGTAGAGATATGGGGTGCACATTAGGATTAACTACATAAATAGGGTGCCTGCAGGTGAAATGGGCTTCTAACTGGCCCTCACTCCTTCTGATAATGAACCAGGTACACTTTGTGTTGTCAAGTCTCCCCATCCTCCTCATTCCCTCCCTCCCCTATCAGTGCCCAGTGACTGATGATCTCTTCCTTGTGCTAATATAACCATTGTTTAGATCCCACTTATGAATGAGAACATGTGGTATTCAGTTCTTTGTTTCTGTGATATATCACTTAGTATCATGGTCTCCAACTCCATTAAATTTGCTGTGAAGTTCATGATTTTATTCTTCTTTATGGCTATGTTATAATCCATCATGTATATGTACCACATTTTCTTTATCCAGTCCACTTTCTTTTTTTTTTTTTTTTTTGAGTTGGAGTCTCACTCTGTCGCCCAGACTGGAGTGCGGTGGCCGGGAGCGGCCACTGCAGCCTCGACCTGCTGGGCTCCCGGTGAACCTTCCACCTCAGCCTTCCAAGTAGCTGGAACTACAGGCGTGCACTACCACGCCCGGCTTATTTTTTGATTTATTGTAGAGATGAGGTCTCACCAAGTTGCCCAGGCGGGTCTCGAACCTGTGGGCTCAGGCAATCCACTCACCTCAGCCTCCCAAACACGGGAGTACAGGCTGAGCCACGGAGCCTGGTTTATCCAGTCCACTTTAAATGGGCAATAGATTTAGTTCTATGCTATTGTGAATAGACCGGCAATAAACATGCGTGTGCAGGCATCTTTTTTTTAGAACAAGTTATGTTCCTCCGGGTATATTCCTAGATGTTTTAAATTTCGTTAGTTCCAAAGTGTATTTTACTGTTTTTGCAAAGAAAGTTCCAATCAGAATGCATGGACTCATGAAAATAGTATCGTATACCATTTTACTAGCTGTAAGGTTACTTGAAAAATATTTCAAGAGATGATAATTGTGGCATATCACATTTGTGTGTGATATCGCAAATGTGTGTGATATCACATTTGTGATATCAAATGTGGCACCGTTCATATTTCTGGCTTATTTAGTTTACTAAGGTTAGAAATAGAGGACTGTGAAAATATATTTCAATATATGAATTATATTTATAGGTTATGGCCAACAAATGTTAAAATGAATGGTTTTAGCTAATAGGTTCCCGACCTTGTTGAAAAATGTTGATGTGACTATTGTTAATAAAGATAATTGGAACAAAATAAAATTAAATATGTAATAAGAAATCACTTTTACATTTTTTGTCTCTATAGATCTCCCAGAGAGAATGCCATTCTGCTTCAACAGCACTACCCCAACTGCCCTCATTCACTTAGCAAAATCAGTAAATAGAAATCTCGTCTAGACAAATCTTTTCTGTCAATTTTAGGCTCTCCTTTGACACAGCTGAGACATGTTACGTAAAAATCCTTGGATTTCATCCATTGATTCATTTATTCACAAAATATGGGTTGAATGTCTAATTGTAATGGACTCTGCATCTCTCATGCCTAGTATATGGCAAAATGTAGTAGACTTTGTGCTAGACACTAGGGAGACAAAAAGACTTTGTTATAAAAAAAAGTTAATGATTGAACATATCTGACTTAGGGTGAAGGGCTTCTTCACCTTTGTGTCAGGGCAGCATTTCCCATTGTGCACACAGGCAGAAGCAAGGACTACACAGTAAGTCTTTGCTCTCATGTGTGGCATCTGTGGACAATTCCATCAGAGATTCAAATTCAGAGATTACTTCAGAGATTCAGTCTTCTGTTGTGAATACTGTGGGTTTTAACAAATATACCATTCCAGTACCATAAGTTTTATTGTCCTAAAAATCTTTGGTGCTAGGCTATTCATCCCTCCTTCTCCACAAACCCTTGACAACGACTGGTTTTTTTCACTGTCTCCATGGTTTTGCTTTCCAGAATGCCATATAGTTTAATTCATAAAGTACGTAGAGATTTAATATTGACTTGTTTCACTTAATAATATGCATTTATAATTCTCTCTTGTATTTTAATGGCTTGATAGTTTATATTTTATTAATGCTGAATAATATTCCATTGTATAAGCCGGGCTTGGTGGCTCAGCCTGTAATCCCGCGCCTTGGGAGGCTGAGATGAGTGGATTGCCTGAGCCCGCGGGTTCGAGACCCGCCTGGGCAACTTGGCAAGACCTCAACTGTACAATAAATCAAAAATCAGCTGGACGTGGTAGCGCATGCCTGTAATTCTGGCTACTCGGAAGGCTGAGGCGGAAGGATCGCCGGAGCCCATCAGGTCGAGGCTGCTGTGACTGGGAGCGGCCACTCCAGTCTGGGTGACAGAGTAAGACTCCAACTCAAAATATATGTGTGTGTATATATATATATATTCCATTGTATAAATGTACTTTAGTTGAATAATCCATTCACTTACTGAAGGACATTTTAGTGTTTTCTATGTTTTGGCAATTATCAATAATACTGCTATAAACATATATGTACAAGTTTTTGTATGGATATAAATTTTCAACTCATTTGGGTAAATACCAAGGAGCACAATTACTGAATCATGTAGTTAGAGTATATCCATTTTTTAAAGAAACTGACAAACTGTCTTCTACAATGGCTGTACCATTTTGCAACCCACCAGCAATGAATGAGATATCTTGTTGCTTTGGATCCTTGGCAACAATTATTGTTGTCACTGTTTTGGATTTTTACCATTTTAATAGATGTACAGTAGTATCTTACTGTTGTTTAAAATTGCAATTTCCTAATGACATATGATGTTGTGGATAATTTCATAAGATTTTGTTCAAATCTTTGTCTGTTTTTAAATTGGGTAATTCCCTTTCTAATTGTTGAGTTTTATGAGATTTAAAAATATATATATTTTAGAAAACAGCTCTTTATTAGATAAGCCTTTTGCAAATATTTTCTCCAAGCCAGAGTCTTATTTTTTCATTATCTTGACAGTGGCTTTGGCAAAGCAGAAGTTTTTAAATAAAGAACAAGTTATCAATTATTTCTTTCATAGACGGTGTCTTTGGTGTTATGTCCAAAATCTCAAAGTCATCTAGTTTTTCTTCTATGTTATTTGGATTTTTATGTTTACTAGGTCTGTGATCCATTTTGACTTTGTATTTATGAAGACTATAAGGCCCTGTGTCTAGACTCACTTTTTACATGTGCATGTACAGTTGTTTCAGCACTGTTTGTTGAAAAGACTATCTTATTTGCCATGTATTGCCTTTGTTTCTTTATCAAAGGTCTGTTGACTATATTTGTGTGAATTTGTTTCTGGGCTCTCTTGTATTCCATTGATTGATTTGTCTATTCTTTTACCAATACCACATTGTCTTCAGTAAGTCTCAAAGTTGGAAAATTGAGTAGTGTCAATCTTCTGACTTTGTTCTTCTCTTTCAATATTGTATTGGCTATTCTGGGTCTTTCCCTTCTTCAAAGCAACATTAGAATCAGTTTGGTGATATCTACAAAAGAACTTGCTGCAGTTTTGATTGGGATTGTGCTAAACCTATAGATTAAGTTGTGAAGAACTGACATCTTGACAACATTAAGTTACCATCCATGAAGTATCTCATTTACTTAGTTCTTACTTTATTTCATCAGAGTTTCATAGTTTACCTCTTAAAGTTCTTGTATATATATTTTAATTTATATGTAAGTATTTCATGTTTTGGGGTGCTAATGGAGAGTGTATTGTGCTTTTAATTTCAAATGTCAGTTGTTCATTGCTGGTATGCAGGAGAGTGATTGACTTTTTAGTATTGACCTTGTAACCTGAAACTTTGATATAACTGCTTGTTAATTCCAAGAAATTTTAATATATTTATTCTTTCACATTTTATTTCTTTTTTTATTATAAAAATGTGGGGTACAATTAAAGGTTAGGTATACAAATGTTGACTATGCAAGTGCCCTTGTTGAGGAGGTAAGCCCCTCTCTCCCCTAGCAGTTTCCCTCAACTGCCAATCTCACCCCACCTCCCCTGACAGTTTCCCACTACTGCCAATCCCTTTCTTATAGTATTATAATAATTATTCAAGTGTTTATGAGTGGAAACATAAGGTTCTGTTCATTATTTCTATGATTGATCACTGAGTATGTTAGACTCTAAATCTGTCCAAGTTGCTGTGAAGTCCATATGTTTGTCCTTCTTTATGGCTGCATAATATTCCATTGTGAATATGTACCACATTTTTTAAAATCCAGTACAGTTTATATGGGCAGCATGGTAGGTTCCATGTTTTCGTTATTGTGAATAGAGCTGCAACAAACATATGTGTGCAGGTATCTTTTTTGTAGAATGATTTGGCTTCCTCCAGGTATATTCTCAATAGGGGAATTGCTGGGTCATATAGAAGGTCAATTTCTAGTTCTTTCAGAAATCGCCACACTGTCTTCCAAAGAGGTTGCACTAGTTTGCATTCCCAGCAGCAGTGTAGAAGCATTCCTTTTTCTCCACGTCCTCGCCAGCATTGGTTGTGTGTGTGTATGTGTTTTTTTTATTATTAATGATGGCCATTCTTACTGGGGTTATGTGGTATCTCAATGTGGTTTTGATTTGCATTTCTCTGATGATGAATGAGGCTGAGCACTTTTTCATGTGTCTATTGGCTGCCCATATATCTTCTTTTGAGAAGTGTCTATTCATGTCTTTTGCCTACTTTTAAATGGGGCTGTTTGTTTTTTTCCTTTTGGTGCATTTGAGTTCCTTGTAGATCCTAGATGTTAGGCCTTTGTCAGATACACAGTTGGCAAATATTTTTTTCCCATTCTGTGGGCTGTCTGCCTGCTCTCTTGATGATTTCCTTTCCTTTGCAGAATCTTGTTACTTTGATGAGTTCCCACTTGTCTATCTTATTTCTTAAGGTATGGGCATTTAGGGTTCTGAAAAGGAATTTGTTTCCAGTTCCAATTTCCATAAGGGTGTCTCCTGCGTTTTCTAAGATTTTTATAGTTTGAGGTTTTATGTTTAGGTCTGTGATCCATTTAGAGTTAATTTTTGTGTATGGTGATAGGTAGGGGTCCTGTTTCAATCTTCTGCATGTGATCAACCAGTTTTCCAAGCACCATTTACTGAATAGGTTCTCCTCCACCCAGTGGTTGTTGGAGGCTTTGTCAAAGATAAGCTAGTTGAGAAATTGAGACTTTGCTTCCGGAATCTCTATCCAGTTCCATTGGTCTATATGCCTGTTCTTGTATCATTGCCAGGTTATTTTGATTACTGCAGCCTTATAGTAAAGTTTGAAGTTTGGAAGTGTGATGCCTCCTGCTTTGTTTCTTTTGCTAAGGATTGTTTTGGCTATTCGTGGTCATTTATGTTTCCATATGAATTTCTGTATTGTCATTTCCAGGTCTGAGTAGAATGATGTTGGCAACTTAATGGGTGTTGAGTTGAATCTGTAGATTGCCTTTGGTAGGTTGGACATCTTAACAATGTTGATTCTTCCTATTCATGAGCATGGAATATTTTTCCATTTGTTTGTGTCTTCCTGGATTTCTTTGAGCATTATTTTGTAGTTCTCATTGTAAAGGATTTTCACTTCTCTGGTTAGGAAGATGCCGAGGTATTTAATTTTTTGGTGACTATTGTGAATGGGATTGTGCTTTCAATTTGGGTCTCTGCCTGCTTGTTGTTCGTGTATAGGAATGCAGCTGTCTTTTGCACATTTATTTTGTACCCTGAGACTTTTCCAAAGTCCTTTATCAGTGCAAGCAGTTTTTTGACAAATTCTTTTGGATTTTCAAGGTATAAGATCATATCATCAGCAAAGAGGGATAACATGGCTTCCTCTTTTCCTATTTGGATACCCCTGATTGCCCAAGCTAGGACTTCCAACACAATGTTGAACAAGAGGGGTGAGAGTGGGCAGCCTTTTCTTTTTTCAGTTTTCAGAGAAAATGTTTCCAGTTTCTGTTCCTTTAGCAATATGTCATCTGTGGCTTTATCGTAGATGTCACTTACTATTTTGAGGTATGTTCCTTCTATACCAAGGTATTTGAAGTTTTTTATCAAGAAGGGATGCTGGATTTTATCAAAACCGTTTTCTTCATCTAGTGATATAATCATGTGATACTTTTTTTACATCTGTTGATGTATTTGATTACATTTATGGTCTTGCAAATGTTGAACCAGCCCTGCATCATGGGGATGAAACCTATTTGGTCATGGTGGATGATTTTTGAGATGTGTTTTTGGATCTGATTTGCTAGAATCTTGTTGAGGATTTTTGCATCTATGTTAATAAGGGATATTGGCCTGTAGTTCTCTTTCTTTGTTGAATCTTTACCCAATTTGGGTATCAGTGTGATATTAGCTTCGTAAAATGATTTTGGGAGAATTCCATCCTTCTCAATTGCCTGGAATACTTTCAATAGGATTGGTATAAGCTCCTCCTTGTACATTTTGTAGGATTCTTCTGGAAAGCCATCCAGTCCGGGGCTTTTTTTTTGTAGGTAGTTTTCATATTACAGAGTTAATTTCCTGGGTTGTTATAGGTCTATTTAGTATCTCAATGTCTTCCTGTTTCAACCTGTGTAGGTTGTGTGATGTCAGAAAGTCCTCTGTTTCATTTAGGTTATCAAGTTTGTTTCCATATAGGTGTGCATAGTAATTTCTGATAATCTTTTGTATTTCTTCAGCGTCAGTTGTGATTTGTTTTTTTGTATTTCTGATTGTGTCTATTTGGGCTTTTTCTCTCTTTTTCTTGGTCATTCTTGCTAGGGGTCCATCAATCTTGTTAATTCTTTCAAAGAGCCAGCTTTTTGAGTTTTTAAAAATGTTTTTAATGATATTTTTGTCTTCTATGTCCTATATTTGGGCTCGTATTTTGGTGATTTGGATTCTCCTGCCAAAGTTGGGGTTTTGGTGGTATTCTCTTTCTAGCTCTCAACTTCTGTTCTTTCCATTTTCTTAATGTGTGCTTGTAGAGATATAAATTGCCCTCTTAGAATTGCTTTCACTGTATCCCAGAGGTTTTGATAAGATGTTTCTTCATTTTCATTTGTTTTCAGGAATCTTTTAATTTCTGCTTTGATTTCAGTGTTGGCCCAGCAGTTGTTCAGCATCATGCTATTTAGTGTCCATGTCTTTGTGGGCTTTAGGGAAGTTTTGTTGTTGTTGATATTTATTTTTATTCTACCATGATCTGAGAATGTGCATGGCAAGATTTCAACCTTATGGAATTTGTTTGTGCTTGATTCATGACCAAGGATGTGACCGATCTTGGAGTACGTTCCATGTGGTGATGAGTAGAATGTATATTCTGTGGTTGTTGGGTGGAATGATCTGGAGGTATCTATTAAGTCCATTTGGTCAGGTGTCAAGTTCAGGTTCTGTATCTCCTTGTTAATTTTTTGGCTCATTGATCTATCTAGGGTTGTTAGTGGGGTATTCAAGTCCCCTGCTAAAATAGTGTTAGAGTCAATATCTTTTTTTTAGTTTACTTAGTAGTTGCTTTATAAATGCTGGTGCTCCTGTGTAGAGTGCATATGTTTAGGATGGATATTTCTTGTTGATGGATTGAAACTTTAATTATTATGTAGTATCCTTTTGCATCTTTTAAAATTTTTGATAGCTTATAGGTTGTTTTGTCTGATTTTAAGATCACAACTCCTGCCTTCTTTTGTGATCCATTTGCCTGGAAACTCTTTTTCCATCTTTTAACTTTGAGTCTGTGTGTGCCCCTTGGAGTGAGATGAGTCTTCTGGATGCAGCAAATAATTGGGTCATGGTTTCTTGTCCAGTTTGCCATTCTGTTTCTTTTCAGTGGTGCATTTAGTCCATTCACATTCAGGCTGATTATTGAAATGTGATTGTTTCTCCCTGTCTTGAGGTTCTTATAAAGTTTTTTCTTTGTTGCTTGTTTTCTTTTGGTTGTGGGGTTGTTGTATGTATGTGTTTTCAAGTTTCTTGTTGTGATGTATTCTCTGTTGATTTTGTGCTCTGCTGTTCTCTTGGGAAACGTGTGGTCATTCTTTTTTTCTTTCTTCTGTGGTTAACATCTTTTTAAGTGTCTCATGTAGAGCTGGTCTGGAAACTGCATAATCTCTTAGGGATTGGATGTTTGGGAAGGATTTTAATTCTCCATCACTGATGAAGTGCCGGAGACCAGCTCCAGCTGGGTTCAGGGTACCCCAAAGGTGGAGATGGCATCAGAGATTGGGGGGAAGAAGAAAGAGAGAAAGAGAGAGAGAAAGAAAGAGACTGGACTCCAGTCTAGTGCAGAAGTGATGTGTTTTTTATTGGGAATTACAACGGGTCTTTTATACACAAAGTCAGATGTGGGAGGGGCGTCTCCCACCCACCAGAAACCTTAATCCATGAAAACTTAATCAATGATTGCCTTTAAGCCCTTTTCAGATGATAATCTTAAAATCCCATAACAAAGGATAACCTAATCTGTGACTGACATATTCTATAAATCTTTTTTATCCTAAGCTGATTGATTTATACCAAGTTAAACAATTCTATAGAAGCTTAAGTATTTATTTTACAAACGAAGTGGCCCATCCCAGAATGTTTGGAATGTGGCCCAGTCCAAAGTTCACAGTGGACTATCTGCAAGTAATCTAGCCGCATTCTTTCAATAGAATGGCTGTCTTCTAAAACTGTATTCCACAATTTACACCTTCAATAAATCCTAAGATCATGACCCAGAAGCCTGTGACCAATACTAAGGCTCTTAGATGTGACACGAGTTTGAATTATAAGTTGTGTGAAAGCCAAAACTGCAGTTTGTGGAAGAACGGGAGCAATGAGCTTCTAAAGTTAGCTTGTGTTCATCCTGGTCTCAGAGTTTTTATGTTTTGAGCTCACAGGAGCTTAATCTGGTTAGTGCTGAGTAGAAAGGGGGAGAAAATGGGGTCAAATAGCTCCTGAACGCATCCTAGTGGTCTCGGGGTCAACGGCCCTTCCTGATCCCTAATGCTCAGTGGGCCTCCATGGCTGACTCCCAACAATGAAGCTGAGTTTGGCTGGATAGGAAATTCTTGGTTTAAATTGTTTATCTTTGAGGACTTTGAATATAGGGCTCTAGTCCCTTCTTGCTTGTAGTGTTTCTGCTGATAGATCTGCTGCTATTCTGATTGGTTTTCCCCAGTAGGTAGTCTGACCTTTTTCTCTTGCTACGTTTAAGATTATTTCTTTTGTACCTACTTTGTGTAAGTGGATTACTCTGTTTCTAGGGGATTGGTCTTCTCTTTTGATGTCTTGAGGGGGTTCTCTATATCTCTTGTGCTTGTCTGGTCACACCTCTGGTGAGATGGAGAAAGTTTTCATGGATTACCTCCTGGAATACTTGCTCCAAGTTGTTCTCCATTTCTCTTTCTTCTTCTGGGATGCCAATCAGGCATAGTTTCAGCCTCTTGATATAACTGCACATCTCTTGTAGGCTTCATTCTTTCTTTCTGAGTCTTCTTTCTATGTTTTTTACAGATCGGGTTAATTCCATGTTCTGGTCTTCAAGTTCTGAGATTCTTTCTTCAGCTAGATTAATTCTATTTTCCATGCTCGTCATCTTGTTATTTATTTCCTTGATGAAATTTTTTTATTGCCAAAATTTCTGTTACAAGTTCTTTCAGTGTTGCATCTTGTCTTTCTTGAGTCTTATTCACTCTTTCCTTCTGTTCCTTAATCCCTGTTGTATTCTGGGGCCAGTCATTGATGACTTCTATTGTTTGGGCTCCAAGGTCTGATTTTTTCAGTAGTTCTCTCTTTGTTGCACTTGAAATTGCCTATGGTCTTCCTTTGGTTTTTCCTCACTTATGAGAGATCTCTTGTTTTTCTCTTTAGTTCTTTTATTCAGTGTCAGTGGGAGAGGCTTTCCCTTCTGATGGTTACTCGGTCTTCTATTCTTTCCTGATCCAGGCTCTGAATTTATTCTATTTTTAAATAAAATGGTGAATGGAAAACTTTGTTGTCTCTTGAAGTTTTTGAAATTTGACTAAAGTAGGTGATGATACACTAGGATTCAGAAACTACTTGCAAATTACAGTGTTCACTTATTGGGGTATGTGTTCCCTGAGACCCACTCCCCACCACCACTCTATATGATGATGCTAAGCAGAAATTAATGCAAAAAACAATAGAACATACACACACCCAGACTTATACATACATCCCAAAACAAACTGGAATAACAACAAAGTGTAGCAAAACAAACAGCAACAAAAAAAACCCCAAGAAAACTAAACACACCCACACATGCCAAGCACAAAGTGAATAGAGAAGAAAAACAGAAAGACCCGAAAAAAAAAAAAAGGAATTCAGGTCAAACCCTCACACATATATCAACACACAGCTTAAAAAATGAAAATTAAAAATCCAGAAGAACAAAATAGCAAAAACAGACTAATAACAACAAAATTGAACGATGACTGCTCAATCATTCAAATACACGCATAAACAGAAAACGACAAATAAAAGAAGAAACAAAAAAAAGAATAAAAAATTTAGGGGGATGCAGATCAAACTCTCACACACACATTCATGCACAAAGGAAAAATATTTTAAAAGTAGATGAACTAGCAAACAAAGAACTTTTGAAAAAAAATTAGAAATTAAAAAAAATCTGCCCTCTTGTAGCAGGTTCTGTAATTGTTCCTCTAATCAGGTCTCTCCTTCACAGCCACCTCTTTCACTCTCTCAGTGTCCAGAGCAGGGAAGGAGGAGGGGCAGTGGGGGTGGTTGGGGCTTCAGTCCTCCCCTCCCACTCCTGTGTGGTCAGGGAGATCTCCTTCCATGGGGAAGTGCAGGGTTGTCTCTTCCCCAGGTATGTACTCACAGGGGTGCCCCGGCCAGCCCAATCTTGGAATGGAGTTCTCCTATTGTGAATGACGTCCAGTCTCTGTCTGGGTTTGTCTCTCTCAGTTGTGGACCTGCTGTGTGGATCTGACATTCAGAGGATTGCTGGGGAAGAGAGGGTTTGGGTCAGCCCTGGACTCACCACTGATCTTTTTGGAGTTCTTCCTCATTCTTTTCTGGCCACACCCTTTGTGTTGTGACTGGATCAGGGTAGGGGGTGGGGCTCTTGGAACTCAGTACTCATCAGGTCCCTCCAAAGTTTGTGCTTTCAGGATATTCCCTCTGGGTCACGATCAATCCCTGAGTAGTTGATCCACCAGTCATAGAGATCGGGTCTGTTGCTCCATGATGAGCAAGTCAGAGCACTTTCCTGCTCCGTCTTCAAGATGGTGGTGGGGTGGCTATCTTGTCCTCTTCCGTGGGACTTTGCCTCTGGACTCCTTTTGCAGCCCCTGCTGCCAGTGCCCTGCCAGGCACTGAAGTAGTGAGGCAAAGCCTGGAGCTGACAGTCTATCCTGCCAATGGTGAGGGAGAGCCTGGGGTGACAGTCTCTCCCCACCGCTTTTCACAGGAAAACTTCTGTCCATTTAAAAAAAAAGGCACTCAGCTTCTGTGACCTCAGAAGAGCCAGGGACCAAGCAGACTAGTTGCAGCACCAGCTATTGCACCAGGGGTCTGGACACTTGCTCTCGAGTCCCCACTTAGACTGTCTCTCCCAGCATTTTCTTCCCAGGGTGGATTTTGTTGATTTTAAAAAAAGAAAAGAAAAGAAAAGAAGGAAAATAATGCTCAGCTTCTGCATCCCGGGAATCTCTAGGGTCCTAGCCCAGCAGCTGTGGCACCTACTGTTGCACCAGGAGTACCCTGGCCACTAGCTCCCTAACTCTCAGTCAGTCAGCCAATCACAAGCCCACTTGCTCACCAGTGTGTACACAAAATTTCCCATACACTTACTTGCTCACACCGGGATTGCTCAGCCGCCATCTTCCCCTGTCCCTTCAGATTTTCTACATAGGCAATTTTGTCATATGTGGGCAAAAACAATTTTATATATTTTCCTTTTCAATCTGCATACCTTTTAATTTTCTTTTTTTGTGTTATTAAATTAATTGGTACTTCTACTATGATGTTGCAAGGGAGTAGGGAAATATCCTTATCTTGTCCCTGATCTTAGCAGAAAGTTTCAAATTTCTCACCATTAGGTATGATGTTAGCTAAAAGATTTTGTTACATATCTTTTTTCAGGTTGTGGAAGTTCCCCTCTATTTGAAGTTTTTAAATTTTTTAAAAAGCATAAATAGATTTTGAATTTTGTCAAATGCTTTTTAATACATACATTTATATAATCATGTGTTTTTTTCAACAGCCCGTTGATTTGATAATTACATTACTCGATTTTCAAAAATTGAATCAGCCTTGCATAACTGGAAAAAAATCCAAGTTGATCTTGTTGTAGAATAATTTTTATACGTGGTTGGATTTTATTTGCTAAACGTTTGTTAAAGATTTTTACATCTCTGTTCATGGAAGATATTGGCCTGTAGTTTTCTTTTTTGTAATGCCTTAATCTGGTTTTGACATCAGGATAATACTAGCCTTATAGTATGAGTTAAGAACTATTTATTTGGCTTTTATTTTATGGAATAGAATGTAGAGAATTGATATAATTTCTTACATGTTTGGTAGAATTCACTGTTAAATCCATCTAGGCCTGGTGTTTCTGTTTTGAAAAGTTATTAATTTATTTACTTTAGTAGATATAGGTTTATTCAGGTTGTTCAAAATGTATTCTAAATGTATTCTAAGTTGTGAAAAGTGGACTTATGACCCTGTATAATTTGTTTTGTATATTATATTGCTTTATTGAGATATAATATTTGATCAGTGGCCTAATAAACTCAGCTCAGACAAAAGACAAATTTTGAAGGCATTTTTATTTTATCAATTTTAAAACTGTACTTACTAAAGATTACTAAGGTCATGTGAAGAAAAGGCATGAGTTAAAGTTTTTGTTTTTTGCCAAAACTTATGTGCTATTTTTTTCTTTTAAGCAAATTATTTAGAGTTTTAAAAATATATTTTGACAGATTAGTATCTTAAAACAATATTGCTATTTTGACATAGTGGAATTTTAGCCTACATTAGTGTGATTTTGATGTTATTGGTTAATTTATAATAATAATTAAATAATCACTTTTAGCATATTTGATTATTTACAGAATTTTAATACTTTTTTATACAAACTTTATACAGACCATTTATGACATGTATGGACTTATATTCTTTTATATTTGTTTTATATTCTCCTTTGTTAAATAGAACCACAAATTACTGTAAAAATAATTGTTATTTATTTAACCAAGATAATAAACTTTAAAAGCGATATCAAAAGTTACATGGATGTAAAAATTAAACGTTTTTAAAACTTAGTTTCTTTTTTTTTTTTTTTTTGAGTTGGAGTCTCACTCTGTCTCCCAGACTGGAGTGCCGTGGAACGCCCCCAGCCACCGCAGCCTCGATTCTTCCGCCTCAGCCTTCCGAGTAGCCGGAACTACATGCGCGCGCTACCATGCCCGGCTGATTTTTTTTTATTTGTTGTAAAGACGAGGTCTCGCCAGGTTGCCCAGGTGGGTATCCAACTCGCGGGCTCAGGCAATTCAGTTGCCTGGGCCTCCCAAAGTGCTGGGATTACAGACTGAGCCACCGAGCCTGGCCCAAGTTTAGTTTCTTTAAGTAAACAAAAACCTAATGAAGGCAACATCGAAATTTTTTTGATGAAATGTAAAATTTTTGTTTTCTAGGCCAAAAAAGGAAAAGGAAAACCTTTTGTAGTGTTTTTTTTTCTTATGAGAAACCTATATAACTTGGAAATCAAATTCAATGAAAAAATATTTGAGTTAATTAGACATGGGAAGAGTGTATTTAGGGTCATAAGTAAATATTATATTATAGAGGAAGTAAGAATCAGTAAACCAGTACTAAATAGGGGAATTCATGACTATTATGAACAACATAAGACATTTTTTGGTTATACTTAAAAATTTTGACATATTGAGGAAGGTCAAGACTACAGTTCTAAGTTATATTGGAAGAAAATATATTTTTTAAACCTTTAAGATAAGACATTTTAGAAACTTTGATTATGATGAGACTAGTTTTTAGTTTAGTTTTGTTTTCTTGAGTTGGAGTCTCACTCTATCGCCCAGACTGGAGTGCAGTGGCCGCTCCCGGCCACCGCAGCCTCTACCCGCTGGGCTCCGGAGATCCTTCCGCCCCAGCCTTCCGAGTAGCCGGAATTACAGGCGCGCGCTACCACGCCAGGCTCATTTTTGATTTATTGTAGAGATGAGGTCTCGCTAAATTGCCAAGGCGGGTCTCGAACCCTCGGGCTCAGGCAATCCACTCGCCTCAGCCTCTCAAGGGGCGGGATTACAGGCTGAGCCACCGAGCCCGGCCTATTTTTTAGTTTTAAATGAGTATCTCATGTTTATATTTAGTTATAATTGACTGAACTGCATAAGGGAAGCAAAATTTGGGGGTTGTAATGAACCCCTGCTGGTGTCTGGGCTTGGACTGATTACAAGATGACTAACAAGGAATCAAAAAGTTGTGTTGTAAAAACTTGTTGGTTAGAGGTTGCCTATGCAGGTCAATTTAAAGGGTAAGTGAGATGCTTAATTCTTGGTATGTCATCAACTCCCACTGCGGCTAAAGTGTCCTAAGAAAGAGGTCTAGCATAGGTGGCCAGGGCTAAATGGCTAGCACTTGTGCTAGTTTAGAAATCAATTTGAGTTTTAGTAGCCTAATATTCACCCAGGGGATTCTTGGGGTAATGGTAAAGTTGGTATTGGGCATTGTAAAGGTACCTGGGGCTCCTCACTTAGTGAGCATCATTTTCTAGTCAAGTGTTTCCCCTTTCCTCTAGAAGAGGGAGCACTCAGCTGGGCTCGGTGGCTCAGCCTGTAATCCCACGCCTTGGGAGGCTGAGGTGAGTGGATTGCCTGAACCCGAGGGTTCGAGACTCGCCTTGGCAAATTGGTGAGATCTCATCTCTACAATATATAATAAAAAAAAAAATTAGCTGGGTGTGGTGGTGCACGCCTGTAGTTCCAGCTATTTGGAAGGCCAAGGCGGAAGGATCGCCGGAGCCCAGCAGGTCAAGGCTGCAGTGCCCGTTAGCGATCACTGCACTCTAATCTGGGCGAGTTGGAGTGAGACTCCAACTCAAAAAAAAAAAAAAAAAAAAAAAAGAGGGAGCACTCACTATTCCAATGGACAAGGTCTTGGAGGTTTTGGCTTTTAGGGACACTTACGTTTTAAGTGTCCCCATTGACTATAGTTTTTGATGTCATTATTTTCTTTACTGTCTTTTTATACTCAATTTCACTAATTTTCATTATAATCTTTATTATTTCCTTCCTTCTGATTGCTTTAGTTTTAAAGTGGAAGGTTTTGGATTATTGGTTTTAGATCTTTCTTTATTAATACTGGCATTTACAACTACCAATTTTCATTTAAGCACTGCTTTAACATCCATAAATTTTGGTATGCTGTTTCTTCATTTGCACACATCTCAAACTATTTTTTGACTTTCCCTTTTATTTCTTCTTTGAATCATTATTTATCTAAAAGTTTGTTGTTTAATTTCCACATATTTATGAGTTTCTCAATTGTTTTTCTGTTATTGATTTCTAGTTTTATTCCATGATAGTCAGAGAATATATGCTGAATTATTTCTACCCAACATTGATTGAGGTTTGTTTCATGCTCTAACACAAGGTGTTCCTGGAAAATGTTTCATGTGGACTTGAGAAGAATGTATAATCTATTGTTGGATAGAGTGGTCTATAGCAGTCTATTACGTCTCATTGCTTTATGGTGCTGTTCAATTCTTTTTGCTTGTTAATTTCTGCCTAGTTGTTTTATCTAAAATGGAGGATGGGTATTGAAGTCTTCAAAATTATTGTACACCTTTCTATTTCTCTCAACAATTTTGTTAATATTGTCTTCATTTCCTCTAGCTTTTCCTGTTTGTCAGTATGCAGATGTTTTTAGTAATCTTTGATGACCCTTAGTATTTCTGTGATATCAGATAGTCTCACTTTTTTCATTTCTAATTTTGTTTATCTGGGTCTTTCCTCTTCTTTTATTGATTAGTCTAGCTAGTGGTTTATCAGTTTTTCTTATCTTTGCAAAAAAAAAAAAAAAACCCAGCTATTCATTTTATTGTTTTTTTTGTATTTTTAAGTCTCTACTTCATTTAGTTCTGATCTGATCACTATTATTTCTTTCCTTTTGCTGTTTTTGTGTTTGATTTGTTCTTGATTTCAAGTTCTTACGTGCATTCTTTGGTTGTTTATTTGGAATATTTCTACTGTATTGGCACTCATTCTTATAAACTTCTCTCTTAGCACTGATTTTGTTATATACTGCAGGTTTTGGTATGTTGTTTCCATTTTCATTTGTTTCAATAATTTTTTTGTGTGTTCTTAGTTTCTTCATTGACTCAATTATCATTCAGAAGCATGCTGTTTAATTTCCATGTATTTGTACAGTGTCCATAATTCCTTTACTTATTTATTTCTAGTTTTATTCCATTGTGGTTTGAAAAGATATGTAATACATTTTCAGTTCTTAAAAGTTTTTTGGAGACCTGTTTTGTTTTCTAACATAGTTTGTCTTGAAGAATGTTCCATGTACTGTTAAGAAGAATGTGTATTCTGTTGTTGTTGGATAGCACGTTTTATAAATGTCTGCTAGGTTCATTTGGTGTAATGTGCAATCAAATTCAATGTTTCTATGTTGATTTTCTATTCAGATCATCTGTCTAATGCTGAGAGTAGGGGGTTGAAGGCTTTAGCTACTATTGTACTACAGACTATTTCTTCCTTTAGACTTAATATTACTTGCTTTGCATATCTGGGTGCTCCAGGGTTGCTTGTATATGTATATATATATTTAAAGTTTCTATGATCCCTTTATCATTATGTAATGTCCTTCTTTGTCTCTTTTTAATGGTTTTGACATAAAATTTGTTCTTCTCATAGAAGTATAGCTACTCCTGCTCCCTTCTGATTTTGTTTACGTGAAATAACTTTTTCCATTCTTCTACTTTCAGTTTACATGTATCTTTCCAGGTGAAATGGATTTCTTGTAGACAGGACATAGTTGAGTCATTTAAAAAATACTTTCAGCCAGTCTATGTCTTTTGAGTGGGAAATGTAATCTGTTTACATTCAAGGTTATTATTGATAGGTATTCATTCTTGTCACTTGGTTAATTAGTTTCTGGTTGTGTATAGTCTTTACTCTTTTTCTTTTACTTTTTATCATTGCACTTTGGTGGTTTTCTGTAGCGGCAGCATTTGAGCTTTTTAAAATTTGTATATTAGTTCTACTAGTGAATTTTATAGTTCTATGTGTTTTCATGGCTAGATTTCATTTTTTCATTTCCAGGTGTAGGATTCCCTTAAGCATTTCTTGCAGAGCTGGTCTGTTGGTGGCAAATTCCCTCAGTATTTGCTTGGTTGGGAAAATACTTAATTTCTCCTTCATTTATCAAGAATAATTTTTATGGGTATAGTATTCTTGACAGAAAGTTTTTTTTCTTTCACTACTTTGAATATATTTTCCTATTATCTTCTGGACTGTAAGATGTTGAAAAGTCCAATGGGAACTCCTTTATGTATGTTTAGATGCTTTTTTCTTGCTCTTTTTAGTATTCTTTCTTTATATTTTGACTGCTTAACTACAATGTACCTTGGAAAACATTTTTGGGAGTTGCATCTTTTGGGGGATTTTTGAGCTTTATGTAACTGGCTGTCTAAATTTTTTGCTAGACTTGGAAATTTTTCAACTATTATTTCCTTAAACTGGTTTTCTATAATTTTTCCTTGCTCTTCACCATCTGAAACACCTGTAATTCAAATATGTTGTCCCTTTATAGTGTCTTATATGTCACGTAAGCTTTCTTTATTATTTCTTTTTTTGGCTGACTGGGTTATTTTAAACATCCTATCATCAAGTTCTGAAATTTCTTCTTGCTGCCTGATCTAGTCTGTTATTGAAGCTTTCTATTGTATTTTTTATTTCATTCATTGAATTCTTCACTTACAGAATCTTTGTTTGGTTTTGTTTTAATGATATCTAGCTCTTTTATGATTTCTTATTCATATCCTGAATTGTTTTGTGATTTCTTTGTATTGTTTATTCATGTATTCGTCTATCTCTTTGAGCTTCTTCTATAATATCATTATTTGGAATTTTTTAAAGATATTTTATAGATTTATTTTTTATTACCATCTATTGTTAGAGAATCATTGAGTTTCTTTGGAGGTTCTTATTTCTTTACTTTTTCATATTTATTGTGCCTTTATGCTTTTCATTTGTATGTCTGGTATAACAGTTGCTTCTTCCAATATTTTGGATTGGATTTCATAGGGAAATAACTTTTCCTGAAGATTTATTGGCTGCTTAAGGCATTTTAACTTTGATTCTGGGTGCATGTGGTAGTTCAATTTCCATATGATTTCCTTTGCTGTAAAAAGTGTCCGTGACATTTGTGATTTCCTCAGTAACATAGGTTTTGGTTATTAATAGAGGCTGTGGCTAAGTTTTGCTTAAGACAGGGACATTAGGTGGGCCAGTTTTGACAGTGGTGAGCCAAGCATGTTCATTGTTGGGCTGTTTCAAGTGGCATACAGGGACACAGGTAGTAATAGGTGGAAGTGGACTAATTCTTGGGCATCCATGTGGCTTGCTCAGGTGCTGCTGGTGATAATGGCAAACTCTGTGGGTGGGCAGACCTGGGGTCCAATGAGCCCAGTGTGTCTGGTATGGAGAATGTCAGTTGCAGTGATAGGACAATCCTATGATTCCCAGGGGTCGTGCACTGGAGTTGTGACTGGCTGGTTAGGATAGTACTCCAATTTGATGCATGCAAGTGGTTGCTGGTATTGGTGTTGGCAGCAGGCTAGGTGGGCCTATCCTCAGGATTCCAGGAGAAGTGCACAGATGTTAGTGATGGTGGACGGGGGGTGATCCCCAGGCCTCCAAATAGTGTGCTTTAGGACTACCGACAGGTGTTCTGGTCCTGCTGGTAGGCCTCCTGTGGTGCATGCGTGCACGCACATACCCCCCCCCCACACCTGGGGCAACCAACAAAGAGGGGCAATCTCTAGGTTCCCAGGTGGCATGCTCTGGCACTGAGCAAAGCAGTGTCAGTTTAAACAGGCTTGTACTCAGGATCCCCAGTGATATACATGGGTGCAGGCCATGATGGGCAAGGTGAGGCAATCCCCAGAGCCCCAGGAGACATGTTCTGGTGGTGGTGGTAGTGGCAGGAGTGAACAATGAGAACCTGTAATCAAAGCGTGTATATGTATGCTGTGACCCTGTTTCAAGGGAGGGCACTGATGTTTGTGGCAGCAGCCCCTGGCAGGTGGTTCTCCATCTCTGGGGAGAACATGCTTGGGGGTCTAGAAGTGGTGATAGCAGCAGTGGTGATAATGGTGGCATGGCAGCTGGCAGATAAACCTGTTTGCGGGGTGCATGGAATTGCAGAGCAGCTTTGCTGCTTATGGGGCCAGGGTTTCTGTCAGTGACAGCAGCACCAGGGAGGTAATTCTCAGACTCAGGCACGTTTTAGGCCTGGCTGAGGTGGTGAGTGGGGAAAGACTTTCCTCAAGGTAAGTGCAATTGTCTAGTAGCCTTGGTTCTGGTGAGTTAGGGGTTGCTGTCAGTGGCACTGGCCTCAAACACACAGATTTCAGACTCTGGGGAGTGTACATATTGGCTCTTTTGTCTTAGGGGTAGCAACCCTGATGCAGTGCACTGCCCATTCTGCATGTTTTAGGCCATTGTGTGGGCTAGAGTGCTGGTCCTAATTCGTGTTGGGACACATTAACCATCTGGGTGGACATGAGGTGATGTCAATAGGACTGCTCCAAGTATGTGGAGATGCAAGGCTGTTTGGCTCCAGGACAGGATGCAGTTTGGTGGTGGCTTGACTTTCTTTTATTTTATTTTTTATTTTTTTATTTTTTTGAGTTGGAGTCTCACTCTGTCGCCCAGACTGGAGTGCAGTGGCCGCTTCCGGCCACCGCAGCCTCGACCTGCTGGACTCCGGCGATCCTTCTGCCTCAGCCTTCCGAGTAGCCGGAATTACAGGCATGTGCTACCATGCCCGGCTGGTTTTTTTTTTTGATTTATTGTAGAGATGAGGTCTCGCTGCCCAGGCGGGTCTCGAACCCGCGGGCTCAGGCAATCCGCTCACCTCAGCCTCCCAAAGGCGCGGGATTACAGGCTGAGCCACCGAGCCTGGCTGGCTTGACTTTCAAAACTGTGCCTTCCTGCAGGTGCATGGATTACAGGGAGTTTTAATGGAAGCCAGTATGAGATTTCTTTCTGTAGAAATGTCATCATGTTGATTCCTAGAAGCTTCCTATGCTAGTCTCAAAGCCCATGAGGGCTGAGGTGATTAAGGGGCTCACCTGTGGCTAGGATTGCAGAAATCTGCAGTGGGAATCTGGACCACTGAGGATCTCTAACTTACAATTTTTACACACTAAGGAACCTCTTCTGGCTCCCAGCAAATCCTGGCTGGGCCAGCTGCACTGTTTCCCTTGCCTTCTGTGCATCAGGTGCTTTCTATCCCTTCTGTTCTCTCAAATCCAGTGTTCCTTTTTTAAAAATTGTTTTTTATTTTAAAGATGTGGGGTAAAACTCCGGGTTAAGTATACAAATGTTTGTTATGCAGATACCCTTGTTAATGAGGTGTGCCTCCACCCCCGGTCAGTTTCGCACTACTGCCAATCCCTTTCTTATTGTATTATGGTAACTGTTCAAGGTCTGCTTATGAGTGAGAACATGTGGTGCTCGGTTCTTTGTTTCTATGATAGATCATTCAATATTATAGACTCTAAGTTCATCCAAGTTGCTGTGAAGTTCATAATTTTGTCCTTCTTTTGGCTGAGTAGCATTCCATTGTGTATATGTACCGTGTTTTTTTAATCCAGTCCTCTTTCGATGGGCAGTGTGGTTAGTTCCATGTTTTTGCTATTGCCAATAATGTTGCAATAAACATGCTTGCTCAGGTATCTTTTTTATAGAGTGATTTGAGTTCCTCTGAGTATACTCCCATTAAGGGGATTGCGGGGTTGTATGGAAGGTCGATTTTTAGATCTTTTAGTAATTGCCACACTGTTTTCCACAGAGGTTGTACTAGTTTACACTCCCACCAACAGTGTGGAAGTGTTCCCTTTTCCTCACATCCTCTCCAGCATCTGTTGTTTCTTGAGTTATTGATGTTGGCCATCCTGACTGGAATTAGGTGGTATCTCACTGTGGTTTTAATTTGCATTTCTTTGATGACTAGTGAGGCTGAGCATTTTTTCATGTATCTGTTGGCTGCTCGTATGTCTTCTTTTGAGAAGTGCCAATTTATATCTTTTACCCACTTTGTAATGGGGGTGTTTATTTTTTTCTTTTTGACACATTTAAGTTCCTTGTAGATCCTAGATGTTAGGCCTTTGTCAGATATACAGTTGGCAAATATTTTTTCTCAGTCTGTGGGCTATCTCCCCACTCTCTCCATGGTTTCCTTGACTTTGCAGAAGTTTGTCAGTTTGATGACGTCTCACTTGTCTATCTTATCTCTTATGGCATAGACATTTGGGGTTTTGATCAGGAATTGGTTTCCAGTTCCAATTTCCATAAGGATTTCTCCTGTGTTTTCTAAGGTGTGAGGTTTTACATTTAGGTCTTTGATCCATTTAGACTTGAGTTTTGTGTATGGTGATAGGTAGGGGTCCTGTTTTAATCTTCTGCAGGTGATTAGCCCGTTTCCCAGCACCATTTACTGAATAAGTTCTCCTCTCCCCAGTGGTTGATGGTGGAGGTTTTGTCAAAGATGAGTTGGTGGAGAATTGAGGTTTTGTTTCCAGAATCTCTTTCCTGTTCCATTGGTCTATGGGCCTGTTCTTGTGCCAATACCAAGCTGTTTTGATTATTGTAGCTTTATAATAAAACTTAAAGTCTTGGGTTGTGATACTTTCTGCTTTGTTTTTGTTTGTTTGTCTTTTTGCTGAGCATTGTTTTGGCTATTCATGGCCACTTACGTTTTCATATGAATTCCTGTATTGTCATTTGCAGGTCTGAGAAGGATGCTGATGGTAATTTAATGGGTATTGCATTAAATTTGTAGATTGCCTTGGGTAGGATGGACATCTTAACAATTTAGGTTCTTCCAGTCAATGAGCATGGAATATTTTTCCATTTGTTTGTGTCATCTTTGATTTCTTTGGGCAGTGTTTTGTAGTTTTCACTGTAAAAGTCTTTCACTTCTCTGATTAGGAAGATGCCTAGGTATTTCCTTTTTGTGTGTATGGCTATCGTGAATGGAATTGTGCTTTTCATTTGGGTTTCTGTTTGCTTATTGTTTGTGTATAAGATGCAACTGTCTTTTGCACATTTATTTTATACCCTGAGACTTTACCAAAGTCCTTTATCAGTGCAAAGAGGATTTTGACAGATTCTCTTGGGTTTTCGAGATATAGGATCATGTCATCTGCAAAGAGGGATAATTTAACTTTCTCTTTTCCTATTTGGATACCCCTGATTTCCTTTTCTTGTCTGGTTGCTTTGGCTAGGACTTCCAACACTATGTTGAACAGGAGGGATGAGAGTGGACATCCTTGTCTTGTTGCAATTTTCAGAGGAAATGTTTTCTATTTCTGTTTGTTTATCAGTATGTTGACTGAGGTTCTTGTAGATGGCTCTTACTATTTTGAGGTATATTCCATCTATGCCTAGATGTTCAAGGGTTTTTATCAAGAAGTGCTGCTGGATTTTATCGATAGCTTTGTCTGCATCTAATGGTATAATCATGTGGTTTTTGTTTTTACCTCTGTTGATATTTTTAATTACATTTATGGTCTTGCGAATGCTAAACCAGCCTGGCATCCCGGGCATAAAGCCTACTTGGTCATGGTGGAGAATTTTTTTTTTTTTTAGAAACCATTTGTTGAGAGAACAGAAAACTCCCACAGTGGGAGGGGACCCAAGGACTTTGCCTGGATGATTTTTGAGAGGTATTGTTCTATCCAGTTTGCTAGAATCTTGTTGAGAATTTGTGCATCTATGTTCATCAAGGATACTGACCTGTAGTTCTCTTTCTTTGTTGGATCTTTACCCAGTTTGGGTTTCAATGTGATGTTAGCTTCATAAAATGATTTGAGGAGAGTTCCATCTTTCTCAATTGCTTGGAATACCTTCAGTAGGATTGATATCAGCTCTTCCTTGTATGTTTTGTAGAATGCGGCTGGAAAGCCATCTGATATCAGATTTTTTTGGTAGGTAGTTTTGTTATGATATAGTCAATTTCCCCGGTTGTTATTGGTCTATTTAGGTTCATGATTTCTTGTTGTTTCAACTTGGAGAGGCAGTGTGATGTCAGAAAGTTCTCCATTTTCAAGTTTGTTTCCATACAAGTGTACATAATAATCTCTGATAATCTTTTGTATTTATTCTGAGTTAGTTGTGACTTGATCTTTTGCATTTCTGATTGTGTTTATTTGGGCTTTTTCTCTTTAATTCTTGGTCATTCTGGCTAGGGTCCATCAATCTTATTTATCTTTTCAAACAACCAGCTTTTTGTTTTGTTGATTTCTTTATATTATATTTTGTATTCTATGTCTTGAATTTGGGCTTTTATTTTGATGATCTGGATTCTTCTGCTGAAGTTAGGATTTTGGTGATCTTGCTTTTACAGCTTCCTTAGGTGATTTGTTAGATTGTTATCTTGTGATTTTCCAATTTTCATCATGTATGTTTGTAGAGTTATGAATTCCCCTCATAGTACTTGTTTCATGGCATCCCAGATATTTTGGTAAGATGTTTCTTCATTTTCATTTGTTTCCAGGAATCTTTTAATTTCTGTTTTGAGATCAATGTTGACTAAAGAGTTGTTCAGCATCACGCTGTTTAGTGTCCATGTCTTTATGTGTTTTAGGGGGAACTTTGTTGGTGTTGATATGTGACCTGAGAAGGTGCATGACAGTATTTCAATCTTATGAAATTTGTTTATGCTTGATTTATGGCTGGGGATTTGCTCAATCTTAGAATAGATTCCATGTGGCAATGAGTAGAATGCATATTCTGTGGTTGTTGGGTGGAGTGTTCTGTAGGTATCAATTAAGTTCATTTGGTCAAGTGTCACTTTGAGTTTCCAGATCTCTTTGTTGATTTTTGTCTTGATGATCTGTCTGGGTTTGTTATCAGGATATTCAATATCTTTTTTAGTTTACCTAAAAGCTGCTTTATGAGAGTTGGTGCTCTTATGTTGGGTAGATATATGTTTAGGGTGGATTTTTTTTTGATAGATTGATCCTTTTATCATTACATAGTGACTTTCCACATCTTTTAAAATTTTGGTAGCTTAAAGGATGTTTTATCTGATGTTAAGATCACAACTCCTGCTCTTTTTTGTGTTGCATTTGCCTAAAAATTTGTTTTCCATCCTCTTACTTTGAGTCTGTGAGTGTCCTTTCCGATGAGATGAGTCTCATGGAGACAATATATTGTTGCATCCTGATATTTCATCCAATTTGCCATTCTGTGTCTTTTCAGCGGTGCATTTAGTCCATTCACATATAGGCTAATTATTTAGATGTGAGAGTCTGTCCTTGTCATGAGGTTCTTATAGAGTTTGTTGTAGTTGCTGCTGCTTATTTATTTATTTGTTTGCTGTCTTTCTTTTCAATTTTGAGTTGATTTGTGTGTGTTTTCAATCTTTTAACCTCATTTTGGAAAGGCATTGTCACTCTTTTTTTTTCTTTCTTCTGTGTTTAATACTTTCTTAAGTGTTTCTTGGAGAGCTGGTCTGGAGGTGGCATAAAGTCTTAGGGATTGAATGTCTGGGAAGGATTTTAATTCTCCATTGCTGATGATACTTAACTTAAATGGATAGGTAATTCTTGGTTAAAATTGTTTGTTAGAGAACTTTGAAGATTAGACTCCAATCTCTCCTAGCCTAAATTGTTTCTGTAGATAAGTCTGCTGCTATTCTAATTGGTCTTCCCTGGTAGGTAGCCTGACCTTTATCTCTTGCTGCCTTTAGGATTTTTTCTTTTAAACCTACTTTGTGTAAGCAAATTACTGAGTCTAGGAGTTGGTCTTCTTTAATATTTTTATTTTATTGTAAAGATGTGGGATACAATTCAGGGTTAGGTATATAAATGTTCATTATGCAAGTACCCTTGTTGATGAGGTGTGCCCCTCCCTTCACTAGCGGTTTCCCTCAATTGCCAATCCCACCACCCCATCCCTAGCAGTTTCCCACTACTTCCGATCTTTTTTCTTATAAAATTATGATAACTGTTCAAGGTCCTTTTTAGAGTGAGTACTCTGTTCTTTGTTTCTGTGATAGATCACTGAGTATGATAGACTCTAAATCCATCCAAGTTGCTGCAAAGTCCATATGATTGTCCATCATATAGCTGCATAATATTCCATAGTGTATATGTACCACTTTTTTCATCTAGTCCAGCGATGATGGGCAGCATGGTTGGGTTCATGTTTTTGCTATTGTGAATAGAGCTTCAGCAAATATGCATATGCAGGTATATTTTTTGTAGAATGATTTGAGTTCCTCTGGGTATATTCCCAATAGGGGGATTGCTGGGTCATATGGAAAGTCAATTTCTAGTTCTTTCAGAAATGGCCCCACTGTTTTACAAAGACAGTGCACTAGTTTGCATTCCCACCAGCAGTGTAGAAGTGTTCCTTTTTCTTTGCATCCTCATCAACATTTGTTGTTGTTTGTTTTATTAATAATGACCATTTTTTACTGGAGTTAGGTGGTATCTCAATGTGGTTTTTTTTTTTTTGAGTTGGAGTCTCACTCTGTCACCCAGACTGGAGTGCAGTGGCTGCTCCCGGCCACCGCAGCCTCAACCTGCTGGGCTCTGGCGATCCTTCTGCCTCAGCCTTCCAAGTAGCTGGAATTACAGGCATGCGCCACCATGCCCGGCTGATTTTTTGATTTATTGTAGAGATGAGGTCTCGCTGCCCGGGCAGATCTCAAACCCGCGGGCTCAGGTAATCCACTCACCTCAGCCTCCCAAAGGCGTGGGATTACAGGCTGAGCCACCAAGCCCGGCTCAATGTGGTTTTGATTACATTTCTCTGATGATGAGTGAGGCTGAGTACTTTTTCATGTGTCTGTTGGCTGCCCATATATCTTCTTTGGGAAAATGCCTATTCATGTCTTTTGCCCATTTTGGAATGGGACTGTTTGTTTTTTTCCTTTTGGCACATTTGAGTTCCTTGTAGATCTTAGATGTCAGGTCTTTGTCAGATATACAGTAGGCAAATATTTTTTCACATTCTGTGGGCTGGATCCCTGCTCTCTTAATGATTACTTTTGCTTTGCAGAAGCTCCTCAATTTGATTAGGTCCCACTTATCTATTTTATTTCTTATGGTGTGGGTAATTAGGGTTTTGATCAGGAATTGCTTACCAGTTCCAATTTCCATAAGGGTGTCTCCTGTGTTTTCTGAGGTTCTTATAGTTTGAGATTTTATGTTTAGGTCTTTGATCCATTTAGAGTTAATTTTTATGTATAGTGAAAGGTAGGGGTCCCGTTTTAATCTTCTGCATGTGATCAGCCAGTTTTCCCAGCACCATTTATTGAACAGGTTCTCCTCTCCCTGGTGGCTGTTGTTGGAGGCTTTGTCAACAATTAGTTGGTTGACTAATTGAGGCTTTGCTTCTGGAATCTCTATCCTGTTCCATTGATCTATATGCCTAGTCTTGTAAAAATACCAGGCTGTTTTGATTACTGTAGCCTCATAGTAAAGTTTGAAGTCTGGAAGTGAGATGCCTCCTGCTTTGCTTCATTTGCTAAGGATTGTTTTGGCTAATCATGGTCATTTATATTTCCATATGAATTTCTGTATTGTTATTTTCAGGTATGAGAAGAATGATGTTGATAATTTAATGGGTATTGCATTGAATCTGTAGATTACCTTTGGTAGGATGGACATCTTAACAATTTTGATTCTTCCTATTCATGATCATGGAATATTTTTCCTTTAGTTTGTGTCTTCTTGGTTTTTTTTTTTTAAGCAGTGTTTTGTAGTTGTCATTGTAAATTTCTTTCACTTTTCTGGTTAAGAAGATGCTGAGGTATTTCATTTTCATTGTTAAAATTGGCTACAGATATCACAACAGCCTGATATTGGTGCAAGAACAGGCATATAGACTAATGGAACACGATAGAGATTCTGGAATCAAAACCTCAGTTTCTCAACCAACTAATCTTTGACAAGACCTCCAACAACAACCACCGGGGAAAGGAGAACTTATTCAGTAAATGGTACTGGGAAAACGGGCTGAATACATGCAGAAGATTAAAACAGGACCCCTACCTTTCACCATACATAAAAATTAACTCTAAATGGATCAAAGACCTAAACGTACAACCTCAAACTATAAGAATCTTAGAAAACACAGGAGACACCCTTATGGAAATTGGAACTGGCAACCAATTCCTGATCAAAGCCCTAAGTGCTCATACCATAAGAAATAATATAGACAAGTGGGACCTCATCAAACTGAGAAGCTTCTGCAAAGCAAAAGAAACCATCAAGAGAGTAGGGAGACAGCACACAGAATAGGAAAAAAGATTTGCCAACTGTATATTTGATAAAGGCCTAACATCTAGGATATATAAGTAACTCAAACATGCTGAAAGGAAAAAAAAATATAGCCCCATTCAAAAATGGGCAAAAGACATGAATAGACACTTCGCAAAAGAAGATACACAGGTAGCCAACAGACATATGAAAAAGTGCTCAGCCTCACTCATCATCAGAGAAATGTAAATCAAAACCACATTGAGATATAACCTAACCCCAGTAAAAATGGCCATCATTAATAAAGCAAACAACAACAGATGCTGGTGAGGATGTGGAGGAAAGGAATGCTTCTACACTGCTGGTGGGAATGCAAACTAGTGCAACCTCTTTGGAATACAGTGTGGCCATTTGTGAAAGAACTTAGAAATTGACCTTCCATATGACCCAGCCATCCCCCTATTGGGAATATACCTGGAGAAACTCAAATCATCCTACAAAAAAGATACCTGCACATGCATGTTTGTTGCAGCCCTATTCACAATAGCAAAAACATGGAACCAACCATGCTGCCCATGAAAGCTGAACTGGATAAAACGTGGTACATGTATACAATGGAATATTATGCAGCCATAAAGAATGACAAACATATGAATTTCACAGGCAACTTGGATGGATTTAGAGTTATCATACTCAGTGATCTATCACAAATAAATAACAGAGTATGTGTTCTCACTCATAAGCAGACCTTGAACAATTATTGTAATATTATAAGCAAGAGATTGACAGTAGTGAGAAACTGCCAGGGAAGATGGAGTGGTATTGGAAGTTGAGGGAAATGACCAGGGGTTGGAGGGGCACACCTCATCAACAAGGGTACCTGCATAAGCAACATTTTAATACCAAACTCTGAATTGTATCCCACATCTTTAAAATAAAGAAAAAGTACAGAGAGAGAAAAAAGATGTTTCTTCATTTTCATTTGTTTCCAGGAATCTTTTAATTTCTGCTTTGATTTCTGTGTTGACTCAGTAGTTATTCATCATCATGCTGTTTAGTGTCCATGTCTTTGTGGGCTTTGGGGAAATTTTGTTGATGTTGATATTTATTTTTATTCCACTGTTGTCTGAGAAGCTGTATGGCAAGATTTTAACCTTATGAAATTTGTTTATGCTTGATTTATGGCCAAGGATGTGATTGATCTTGGAGTACTTTCCATGTGGTGATGAGTAGAATGTATATTCTGTGGTTTTGGGATGGAATAATCTGTAGTTATCTGTTAAGTCTATTTGGTCGAGTGTCAAGTTTTGGTTCTGCATCTCCTTGTCAATTTTTTGATTTGATGATCTATCTAGGGCTGTTAATAGGGTATTCAATCCCCTGCTATAATAGTGTTTGAGTCAATATCTTTGTTTACTTTACTTAGTAGTTGCTTTCTAAATGCTGGTGCTCCTGTGTTGGGTGCATATATTTTTAGAATGGATATTTCTTGTTGGTGAATTGAACCTTTTATCATTAAGTAGTGCCCTTTTTTATCTCTTGTATTTTTTCATAGCTTAAATGTTGTTTTGTCTGATATTGCAATCACGGTTTCTGCCTTCTTTTTGACTCATTTGCCTGGAAACTTGTTTTCCATCCTTTGACTTTGAGTCTTTGTGTGTCCCTTGTGGTGAGATGAGTTTCTTGGTTTCTTACCCAGGTTACCATTCTGTGTCTTTTCAGTGGTGCATTCAGTCCATTCATATTCAGGCTAATTATTGAAATGTGATTGTTTATCCCTGTCATGAGGGTCTTATAAGTTTTTTTTCTTTGCTTGTTTTCTTTTGGGTTTGGGGTTGATGTATGTGCGTGTTTTCAAGTTTGTTCTTGCACTGTATTCGCTGTTGATTCTGTGCTCTGCTGTCCTCTTGGGAAGTGTGTGGCCATTCTTTTTTTATTTCTTTTGTGCTTAATACCTTTTTAAATGTCTCCTGTAGAGCTGGTATGGAAGCTGCATAATCTCTTAAGGATTGGATGTCTGGGAAAAATTTTAATTCTCCATCACAGATGAAGCTGAGCTTGGCTGGGTAGGAAATCCTTAATTCAAACTGTTTATCTTTGAGGACATTGAATATTGGACTTCATTCCCTTTGTGGTTGTAGTGTTTCTGCCAATAGGTCTACTTCTATTCTGATTGGTTTTTCCCTGTAGGTTGTCTGACTGCTGCCTTTAGGACTTTTTCTTTTGTGCCTACTTTATATAGATGAATTACTTGTGTCTAGGGATTGGTTTTCTCATTTGATGTTTTGTGGGGATTCTCTGTATCTCTTGTTCTTGGCTGGTCACATCTCTGGTGAGATGGGAAACGTTTTCTTGGATTACTCCTTGAATACTTGCTCCAAGTTGTTCTCCATTTCCCTTTCTTCTTCTGGGATACCAGTCAGGCATAGGTTCGGTCTCTTGATATAATTGCACATCTCTTATGAGCTTTGTTCTTTCTTTCTGAGTTTTCTTTCTATGTTTTTTATGGATCAGGTTAATTCCATGTTCTGGTCTTTAAGTTCTGAGATTCTTTTTTCTTCTAGACTTATTCTGCTTTCCATGGTGGTCATTTTGTTATTTATTTCCTGTATGAATTTTTTATGGCCAAAGTCTCTGTTACAAGTTCTTTCAGTATTGTATCTTGTCTTTCTTGAGTCTTATTCACTATTGCCATCCATTCCCTAATCCCTGTGATAGTCTGGAGCCAGTTGATGACTTCCATTGTTTGGGCTGTGAGAACTGATTTTTTTCAGGCATTTTCTCTTTGTTACACTTGAAATTACCTGTGGTCTTCCTCTGGCTTTTCCTCATTTGTGACAGATCTCTTTCTTTTCTATTTAATTCCATTTTTCCATGCCAGTGAGAGAGTCTTTCACTTCTAATGTTTGTTCAGCCCTCTATTCTTCCCTGATCCTATCTCTGGATTTGTTCTTTTTTGAAATGGGATTGTGGATAGGAAGCTTTGCTGTCTCTTGTAGTTTTGAAAGTCAAATAAGGTAGGGGATTGGGAACTAGGATTCAGAAACTACTTGCAAATCACAATGTTCACTGATTGTGGTATGTATTCGCTGAGATCTACTTCCCACCACCACTCTATATGATAACTCAATGGATACGTGTGTGTACTCCTTGAGTCCATGATACAGTGACAGCAATGAGGAGAACAGAGAAAAATAGAATGAAATAAAATGGATAAGAATTTTTTAAAAACACAGAACAATAAAAGCAGAAACCACAGCAAAAAACAATTGAACACACACACACACACACACACACACACACACACACACACACACAGACATACATCCACTCCAAAACAAACTGGAATAACAACAAAGTGAAATAAAACTAGCAACAACTACAACAAAAAAGTCAGGAAAACAAAACACACACATAAACGAGCGCACACACACACACACCCCAAGCACAAAATGAATGGAGAAGAAAAAGAGAAAGACTGGATAAACAAAAACAAAATAAAGCGAAAAAAAACCCCAAAGGAATTCAGATTGAACCCTCACACATATATTGACACACACCTTAAAATAAAAATAAAAATAAATAAAGAGAAGAACCTAAGAACTAAAACAAACCAAAAACAACAAAGTAACTGAAAGATGAACACTCAGTCGTTCACATACACACATAAACAGAAAACAAAAAACAAAAGAAGAAAGAAAAAGAAAAGAAAAAAAGGGGGGATGAGATCAAACCCTCACATACACATTAATGCACAAAGAAAAAATATTTTAAAAATATATGAACTAGCAAACAACGAGGAAAAATTTTTTAAAAACAAAACAGATTGAAAATTAAAAAACGAACAAACCCCTGCCCTCTTGTGGCAGTTTCTGTAATAGTTCCTCTCATCTGCTCTGCTATCTCCTGCAGAGCTTCTGCCTCTTTTACTTTCTCCCCAGTGTCCAGAGCAAGGAAGGAGGAGGGGCAGTGGGGGTGAGTGGGACTGTAGTTGTCCCCTCCCTCTCTCATATGGTCAGGGAGATCCCCTCCAGTGGGGAGGTGTAGGATTGTCTCTTCCCCAGGTATGTACCTGTGGGAGGTGCCCCAGCCAGGCTTTTCCTGGAATGGAGTTCTCCTATTGTGACTGATGTCCAGGCTCTGCCGGAGTTTGTCCCTCTCAGTCATGACCCAACTGTGTGGGTCTGAGGTTCAGAAGATTGATGGGGAGGAGGGGGATTGGGTCAGCCCCAGAATCACCACTGATCTTTTTGGAGGTCTTACTCATCCTTTTCTGGCACACCCTTTGTCCCACAGCTGAATCAGGGCAGGGAATGGGGCTCCTGAGATTCATCACCCACCAGGTCCCTCTGAAGTTTGTGTTTTCAGGATATTCCCTCTGGGTCATGATCAACTCCTGAGTAGTTGATCCACCAGTCACAGAGTTTGGGACTGTTGCTCCGTGGTGAGCAAGTCAGAGCACTTTCCTGTCCCATTATCAGGATGGTGGTGGGGTGCCTCTTTCATCTTCTCTGATGGAACTCTGCCTCTGGGCTCCCTCTGTAGCCCTTGCTACTAGTGTTCAGCCAGGTGTTGCAGTGGTGAGGCAAAACCTGGAGCCAGCAGTCTCTCGCTGCAGTTGTCACACTGACTCTGGAGCCAGTAGTCTCTCCACTGCTTCTTTGCAGGAAAACTTTTGTCCACTTGAAAAAAATGGCACATAGCTTCTGGGACCTGGGAATAGCCAAAGACCAAGCAGAGCAGCTGCAGCATCAGCATCAGCAATTTCACCAGGAAGATCCTGACTACTTGCTCACAAGCTTCCACTTAGTCTCTCCTAGCATTTTCTTCCCAGGAAGTGTTTGTTGATTTTTTTAAAAAAATGTCGCTTGGCTTCTGTGTCCTGGGAATTGCTGATGTCCAAGCCGAACAGCTGTGTCACCAGCTGCTGCACCAGGAGAGCTCTGGCCACTAGCTCTCTAGCCCTCACTCATTCAGCCACTCACACGCCCACTCACTCACCAGCATGTACACAAAATTTTCCATACACTCACTTGCTCACACTGGGGTTTGCACAGTCTGACTGGCTCAGTTGCCATCTTTTCAACACTCTCCAGGGTTGGTCTTCTTATATGTTGTCTTATAGAGGTTCTCTGAATCTCCTGTGTTTTAATGGTCACATCTCTGATGAGATGAGGGAAGTTTTCTAGGATAATTACATGGAATGTTTGTTCCAGGGTGGTCTCTGTCTCTCTTTCTGCCTCAGGGATTCCATTTAATCTTAGGTTTGGCCTCTTGATATAATTGCTCATCTCTTGGAGGCTTTGTTCTGTTTTTTAAGCTTCTTTTCTATGTTTTTTGGCAGTTTGGGTTAGTTCCATATTTCGGTCCTCAAGCTCTGAGATTCTTTCCTCTGCTTGACTAATTCTGCTTTCAATGCTTATCAGTTTGTTATTTACTTCATTCACTGTATTCTTTATTGCTGTTATCTCCATTATCAACTCCTTCATCCTTTCCTATTGTCTCTCCTCATCTCTATTTATTCTCTATTAATATCTTGATATCTTGGTTTGTGGTTTGAGATCAGTCATTCTGGGGGATCCTCATTGTTTTGAGTTACAGAGTCTACATTCTCAGTTGTCCTCTGTATGACCTATATTCTTCCTTTGGTTTTTCTTCATTTGTGTAGGTTGTCCTCCCCTTTTAAAAAAACTGCTTCTTTAATTCCGTTGTTCAATGATGAGGGGATAGCTTTTACTTCTGTTTGCTCAATCTCCTATTCTTCCCTATGTAGATCCTCTGGCTTTGTTCAATTTTAAAGCCGGACTAGGGGTGGGGAGACTGTGCTTTTTGTAGTTTTGGGATTTAATTAAGTGGGAAACTTATTCAGAAGCTATCTGCAGATCCCAGGATCCTCTGACAGGTGTGTGGGCCTCCTGAAACCCACTACCCACTGCCTTACAATCTTTCCATGCAGTGGGGGTGCATGTTTGTCCCTGAAAGCAAAATGAGATAACAAAAAGGAAAAGAATAGAAAAAGGAAGGAGGAAAATTAAAGGAAGGTGTAGAGAGAAGAAGAAGAGGGGAACAGACAGTCATATCAACTGATGAATAAATAGAGAAACAAACAAAGACAGAAAAAACAAACAAAGAAAAACCCCATACTATCATACAAAGTAGCAAACAAGTAAAAATTCTCCTGTTGATGTACTCACCCTCAAAAATAATCATAAACAGAAAATCTAAAAAAAAAAAATAGCAGGAACAAAGCAAGTACAAAAACATAAACAAAAACAGAGAAGAAAAAAACAAAAGTAAGGCTGGACTTGGTGGCTCTGCCTGTAATCCTAGCATTCTGGGAGGCTGAGGTAAGTGAATTGCCTGAGTCTGTGTGTTCAAGATCAGCCCGGGCAACTTGACGAGATCTCATCTCTACAATAAATCAAAAAATTAGCCAGGCGTGGTAGCACATGCCTATAGTTCCAGCTACTTGGATTGCTGGAGCCCAGCAGGTTGATGCTGGGGTAGCCATGAGTGTGCCATGGCACTCCATCCTGGGCGACAGAGTGAGACTCTCAAAAAACAAAACTAAACTAAAACAAACAAACAAAAATAAATAAAACTGGCTCTGTGGTCATTTCTGTAACTCCAGGTTCCTTTTGGCTGCTGCCACTACATTAAGGAGTGGCTCCACTCTCCAGCCTGTCCCTTATGCTTTCAGTGCAGGCTGATAGGGTTGCTCTCAGCATGGGTCACATGCCACATGAACTACTATGGGAGGAGGATGGGTTAGATCTGGGCTCACCTGACTCCTCTGTTGTTTTTGCTGCTGCCGTGTCTACCACTCAGATCTGACGTGTCTGTGCCTATTCCAGCATGGGGGAGGGGTGTCTGTCTCTCCAGATCCAGTGAAGGTATAATCTGTCAGTCCCAGGTCGCAGCCTGAACAGAGCTGGGCGGGGCAATGCAGGTCTCTGCCTGGTTCTTGAATGGAGGCCTCAGTTTCTCACTAACTGTTGGCAAGATGTCTCAGTTCTTTGCTATGAAGGCCTTTCCATGAAGTTGTTCACAATGTGGCAGCTAACTCTCTCAATAATGAGCAACATGATTAAACTGGGTGTGGTGGCTCATACCTGTAATCTCAGCACTTTGAGTGGTGGAGGTGAGAGGACTGCCTGAGCCCAGGGGTTTAAGACCAGCCTCCCAGTGTTCCTTTTTAAATGCTCTACTTAAAATGTGATTATCTATTAGCTATTTTGGTTCTTCTTTATTGAGGAGACAAGTGCCGGATGCATCTAATCAGTTATCTTGAAGCCTCTTCTTTTGTTATTCCATTCCCTTGTTACTCTTTCTTTTGCATTAAAAAAAATTCTCTGATGAAGAATTTACATTGCTCTAATTATTTTTTCCACTATATTTTAAAAGTTCTATTTCTTAGTGGTTGCTCCAGGACTTGCCATATACATCTTATTAGATTCAGATTTATACCAGCTAAATTCCAATGATACATAAAACATTATCTTCCATAGCTTTATATCATATTTTGCCACATTATTATGCATATTACATCTGTTAATATTATAAGTCTATCCACACATTTTTATAATAATTACTTCATCATATATAGCAATTTCTTTAACCAAATACAACTTTGTTCCCCTCCTACCCACTCAGTGCTATTATCAGCAAACACATTATAAATATATTACATTTTTATTTGTAATAAACTAAATCAAATATGTTATACATATTATTTTATACAATTGCTTCTTAATCAGCTAGGCAACAATTACTCAGGATTCACTAGAAAAAACAGAACCAACAGAAATATATATATATATATATATATATATATATATTTGTAATGTTAGCTCGTATAGTAAGTAAAACCATTACAAGTGATTTAATACGTTTCAATAAACTAGGCTCTACATGAGATCACAAATTCAAATGCTTCAGAAAATACAATGTATAATTTTATTAAATTTTACATTATAATCACAGAGAAAAATGTAACTGTCATAAACCAAAATTATCAAAGCAGTTTCATTTCCATAAATATTCATATACACATAGATTCTTACTAAAAATGCTTTCAAGGTAAAAGGTTGTGTTTGTGTATTTGCATGCCATTCTTATAAACCATCGTATTTAAAGTAGTGGAAATTCAAGTTTTACTCAGGAAAGTCTTGTGTAATCTTTTATTAGAATTATCTGAACATTTTTCATATGAAATAAGCCAAACATACTAGGATGGAATTATGATTAAGGAAAAATATCACCAACATTACTAAACTCTTTTAGGGATAGGAAAACGTTACACCCTCATTGCTTTAGGAGGCGAGACATCTCATTTGCAAACCCACAGACACAGAGAGTTTTTATTTTCAGTTCTACAAATTAAGCTAGGCAACAATTACAAATACCTACATACATATATGGGGGGGCAAGCATAACTTATTCATTAAAAAATTGTGTTTTCGTTCTTTCATGTTTAAACTTGTCACCTTCAAAATACTCTTTGTTTGATGCAATATACCTATCCAGATGTTTTTCCATTTCTCAAAACAGTTTTAGAATTTGTCAAATTTCATGCCTTTTAGTCCTTCTGCTGTTTTTAGTTTCACCTATTGCACATTGCACAACATTTCCCTTTGATGACTTTTATTCAATCTGAGGAAACAAAAAAGTCGCTCTGGCTGAGGTTGGGTGAATAGGGAGGGTGGGGCATGAGGGTCATGCTGTTTTTGGTAAAAAAAAAAAATACTACCAAATGCTCAGCACTAGGTGAGCAGGTGCTCTCATAAATCACTCATGAAATGGAAAAGCACTTTGAAAGGAACTCCAAGAAATAGTTCATTGAAACCAAATGCAGCCTCTCACAATGCTAGCTGGCACAGTGATGCTAATGGGTTCTTAAATCTGTACTATAAGGGGCCTGCCCTCTAAAAACCAATTCTTTTTTTCAGGGGGTCCCCCTTCATATATGCAAACAAACACTTAAGGAAATAAAAAAGGAATAATTGTAAAGAAATGACTGAAAATGGATACTTGCTCACTGCATTGTATTTTTAATTTTTATTTTAAAGATGTGGGGTACAATTCAGGATTAGGTATACAAGTAGTCATGGTAAAGGTAAAGTTTGGGCCTCCCTTTGGTCCCCATATCTCCTGGTTTGAAGTCAGGTACACTTATTGAAGTTATTGCCACCCTTCCCTCCCCTGACAGTTTCTGGCTACTGCCAATTCCTTTCTTATTGCATTACGGTAAATGTTCAGGGTCCACATATGAGTGAGAACATGTAGTACTCAGTTTTTTGTTTTTGTGATAGATCACTGAGTATGATAGACTCTAAATCCATCCAAGTTGCTGCAAAGTCCATAAGTTTGTCCTTCTTTATGGCTGCATAACATTCCATGGTGTATATGTACCACATTTTAAAAAATCCAGTTCAGTTTCAATGGGTAGCAAGGGTGCTACCATGTTTTTGCTATCATGAATAGTGCTCACTGCAGTCATTTTAATACAAGCTTTCCTATCCTTCAGACAATAGTCTCCTTTCTTATTCACTTCTGAACTTTATGACCCCAACCAATAAAACTGATTAAACAAAATAAATGCTTCCAACACACTATTTTACATTCTGAAGATTTCACAGACTTTTAATGTCAAACCTTATTAGCCAAGTCAGAACAACAGTTTCTAAGAGGAATACAAAGATTTATCAGTCTATTCCATGGAGATAAAATATTCATTCATAAATTCCATCAGCAAATAAGACAAGATCTTTCAAATTCACTTGAAAAAAAAACCTGAGTACAGAAAATTGCAATTTATAACTATTATTTTATCACTAGTGAGTGAAAAGATTTTTAAAAGTGCCTAAAATAGTTAAATAGGCATCATACTTGGAAACATGAAAGAATAGAAAATGAATTTATTCTGCCACATTTCACTGAGACTGCATCATGAATCATAGCAGCTCAGGAATCAAAGTTCAGGGAAAAGCAAAAGATCACAAAAGCAAGATTGTGGTTATATATACTAATCAAGGATCTCCTCTGCAATCCAACACATGGTCGAGAGATTAACAAATCTTGGTAGATTCTTCAGGGACGTAAAAAATATAGTTCTCAAAATCACTGTCCTAGAGACCTCGAGTTCTGACCAAGCTAGAATATACCCACCCTTTGCAGATGGTCCCTCTACATCATCCTGATTATAACATAACAAATAAACAAAGAAAACTCTGAAATTCAGAAAGGGGAAGATAGACTAGCTAGTATCCACAGGTGATGAGTAAGAACAAAATAGTGAGATCCTTTTTAAAAAAATTTAATCTCCTCCCAAATGCTCCTGACAGGGTATTAGAGAAGTCTCCCATCCAGAAACACCAACAATAACAGATGAAAAATACCAAGAAAAGTCAATTATTTTAGCCAAAGGACCAGAAACAGTGGGATCTAAGAACAACAACAACAAAACTTTTTGGCAAATCTCTGTTTCCCCACTCTAGTCAAGCACCAATAAACAACCTCTCGTCCCACTCCTGAAGTATCAGGGAGCAAGGAAGAAACTGATCTTCTATCATGTCTCTCTGAAGCATGTGGTGATCATCCAATTCACCTGTCAGTGTAGGGTCACTGGGGTCCAACAGCAAGCTGATCTTTCACCTTCACCCAACATTAATAACAGTGAACAAAGCTGTGCAAATAGGGGTTAGTATACATTTCATTTATCCCTATGTCTGCTGTCAGTGATGTCCAATGAAAAGTTTAACCTCCACAGTCATCCAACCTCAGTGAGATAGAAACAAAGAAAAAAGATTCAAGAAAAATAAGCCAACAAGACACATGGGACTACATAAAGTGACCAAACCTACAAATCATAGACATCCCAGAGGGAGAAGTCAAAGTAAAAAGTATGGAAAATATATTTGAAGAAATAATTTAAGAAAACTTCCCTGGTCTTGTGAGAAACCTAGACCTCCAGATACAAGAAGCCCAAAGAACTTCTGTAATATATATCACAAGAAGAACTCACCAAGCCATATCATTGTCAGATATCCAAAGTCAATGTAAAAGAAAATATGCTAAGGGCAGCAAGAGAGAAATGCCAAATCACTTATAAAGGGAAGGACATCAGATTAGCAACAGAATTTTCAGCAGTAAGCATACAAGCCAGAAGCGAATGGGGACCTATTTTCAATCTCCTTAAAGAAAAAATTTCAGCCAAGAATTTTATAGCCAGCCAAATTAAGTTTCATAAACAAAGGATAAATAAAGCCCTTCCCAGGCAAACAAACACTAAGGGAGTTTGTTGCCACTTACCTAGCTCTACAAGGGGTGCTCAAAGGAGCTCTAAACTTGGAAATTAAATGATGACTCTAGCAAAAGGGCACCTATATTCAAAACTCACAATGTCTATAAAGCAAGTACACATTAGAATCCCCAAGTCAGCTAGCTTACAACACAATGGTAGGAACAAAACCCCTCATATCAATATCATCCTTGAATGTAAATGGGCTAAATGTCCCATTTAAAAGAATCAGAGTGGCAAACTGGTTAAAAAAAAGACCCAACCATATTCTGCCTATAAGAGACCCACTTACCGGCTAAAGACAGTCAGACTCACAGTAAATTGGTGGAAAAATATATATCAGGTGAATGGACAACAAAAAAGAGGAGAAGTAGCCATCTTCAAATCAGATAGCTCAGACTTTAAACCAAAAACAGTAACAAAAGACAAAGAAGGACATTATATAATGATAAAAAGTGAAATTCAACACAAAGATTTAACCATTTTAAACATATATGCACCCAAAACCAGAGCACTCAAATTAATGAAGCAAATACTACTTGACTTTTGAAAACATATTGATAGCAGTACCATAAGAGTGGGTGACTTCAACACCTCACTGACATTACTAGATAGATCACTGATGAATAAAATTAACAAACAAACACTAACTTAAAGTGGAGTATAGAAAAAAAAATGGACCTAACAGACATCTACAGAGTTTTCCACCTAACGACTGCAGAATACACATTTTTCTCATCTCTGCATGGAACATTTTCCAAAATAGGCCATATGATTGGCCATAATGCAAGTCTCAATAAATTCAAAACATTAAAATTATACCAAGCATCTTCTCAGACCACAGTAGAATCAAATTAGAAATCAAGACTAAAAGGAACTTTCAAAACTACACCACTACATAGAAACTGAAAAACTTACTCTTGAATGACCCTTGTGTAAATGATAAAATTATTAGAAAATTTGTTGAAACAAGTGAAAATGGTGGCACAACATATCCAAAGCCCCTGGAACACAACAAAATCAGTTCTGAGAGAAAAGTTTATAGTATGAAATGCCTACATCAAAAAGAGAGATCAGAAATTAACAACTTAAACTTGTACCTCAAGGAACTAATAAAACAAGAACAATCTAAACCTAAAGCTAGCAGAAGAAAAGAAATAACAAAAATCAGAGCAGAACTAAATGACATTGAGGCCCCCCAAAAAGATACAAAGGATCAGTGAATAAAATAATTGTTTTTTTTGAAAGGATAAACACAACAGACAACTAGCTAGACTAATGAAGAAAAAAAGAGAGAAAACTCAAATAAATTCAATCTGATATCACAAAGGTGATGTAACAATTCATAGCACAGAAATTTTAAAAATCATCAGGAACCTCTATAAACATCTCTATGACAACAAACTGGAAAACCTATAAAAAATGGATAACTTTCTGGAAATGCACAACCTCCTAAGACTGAACTAGGAAGAAGGAGATCCCTAAACAGACCAATGACAAGCAATGAAATTGAATCAGTAATAAAGTATCTCCCAGCAACAACAAAAAAAGTCCAGGGACAGACATATTCACAGCCAACTTTTATCAGACATACAAAGAAGAGCTGGTATCAATCTTACTTAAACTATTTTAGAAAATCATGGAAGAAGTGAAACCAGTATCACCTTGATATAAAAATCAGTCAAAGACACAACGAAAAAGAAAACTACAGGCCTATTTCTCTGATTAATACAGATGCTGAAATTCTTAACAAAATACTAGCAAACTGAAATCAACCGCATATCAAAAAATTATCCATCACAAGGAAGTGGGTTTTATTCCAGGGATATAAGGATAGTTCAATATCCTCAAATTAATAAATGTAGCATGCCACATAAACAGAAGCAAAAATAAAAGCCATATGATGATCTTAATAGATGAAGAAAAGGCATTCAACAAAATACAACATCCCTTCATAATACAAAAAACCTCAACAGGCTGGGCATTGAAAGAACATCTCTCAAAATAATCAGAACCATATATGACAAAAACACAGTCAACATTGTGAATAACCAGGAAAAGTTGAAAACATTGTCCCAAGAACAAGACAGGGTATCCACTCTCACCATTCAATATTGTACTGGAAGTCCTAGCATGAGCAATCTGGCAAGAGAAAGAAATAAGGTATCCAAATCGGCAAAAAGGAAATCAAACTATCCCTATTTGCAGATTACATGATTGTATACCTAAAAGTACACTAAAGGCTCCCCTAAGAAGCTTCTAGACCTGATAAATAACTTCAGTAAAGTCTCAGGATACAAAATCAATGTACAAAAATTTGTAGCATTTCTACATACAAACAACGCTCAAGCCAAGAAGCAAATCAAGAGCTCAATCCCATTCACACCACACACACACACACACACACACACACACACACACACACACACACACAATACCTAGGAATACACCTAACTAAAGAAGTGAAAGATCTCAACAAGGAGAACTACAAAACACTGACGAAAGAAATCATAGATGACACAAACAAATGGAAAAACATTCCATGTTCACAGTATGGAAGAATCAATATTGTTAAAATGACCATACTCCCAAAACCAATCTTCAGATTCAATGCAATCCCAGTCAAAATACCAACTTTGTTCTTCACAGAACTAGAAAAAACAATCTTAAAGTTTATATGGAACTAAAAAAGAGCCAGAATAGTCAAAGCAATTTTAAACAGGTTAATTTACAGTTAATCCTTTTTTTTTGTATAAGTAGAAAAAGTACACACTAAAATAAAGACAAAAAGTATAGTAAGTATATAAACCAGTAACATAGTCATTTATTATCATTACCAAGTATTACTTTCTGCATATCATTGTGTGCACTGTACTTTAATATGACTAGCAGTACAGTAGACTTGCTTATACCACCATCACACAAACACAAGAGTAATGCATTGCACTATGACGTTATAACATCACTAGACCATATCATTTTTCAGTCCTATTATACTCTTATGGGGCCACCTTTTTATATATGATCCATCATTGACAGAAATTTCATTATGTGGTGCACTATATGAATGATATTTCATCAACAGCCTGATGAAGCTGAATGTATTACTATTTGCATTTTAAAGATGGATTATGAAAGCATACAAGAGTTTACCTGGCCAAGATTATGAAGCTTCAGAGGGGCAAAGCCATAAATTGTCTTAGAATCTAATGGCCATTACCTCATCTACTGAAAGATGACCCTATTCTGCAAAAATTAAAATGGCCATAGATGTTCTATTTCTTTACCTATAATTAGAGTAAGAGAAAGAAAAGAATAACAAAAACGTAAAAACACCACAATCACATACTAATTGTCATGAAGCAAAGGACGACTTGTCTGATGTAACCAGAGATATGAATTAAGTAAGGAAGGTGGCTATGGGGATATCAGGGGACAGGAAAACACCTAAAGTTATGAGGTTGTGAGGTTGTGTTAGGGGAACAAAAAGGAGGCTAGCATGGCTGGAGAAAAATTCACTTATTTGTTCAGCAAATATTCAAGCATACATTGAAACAGTCACTCTTGTAGGAACTTAGGATACATTAATAAGCAATAGAGATTCCTGCTTTTCTAGAATTTGCATTTTTTTTTACCATGGGAGACAGACAATAAAAAAACAGCATTTGAGAAAAATATATCATACTAAGTGAACTATCACAAAATAAAGAACTGAATACCATATGTTCTCAGTTCTAAGTAGGCCCTAACCAGTAGTCACATCAGCACAAGGGCGGGATCAGCAGTCACTGGGCACTGCTAGTGGAGGGAGGGAGAGGGCGGGGGAGTGGGGCATGTGGCAGCACTTTGTACCTGGTCCACTACCAGGGGAAGTGAGGGTCACCTAGAAGCTCAAACTTCACCCACATTCAGCATACTTATGTAGTAAATCCTCACTTGTATCCCACAACTCTATAATAAATAAATTACATATATTTGCTTAGTTTACCTTTTGAACTGTGCTGAGATATACATATATATATATATCCTGTATATATATGCACACTGATATATATATATATCAATATATATATATCCTGTATATATATGTACACACATAAATTCCAGAAAGTGACTGCGTAAAAGGTAAACTAAACAAATAGGGAAGAAGTGTACTCCGGAGTGTGGGGTGATGAAACAGTCATCCTTGCAATTGATCATACTGTTATTAGATGAGTGGACGTTTTCTCCTTTGTGCCCTTTGTCAGGCGTCAGTGGAAATGCTATGTTGGCTTCACCGTACAGAGGTCAGAGCACATTTTTCCCATCTTCCATGGGGACTCAGTTTCTTCCTAATACATCAGAGAACCAGGGACACTACTGTGTGGCAGCCTTTGAGCACAAGGTGATCACTGATTTTGAAGTAAACACCCCCTGACACATGGCCACAAAATTTGAAGTTTAATTGTCTGTACTTGAGACCCAGCTTGGTAGAAACCCAGGCCAGCCAACGCTCAGTGGACATCATGTCTCACTTTCCACCAACGTGTCAGAGGTGGGGGCAGGCACAGAACATCCCCCGACCCCTCCACCATCACCTTCCCATGTCACCTTCCCCTGTCTCCCTTCTGCTTGTCACCTCACCCCACCATCCTCACCCACCACCCTCACCACACCACCCCCTACTCCGTCCTATCCCTCACTCCTTCCCACCACCACCCCTACATTCTCCCACACCTTCCACTCCTTTCCACCACCACCCACCACCACCACTCTTCTCCACTCCTTTCCACCACCACTCCCAGCTCAAGAAAGCACAGTGAAAGGTCCAGGAATCTGTACCCTCCTCTTGATATGGAACTGATTGGTCAAAAGTGTCACCTGACCAAAGCTGAGCTAATTGGAGTCCTCTTCTGCTTCCATAACTTTAAGAAGAAACTGCTGTGCTGCCGGGGCACCACGAAGGTGGGGTCTTATTTGTGACAAGCTCTTGAGTGGAAGGAAGGGGCTCCTTCCCCTGAGGTTCTGGATTGCGCCTAAGTTGTTTTTCTGACTCTTCTTTCAATTAAGTGAATTACGAAAGTATCTTTTCTATAAATTATACTTATTTGGGCCCACATTATTTAGGGTCAGGATTCTGTGGCCAGGGGAGGCACAGAACACCCTCGCTTTCCCACCTACCACTCTTCTTGTGCCTTCATCCTCCTACCCCCCACACCCCAAACCCTGCCACTGCCCACATTCCCACTTACCCCTTCCCTCCAACACCTTTATCTCCCCACAGTGTTACCCTTTCCCCCTTGCTGGAGAAAACTCGGTGGGATGGGCCAAGAATTTAGCCCCACCTCTCTGTATAAAGCTGATTGGTGGAGGAAAGTCATCTGACCTAAGCTGAGCCAATTGGAGCTTTCTTCTGCTGGAAATTTGAGAAGGAGCCATCAAGATGCTGGTCGCCACAGAGGTGGGGTAATGTTTTGTGGCGAGCTCCTGAGAAGAAAGAAGGGGTTTCCATGACTGAGGTCATGAATTGCTTCCAAGATTTTCCAGACTCTTCGTCTGATTAGGTAAGTTACAATAATATCTTCTCTATGAATTACACCTATTTTGGGATCACAGCTTAGGATAAAAGGAAAGGCTTGCTTGATGGTCCACTTTGCTCCGCTTTTTCGGCATCACCTTATCTTGTGTGTTTCCATTGTTTGGCTAATTATTCCATGCTCTATTTTAAAAATTCTCCAACAGCCTTTCTCTTCTTCCTCAAAATTTGTTTCTCCTTTGCATTTTAGTTTTGTTCGTGTTTAATTCTGATACATCAGAATTTAGTTTGTAAGTATTGAATTGTATAGATACTTCCCTTTTTATTGTATTTTATTTTATTTATGCCTAAAAGTGCTTTTCTTTTCTGAAGAGTGAGCTAATATTACCCTACATATTAAAGATGCCTGTGGTTTCCTTTCTTACAATGAGTTCTCTAAAGCATTTTGAATCTGTGATATTAATGACTGATGTGGTATGAGCATTTATCTTTCTATCTATGTTTCCATTGGTTAAACTATTGTTAAGCAATATGGTTTACAGATAACCATCGCTTTAACCTCTGATTTTGTCTTCCTAAATTATTTCTTCTGAAATAATTTTAGACTTAAAGGAAAGATGCAAAAAAATTGTATAGATCTCCTTTACCAGATTGCCCTAATGTTAACATCTTATACAACCAAAGAAAAATTTCCAAAACTAGGAAATTAACATTGATACAATACTGTTATCCAGTCTACAGACTTTGTTTGAATTTCACCAGTTGTCTTACTAATATTCTTTTTCTATTTTAGGGTCTTACCCAGGATACCTTACTGCATTTGCTCCTCATTTCTCTTTAGTTTCCCACAGGCTGACGTTTCCTCAATCTTTACTGATTTTTCACAACCCCGAAACTGTTGAAGATATCAGTCAGGTATTTTGTAAAATGTCTCTCAATTTTGGTTTATCTCATGTTTTCTTCTTATTAGAACAGAGTTATGCATCTGTGTCAAAAATTCATTTTTTATTCTCCTTCCCTGTCCATTGGTGAGGGTGGGATTTCCACCCTACTGTTGTGGCGGTCGTTAAACACATGGCACCTGACACAGGACAAATGAAATCCACAGCCATGTATTAGTAATATTTACTCAGGGCCTGGAAGAGGAGGACACCATAGTGTCTCACTCTTGGAAGAGAGTGAGCAAGCACAGACTCTGAGAGTCAGTTTGTGCAGTAACAGGAGGATGAAGTGACTGTTGGCTCAAGGGAGGGTGACTCAAGGGAAGGCTTGTTTGAATAATTCTGCAGGCTGATGGAGAACAGAAACTTGCCACTCAGAAATAAGCAAGCACTGTGTCTGGTCCCTGTGATAAGGAGGATACTTTGGCTAGGAGAACTTACTACCTGAGACACAATAAGGAGTATAACTTTCCATTCAAGGTCCTCCTGATTGTCCAGAGATGTCAAGGCATATATATTATTAGAACTTAATTTTAGGTCTTTATGCCACATTATTGCAAAAATGATTTTGTTTCCTTCTCTGTGGATCACGTCAGGGGCACATGATGTTCATATGTTGTATTGCTGGTTATGTTCAGCTTGATCACTTGGTTAAGGTGGTGACAGTTTTGTTGCTCAACTCTAATGATGTTATTTTTGTCATCGTTAGTAATAATTACGTTGTGGAAATAACTTTAACACTATAAATATATTCTGTTTCTTCTCAAACTTTGACCCACTAATTTTAGAATTTATCTGGGGATCTTGTCTACAACAACTATTGCCTAACGGTGATTTTCTGCTTTTCTCCTTCCTACTACATTTGTTAGTTGGAATTCTTCTTTGGGGAAGAGCTTTTTCTCCTGTTTACTTATTTGTTCAATTTATTTATATCAGTATAGGCTCATGTATCATCATGATATCTTACAAGTTATAATCAAATTATATCATTATTTATTTTGTTCCTCGAAATGTTCTAGCTGTAGACTTTGGGAGCTCATTTCCATTAGTTCCGTGGTCCTTTACTATGACTCTATCCCTTTTTTGTACACTTTTCTGATGCTATAACATTTTTAGATTTTCTTATGATTTGTTTCTCCTTTTATGGCCTTGGAATAAAACCCCTTATAGAAGTAGCTCTGGTTCTTTTTTGGGAGAATGACGTTTACAAACCAGAATTGTGGTGTATGTTCGTTATTACTGGAATTTCATTGCTGGTAGGTCCACTCCATGGAGAGAGGTAGGAAATACATTCTATGCATATACCCATACTTATAGACACAGCTATGCTTATTTCTGTATCTACCTTTATGTATAGATATTAAAAGCCAGGAGGTCATACTGATACTTGTTATTCCAATTCATTCTAGTCTTGTTTGTAAATTCATTCTCTGACCTGACTTTCATGTCCTATGATATGTTTACTTATTTGTTTTTTCCTGGTGGGTGTATACATTTTAAAGTAGTTTCAGAATTGCTAACCAATGCCCCTGTTAGAAACATAATTACTAAGTTATATTTGTGTACAGTTATTTTTGTCTTTAGCACTTAGTGTATACAGTGAAAATACTGTTTTCCAAATATTCTCAACTTACGTATTGTTTTACCTCCCCCCGCCGAGGATGACTAAAATGTTCATCTGTAATATAGTCAGTTTAATTTGTTCCTGTTTGTATTTGACTTTGGGTCCCTCCCCTTAATATCCCTGTTGATTTTAATTGTTTATTTATATTTTGGGTGTGTGAAACATTGCTATGATTCAAAAATTCAGGGCTATATACAAAAACGTATTCACAGAGAAGTGTCACTTCTTCCTCATCCCTTCTACCCTGTTCCCATTCCTCATTTCCTTCCACTTCTTTCCCACCTTCCCACTATAATGTCACCAGTATTTTTAGTTTCTGGTTTAATCTTTTCTGTATTTATTTGTTACAAATAGCAGATACATAATTTTTATATTTCTTTCTTACTACGAAAAATAGAAACTATACATAATCTTCTTAACTTGCCTTTTTTTAATGTAGAGATCTTCCTTTTTTACAGCTGCACTGAACTCTACTGTAAGACTGTACCATACATAGATTATTCAATTATTCAGTTATATATAGGGTTTTAAGTTGCTTCCAACATCTTGCATATAAACCATGCTCCAGTAAATAACCTTGGGCATAAATATTTTTATAATGGTATAAATATATCTTCAAGTTATAGTATCAGTAGTGAATTATTGGGCTGAATTTAAGTGCATATGGAGTTTTGTAAGGCATTTCCAAATTTCTCTTCATAAGAGTTCTGCTGGCTTTTATTTCCACCAGCAATGAGGTGAGAGAAACTGTTTCCTTACAGCCTCACTAATAAAAACAAGTTGCCATATTTTTGTTATGTTTGTCTATACATTAGGGCAGAAATTCTGTCTTGGTGTTATTTTAATAAGCATTTGTCCGATTGTGAGTAAGTTTTGATACTTTATAATATGTTCGAAAACCGTTTTTAATCTTTTTTATTGGAATTATCTGTTCATATCTTTTTCCCATTTTTCTGTTAAATTTCTGGTCTTCCATCAATATTTGGGAGTTCTATATATACTTGGAATGCTATTCATTTGTCTGTGGAATATGCTACAAATACTTTATCTCAGTTTGTATTTTGATGTATTTTTGAAGTACTTTATTTTTATGCTGTCAAATTTATTATTTTCTTTCATTACCTCTGGTATATATCAAAAGCCTTTCCTTACACTGAGATTAAAGAAGAGTTCTGCCATGTTTTCTTAAAAAAATATATTTGGTGTCTTTTTAAAAATATTTAGATCCCTAACCCATTTGCAGTTTATTCTTGTGTATGGTGTGTTATATGGGTCTACTTTTTTCCCCCAGTGTCTCTGTTGCTTTAGAAACATTTATTAAATGTCCATCTTTGCCCTAGTGATTTTACATGCCAACATTATAATATACTAATTTTCATATGTACTTGGTTGTATTTATGAGTTTTCATTTCTGTTCCACTGGGCTATATGTCTATTTTTGCACCAGTATGAGGATGATATAATTATAGAGGCTTACTACGTCCTACTCTCTGGTATCCTAAGTCCACTTTCACAGATTTTTTTCACTGATTTTTCTGGCTATTGTTGAGTTTTTAAAAATATATAAAGCCGGGCTCGGTGGCTCAGCCTGTAATCCCGCGCCTTTGGGAGGCTGAGGTGAGTGGATTGCCTGAGCCCGCGGGTTTGAGACCCGTCTGGGCAACTTGGTGAGACCTCATCTCTACAATAAAAATAAAAAAAAATTAGTCGGGCGTGGTAGCGCGCGCCTGTAGTTCCAGCTACTTGGAAGGCTGAGGCGGAAGGATCGCCGGAGCCCAGCAGGTCGAGGCTGCGGTGGCCGGGAGCGACCACTGCACTCTAGTCTGGGCAACAGAGTGAGATTCCAACTCAAAAAAAAAAAAAAAATATATATATATATATATATATATATATATTTATATAGCTAAAATTTATTCACTTAGCAGAAATTCCATATATGGTACAATTTAACCAACTATAGTTCTCATGTTGTATATTAGATCTCTAGTCTTGTTCATTTTATATATCTGCTACTTTATAGTCTCTAACCTTCTTCTTCCCCCTTTCTTCCTTTTACTCCTCACCCCTGGTAACTAGTGTTTTATTCTGTATCTCTGTATATTTGCCTTTTTTGTTTTAAAGATTCCACATTAAAGTGCAATCATGCATATTTTTTCTGTTTCTGGCTTATGCCACTTAGCATAATGTTTTCCAGGTTCATTCTTTTGTGGCAAATGGCAGGATCTCCTTTTATAAGGTTGAATATTGTTGCCTTGATAATACACCATATTTTTTTCATTCATCTATTGACAGACAATTAGGTTGTTCCCATATCTTGGCTGTTGTGAGTAGTGCTGAAATGAGCATGAGAGTGTAGAGACTTTTACAAGGTGGTGGTTTTATTTTCTTTGAATATATACCCAGAAGTTGAGTTGCTGGGTCATATGGTAATTCTGTTTTTAATCTTTAGGAATCTCCATCGTGTTTTCCATAATGGTTATACCAATTTATATTTCCACTGGCAGTGTACAATAGTTTTCTTTATTTGCACTCTAGCACTTTTTAATTTCTTGACTTTTTAATAATAGCCATCCTAATAATTGTGAGCTGATATCTCATAGTGGTTTTACTTTTTCATTTTCCTAATGATTGATGACATTGAACACCTTTCTCATATGCCTGTTGGCCATTTGTATGTCTTCTTTGGAGAAATGTTTATTCAGTTCTTTTGCCCATCTTTTGCCCCCCATTGGGTTGTTTTTCTGCTGTTGAGTTGTACGATTTTCTTATAAATTTTGGATATCAATTCCTTATTCGACACATGATTTTCAAATATTATTTTCCCAATCCATAGGTGCTGTTCCGTTTTGTTGATTGCTTTCTTTACTGTGCAGGAGCTTTTTAGCTATTTCTTGTTATTCATTCCTATGAATCTAACTTGTTTCTCTAGTCCATTGACTAAAATCTGTGACACAAGAGTGAATAGGAGTGAGGTAGTGGGCATACTTGCCTTGTTTCTGATTTCACTGAAGTACTTCAAGTACCCCCACTCCACTCAATAAGATAGTAGCAGCATTAGGACTCAGGTTTATGTCTGTTATCATGTTAAGAAAGCATCCTTTGAGGACTTTCTGGTTTTTTTTTTTTTTTTAATGTAAAGAGGCACTGAACTTTCCTAAAGGCTTATTCAGCGTTTTTGATGATAATCATATGATATTTGTTTTTAAATGTATTAATACGGTGATTACTGTCAAGGTAATTTCTAATATAAGACCAACCTATATTGATGGAATAAATTCCTCTTTGTCATAGTGTATTATATTTGTAAATGTGTTTTTGAATGTTGTTTGCTAATATTTTATCCAGCATTTTTGCATCTACATTTATCTGTCAGTGTCATATTTGTTTCATAAAATGAATTATGAAATTTTCCATTCTTTTTAATGGTCTTAAATAATTTATAGAACACTGGTACTACCTGATTTTTAATGGTTTAGTAGGATTTACTTGTAACATTATCTGTACCTGGTGCTTCTTGAGGGTAAATTCCTTAATAATTTTTCTATTTTCTATGAAAACTGGCCAATTTCAGTTTTCTAATATTAGAGTAAGTATTTTGGAAATCTGTATTTCCCTAAGAAATTATATGTTTAATGTAGATCTTCAAATTTATCTGCATAAGTGTTTGCAGTGAATCCTCATTTTTTCTGTTTTAATGATTTATAATTTATCATTTATTTTGTATATTTGTGTTCTTTCCCTTTTTTCCTTTATTAATCTAGCTACTGAGTTCGCCTATTTTTTTTTTAAAGACAAGGTTTTGATTTAATATAAATAGATATACTGTTTTCTACTATATGTTTCTTTAATTTCTGATTTTACATTTTTTGGTTTTTTGGTTTGCTTTTTTATATTTTTGAGGCAATGTTTTAATTCCTTTATTTTTTCTGGTAAGAATATTTAGTACTCTGAATGTGCCTTCAGTCACTATTCTCAGTGTATTTTACAGGTTCTTTTTTTCTTTTAATTTTTTTTATTTTAAAGATGTGAGGTACAATTCAGGTAAAGATGTGAGGTTCAAATGTTCATTATGCAGATACCTTTGTTAATGAGTTGTGCCCCCTTTTCCCAGGTAGATTTCCACTACTACCTAGATTTTTATATGTAATCTATTTTTGTCATCCTTTTAAAAAAAAGTCTGTAGCTTCAATTTGTATCTTCTTTTTAACTCAACATTTTTTGTTTAATAGAAAACTCTTTAAAATTTTCCAAGTAAAAGACCTTTCTGTTTTCAGTTTGTGTTAGTAATTTCTACTGTAGTTGCATTATGATTGCAAAGGACTGGTTGTAACATTTCAACTTTATGGAAATTAATGACACCTTCAATGTTATGATCATGTTTCTTAATGCGCCATCACATTTTGACGAGAAGGTATGTTCTGTATTTTCAGAGTAGGTGTGTGTGTGCTATCTTATTGAGTATGTTGTTTAGATTTTCTATATTTTTACTATTTCTGTACCATTGATCTGCCTTGTATTGGGACTTGATATTTTAAATCTCCTATTCTTGAGCTGGGCTTGGTGGCTCAGCCTGTAATCCCGCGCCTTTGGGAGGCTGAGGTGAGTGGATTGCCTGAGCCCGCGGGTTCGAGACCCGCCTGGGCAGCAAGACCTCATCTCTACAATAAATAAAAAAAGATCAGCCGGGCGTGGTAGCGCGCACCTGTAGTTCCGGCTACTTGGAAGGCTGAGGCGGAAGGATCGCCGGAGCCCAGCAGGTCGAGGCTGCGGTGGCCGGGAGCAGCCACTGCACTCCAGTCTGGGCGACAGAGTGAGACTTCAACTCAAAATAAATAAATAAACAAATAAATAAATAAATCTCCTATTCTTACTGTATTTCTGTATGTATCCTCTTACCTTTTTGCCTTGTAAAGTAGTTTCTATGCTATATGGTGCATAAATATTTCTAAGTATTATATCTTCATTGTAAATTTTTAATTTTAGCATGAGCATGCAAGCTTTGTCATGTTATTTTTAAAAAGTCATTCTTAGCCACCTTTTCATTTTTATTTAACACTATATTGCATTAGTTGATTTTATCCTCCAGGATCCTTAAACACTGACATTGCCTTCTGGCAAAAACGTTTATTCTAATTTTTTTTCTGTCCCTCTCACTTCTCTCATTTTACTTGCACAATTTCTATTTTTTTCACAACATGAGATATTTGTGCATTAGTCATTCCCCTTGTTCATGTTCCTTTTAGTATTAGCTGTAAAATACTCATCATCAGACATTGTAGTGAAGGTTTTCCTACCCTCACGTGTGGAATCACAATCCCAGTTTATCCTTTAGAATATAAGTTAACAAACTTTTCTGGTAAATAGCCATATATTATATTCTAAATTTGTGGACCTCAGTATTTCTGTCACAACTATTTACCTTTGCCTTGGAAGCACAGAAACATCTCTAGATAGTACAGTAAATGAATGAGCAAGGCTGTTATCTAATACAAATTTGTTTACAAAACCAAGCTAATGGACTAAATTCAGCCCAGTGGGCCACAGGGTACAGACTCTTGCTCTAGTGGATTCCTCAAGAAATGCTAAGGGGTATTTTATTCCTAGTTCCAGTCTGTATAAAACTGATTTTATGTAAGCTTTAATATTTGGAGGGTCAACTCAAGTGGATATAAAATTGTTACTGCAGACTTCAGACAATTTCTGATTTTATTTTTTAAAGCACATTCTGATTGAAGATAAGTTTCATGTACTCAGATGCTTGTTTGAATATTATTAATTCTGTTTGGAGTGTTGACTTAATTTGTCTTCTGCTTCATGGTTGTTAAATATGTGTGAAGTTTTGTTTCTTGATCTTTTCTTTTTGGATGGAATTCTTCCTTGGGTCTGTTTTTAGAATATTGGGTTGTTTTACAAAAAAATCTAGTTTATTGGTGTCATTGTCAGTAGAGCAAAATTCAGTTCTTAAATTGAACCTTCACAGTTCTTAAATTGAACCTTCACATTTGTTTTGGTGGTGGAGAGAGAAGTTTTGAGTGCTCTGATTCTGTGGTTCTCTTATGTCTTGCAATGTAGATTCTAAAATTTCCCCTCTTGTTTCTTTTCTCCATCATTACCAAAGTACCAAAGGATGCTTCTCCCTTTCCTTCTCCCTTTACTCTTCCCCAGAAACTGTGCATTTCAAAGACTTCACTTTTAGATCATGTCTAGCTCTTTAAATTGTACATATTTTGGAGTACCGTCCATATTGCCCCAAGTCTTATTATCTAGGACACCATTTTGGTATATTTAGACTTACTCTGGGCCTGGTCATTCTGGCTGTAGTTTTAGATCAAACTTATGCCCCTCACCAACGTCCTTTCTCTGTGTCTCTTGCAGTTTTTTGTGGCCTGTCTTTGCTTGCCACAAAACCTAGTGGTGGGAACATGACAAATCCTGTGCTGGGATTTCATGATTTTTCTTTTTGTACTCACTATTGTTTTAAAGTTTTGGCATTATCTATTTCTAAATAATAATTAGGGTATGCCCCCCTTTTTTCTCTCTTGTTTGCTTATATCCTTTTGGAAAGAACTTTTAGAAGACAGATAGCTGGATGTTCAACATTGTCCTCTGCTAACTTATTGCTAATTCCTAATGGCATTTTATCTTATGTGAATGTATATGTGTGTATATACACAAACATAGATACTTATGCACATGAATCTATTTCTAGTTTTGTCTATAATAGAGGTTTTTTGAGGTTGCTGTATGATTCACCACTGATTTTTTTCAATAAATATTTTATCCATTGCTATTTTTGATGGTGAACAAGAGACTGTGAATACCTTCTCAGGATTTTTAAAATGTTCCTTACCTTAAAGCACGTTCTTGAAGATGGACCAAAAGGCCCCAGCCACACTGCTAGAGCTTGCTGCACGGAGTCTGCTGAGCAATGAGCCTGCAGCTATCCATGCTCTTGAGGAGCTCCCGAGAGACCTCTTTGTTCCATTGTTCATCTCTGCCTTCTCAGGGGGGCATAAGAAGACACTAAAGGCAATGGTGAGGATGTGGCCCTTCCACTGTCTCCATGTTGGGATGTTGAGTGTGCAGGAGTCACATTATGATATCTTGGAAGCCATGATCGATGGTCTGCAACTCTTCCCTGCCCAGAACTCTTCCTCTTGGTAAGATTATGTATAATACAGCCATAGGAAGTCAGCAGGAGGGTATGCTGGAGCCTGATACAGAAGATGGCTTAATGGTCTCCCAAAGGTAGTGGATGGTGAATGCTGAGGATTTCTGTGAGGCTTTTGGTCCAACACTTAGGATCACCTTAGGGACTCTAATGTCTTACAGAATTGATTATGGAATAGAGATGATTGAGGATACTATTGATGGATTTACCGACTGGGTATAATTACATACAAGAAGAACATGGAAAAATAAATTAGGGGGGATCAGAAGAGAAGAAAGTATGGGGGAAAGAATAAAAGATGTTGAACTCATCTGGAAAAAAACTTGTTGGTAGGTGGTATAGAGAGAGAAGCCCAGAGATAAAGGGTTTGCCACTGCTTCTCATCATTGATCTTACTGTGTTATAATAAAAATCATCAGCCTCTCAGACGTTGTGTCTCTTTCTGTTTCAACAGGAGGTCAAAACTGAGGATCCTAGATTTAAGGCAAGACCCAGACTGCAGGACCACATGCTCTGAGATCAGGACCACATTCTGTTCTCAGGCTTGTACTTACTCTCAGCACTCTATTCTGAAAACAGCAGAAGTCAAGAAAAGTGTTATGTGCCACCAAGTGGTAGAGTCTGAGTCCAAGTCATCCAGGCAACCTATGGAATTATTAATGGAACTTTCCCTTGATAGTACCTTGAAGACAAAACGATTTATTTCTTTCCTTTGGAATAAAGTAGAGCAGAGCTCTGGGTCCTTGCACCTCTGCTGCAGAGATTTGAAAATTAATAAAGTGTCTGCCAAGAGAAGCATACTGCAGTTTCTGGATTTGGGATGCACTGTTCACCTGAAAGTGGAGCAGGCTTATTTCTGTGAAGTCAACACTCTTTTGGCTAAGATGATCCACCTAGAAAGGCTTAGTCTGTCTGAAATCCATTTAGCATCTTGTAACCGGAAAAATCTCAGAAATTTTCTTGCCTACTTTGAGAACATGGATAACCTCCAGGAGCTCAGCTTGTCTTTCTTCAGCTTCAAAGCTCCACTGAGCAAACTTTTCAGGTGAGAGATTGGGGAAGGACCTGGGATCTCTGAACACCCCGTTATTAACACAGGAGAGTGACCATTCTCAGGTATTTCTAAACTCCATGTAACTTATTTCTCCCTCCACTTCAGTATGGACACTGCTGGGAGTTCAAAACAGGCCAGGTTAGTGGTGCCTCATGGTGAGGCGAAAGACAGGATTAGCAAATAAGCACTGCTCATTCATTCATTCATTCAGTCAACCATGTGCAGACACTTTGGTAAGTCTGTGCATGTATTGGTGAAAAAGGCCTTCTCTTCTTGGAGTCTATAGTCTTCTAGAGAAGAAGGTGAGGCTTTCAGATGGAAAAATGTTTTATGCTGTAGGACTTATGCACATACACATGAACTGGTCACAGTAGGTAACACTACCAGATTAGTTTGCTCTTGTATATTTCCCAAGGAATGGAGAACTTGTTATTTGAGGATTGGTCAAAGGGACTTCTTGGCTGCTTTCCCAGAGCCGTCCTCATCAAGTAAGCAAACTAGATTTACTGTTGATTATGTTGTGAGTACTAAAGGTATTAAATTCTTTTATACTTAATCTTCACCCAACCCTGTACAGTAATTGCTGTCGTGCATGTTTTAAAGATTAAAAACCTGTATTGTATGTCAGAATAGAAAAGTCTCAGAGTAGAAAAGTCTTAGGATCACAAATCAATTGTCTGATTCTAAAGTCCACATTCTTAACCACTCTTGAAATGTGTATGCAGATTAGGTTATTCTAGAGCCACAAGTAAGTAATTCAGTACTGTAATTTCAGTACTCCTTGCTCTAGTCCAATTTTTATTCTTCAGAAATATCTTTATTTTTTTCTATCTACAGAGTCCTGCCATCTCAGTTGTATACATTGTGCCTATCTTCCTGTGGCCTTTCTGACAGAGACTTCATTGTGCTGTGCCAGAACCCTAAACTTACCAGCCTAAGGTTGTTGAATCTAAGTCACAACCAGATATCCTGGGAAGTTTCTGAGCAATTCCAGACTCTACTAGAGAAGGTCTCAGGCACCCTGCAGCATCTTGAGATGGATAACTGCCTGATAACTGATCTTACTCTCTCTGCTGTCATCCCAGCCCTGAGCCACTGTTCCCATCTCCGTGTCCTTAGCTTTACCTGCAATCGCATTACAATGCCTGTGCTCACAAGTCTTCTACAGCACTTAACACCATTGATGGAACTGAAGCATGTGATTTATCCTATTCCTGCGCATTGCTATGAACTGCGACATTCTTGTGGTCGTTTGAACAAACAGAAGCTTGCTGAAGTGCAGGCCCAATTGATGGTGATGCTACAGGCAGCACAGCGAAATGACATGAAGTGGACCACTTGTCCTAAGTGTTTTTCACAGTGCTAGGTGTTTTTTCAACACTGATGTTTTACCATTGAAGCACTGAGTGTCTTTGCTTGAAGCCCAAGTTCTAGAGACACAAGTAAAATTCTCTTCCAGGAAATTAGTGTTAAAAAGATTGGATGTGTAACTAACCTCTCTAAAAGAGGAACTCTAAGAAGAAAATTATACGGATTTTTGTGAGGTGTTGTGTGTGTCTTGCCCCCATTGTCCTCTATATCCTCCTCCTTGTTACTGACAACAGTGTTGAATAAGTGACATGGGCTGACCCTGACTTGGTACACTATTTCCTTGCCCCCATTGATTGGTTCACTCATGGTTACTTGACACAAGTCAGAACAATTGAAACCTTTTCTGGATGTTGTTGCTGAGCTGATGTTACTTATTGAAGGCAATAGTTTTACACTGAGGTCCTTTAAACTTCTTGTGTTAGCCGGGCTCGGTGGCTCAGCCTGTAATCCCGCGCCTTTGGGAGGCTGAGGTGAGTGGATTGCCTGAACCCGCGGGTTCGAGACCCGCCTGGGCAGCGAGACCTCATCTCTACAATAAAGCAAAAAATCAGCCGGGCGTGGTAGCGCGTGTCTGTAATTCCGGCTATTCGGAAGGCTGAGGCGGAAGGATCGCCGGAGCCCAGCAGGTCGAGGCTGCGGTGGCCGGAAGCGGCCACTGCACTCCAGTCTGGGCGACAGAGTGAGACTCCAACTCAAAAAAAAAAAAAAAAAAAACTTCTTGTGTTTATGATTGCCTTAGGCTGCTTATAGGTAACCATTTGCAATTAAAAGAAAACAAACTATGCCCACTACCTACTGATGTCTTCAACAGTCTGTTGCTGTCTCCTTTCCTAGGTTTCAATCCCCGGAGGCTTGGTTGTTTCCTATTTCACACACATTCCCCAATGATCTGTTTTTAGTTAGGTACTGCTCCAGGTGTTGTGGATGAAAAAACAAAGAAGAGCCTATGTCAAATCACAGTGCAGATGCTCCTATTATTTGTCTGCTGCTCCACTCTTTTGTAGGGCATTTTGGAAAGTTATTTAACCCACCTGTATCCCAGATATTGTTTCACTTTGCCTCTTGCATACTCTGCTCAATTTACATTGGTCTCTTTATGCTCTTTATCCTCAACATTAAGGCCATAGCTTAAATGTTACCTTGTCAGAGAGGTTTTCTCTTACTTCCCTCTACTTACTTGCCTAAGTTTATTTCCTTGCCTTATTTTACCATGCTGTTTCTTAACGTTCCATTCACATTTCCTTCATGGTACACATCATTTTCTATGCATTTGCTCCCTTGGCTCTTCCACTAGAGTTGGACTATTCAGTATGATAGACACTAGCCACATGTTACTACTTAGCACTAGAAATTTTGCTCCTCCAACAAATGATACACTCTCATTTAAAATACTTACTGTATCTGCAAGACCTTGGGAGAAGCAAAAACTGTAGGGTAACTAATGCATAATTTACTTACATTGTTGACTTTGTTGAAATGCATCCTGCAGATCAGAGATACAGTAAAGGAAAAATGTAAATTAATAATTTGTCCATAACCTTTATATGTTGAAATGATAATACACAACATTTCATAGGCCCACTAAAATATAAAAGTCAACAATTTGTATTGCTTCCATGCTGAAATTATATTGCTTTTTGGCATTTTATGTTAAATAAAATATATTACTAAAATCAAATTCACATGTTTTAGAACTTTTTCTGTTGGTTCCTGCTGTTTCCAGTGGGTTTCTTAACTACATATTGTCCACATCAGCTGGGCTTCCATGCTCTCTGAATTACATTACTGATCAGTAAATGGGAACCAGTAGCAGGGTATTGGAGATGAGGTAAATGGAGAGAGAGTGAGATATTTCCTCCCCATCCTATCTTGCCTTGATGTCATGGTTCTTTCAGTGGCTGTATCTTACCACATTCTGAGGAAAAATTAGAGCACTAAACAAAGGGAGAATTAGGAATATTAACGGTGGTATATTGGCAAATGCCAATAACATGCTTAAAATGACATGTTTAGAAATTACCGTAGGTAGTTATAACTGGTGACATCACCAAGATGATGGATTAGATGGTAACCTGCTCATATACCCCCACAACAACAAGAATTCTGCACCCATCCACAGCCAAAAGTTTCTCTGCAGGAGCTTCACGAGTCAGTAAAAAGTTTGTGAAACCCTGGTGGAGACCAAGACCTAGGAGGGTCATTTTGAAACTGCAGACCAACATCTGGGTGGCTGATGTGTCCAGCCTGTCTTGCTGTCAGATTCAAGCATAAGCCAGGAAAAAGAGAAGTAAGGTAATTCAGGAAGGATCTGTGGAGATCCCCATATCTAATTATGCGGATTGCCTTGGCATTTCTCCATGACAAGGTTTTTGAGAAATTTATACTAGGAGAAACACTGTCAGCCTGAAATGAAATGGCCAGGGATTGGACCAACTGAGGAAAGGATGGCTCTGAAGGCAGAAACACAGAAAACCAGACCAGAAAGGGCATTGCCCTTACCCTTGAAGGCTGGATGGGCTGAGTCCTAGACCCAGAAGGCTGAGAAGGTGGGGCTGCCTCCCTGGTGGGTTCCCAAATTTGTGACTGCCTCCTGAATGCCCACGATATGACAAACCTAGATTGCCTTGAAGTGACTATTGGTAGAAGACAGAAAATTGAGCCACAAAAGTTTACTCTTGGCTTTGAAACATATTGGAATTTTTCCTGCTGCATTGTGAACTTGCTTCAGTTTTCCATTTTCTTTTTTTGTAAAGGAAATTTCAATCCTGTTTTCTTTCCACTATAGTGTTTTGGAAATAAATAGCTTGTTTTCCAACTTCATAAATGTATAAAGAGAAACTATGCCTTCATGGTCAACCTTACCCAGAGTCTAACCCATACCTGATTGGTATCTTTTAGATAATGAGATAGGGAACTTTTTTGAGTTGATGATCTCTAGGTGAGATTTTGCATTTAGATACAATGCTACAATAGGTGAAGACTTTGGAGGGTCGTGGGATGGGGTGAATGTATTTTATTCACGGTAAGAGCATAAATATTGGGGTACCAGATAGAAGACTATATTGGGTTGAATAGCATCCCCCCAAATTTATGTCTACATGCAATCTGTGACTATTATTTTAATTGGAATTAAGGCCTTTGTATATGTAATCAAGTTAAAATAAAGTCATACTGGATTAGAGTGTTTCCTAATCCAATGACTAGTGTTTTTATAAGAAGAGGGAAATTGGGGTACAAAGACATGCACGGAGATGACAGGTGATAACAGAGGCAGAAGTTAGAGTTATACTGCAACAAGTCAAAGAATGCCAAGGATTGCCAGCAACCACCAGAAGCTAAGGAAGATGTGTAGAACAGGTTCTCCCTTCAACCCATATTCCTCTCTGACCACCCACAAGGTACCAATCTTTCTGACACCTTGATTTCAAAATCTGCTCAACAGAACTCAACAGAACTGTCAGAATATAGAATTCTGTTGATTTAAAACAAAAATTGATGGTAATTTGTTACAGCAGCCTTCAGTGTGATTTAGCAAAAATCAGGGTAGAGCTCTTTGTTCACTATGCCTACCCTGGTGACCATCACTGGCTTCTTGGGGCAGCAAAATGGACATCATTTATGATTTTGCACCCTTGAGATAAACCTGAGGATGAATCATTTTGAGTTGTACAACTAGGGAAGACACCATTGCCCTTAGGGAGACTCAAGTATGGCACCAAGTTGCCTAATTGTTGTTGTTCAATCAAGGGTACCAAACTTCCTGCTGTAGCAGGCATGCTCCTGACCTTCAAGGGTATTGATGTGCATATGCATGGCAGCCCTGGCCCAAGACCTGAGGCTAAAAGAAAAAGAATACTTTATACTCATACTCAGCTTTTATCACAATACAAAAGAATTTAGCCCTTATTCTATGTGGAGCCTTTCTAAATATCATTTAATTCTCACAGCAAATTGAGGGTCATAGCTGATCATTTTCTCTATATATATTTGTTTGTGCTTTAAATTGAAAAATAAAAATTACACACACACACACACACACACACACACACACACACACACACACACACTCAGTGTCCAGCATGATATTTCTGAACTGACAAATAGTTGTATACACTTACGGGATACAATGTGATATTTTGCTCAATGCATATATTGAGAAAGATTAATTACAGGCAATTAAGATATCCATCATCTCATCAACTTATCTTTTTTTGTGATGAGAACATTTAAAATTTACTTTTTAACTGCTTTGAAATATACATTATTATTTCTGTTCACTATGTCATGCAAAATTTTTCTTTTTGTCTAACTGTGCTCCAGTCCCAAATCCTCAGAGTAATTGCCCTTGTCTCTCCTCAGTGAAAACACTCTTGATTAATAAATATATGCTTACAGTAGTTCTATCTGGGCTTTGTAGTCCCAAATCATTCCTGCTACCCACCAGAAACTGCTGGCCCTTAGAAATTCTTCTGAACTTGAGAAGCTGCAGGATTATGAAAGTCCAGCATGTCACCATCCTGCCTGCTCTTTGTCCCTTCTCTCACCTTGGCTCTCTTGTCTCACACAGAAACATCATCCCAACATTGAGTATCATGATCATACTCTGGCCAGTCATAGAAATGAAGCAAATAAAATGGTGGTAACAAAAAATATATGTGTTGGGCACTAGTCAAACCCACGAAAAGTGGAACTTTGGTATTGATATTAGAAAAATAGACTTCAAAACAACGGACATTATTTGGAATAAAGAAGGCCACTATCAATTCATAATAGACATTTCAATTCATAATAGAACGTTTATGTGAAAGACAATAATTTTTAACTTACATGCACACAGAAAAATAGTAAAAAAAATAAAGCACAATGTTCAGAGTTATAAGAAAGTTGCCATAATAAAGTATAAAAGTTCATGATTTTACTCGACCTTCCATATGACCCAGCAATCCCTCTTCTGGGGATATACACAGAGGACCTCAAATCATTCTACAAAAAAGATACGTGCATGCATGTTTATTGCAGCACTATTCACAGTCGCAAAAATATGGAGCCAACTGTGCTGCCCATTGAAAGAGGACAGGATATCAAACAATGTGGTACATATACACAATGGAATATTACACAGTCATAAAGAAGGACAAAATTATGGACTTCGCAGTATCTTGGATGAATTTATACTCAGCAATCTATCACAGAAACAAAGAACTGAATACTACATGTTCTCACTCATAAGTGGGTTCTAAACATTTACCATAATAATATAAGAAAGGAATTGGCAATAGCAGGATACTGCAAGAGGGGGAATGGGGGAAGGCCACATAGCATCAATAAGGCTACCTGATCCTGAACCAAGCTAAGTGAGGACTAATGGGAGACACAAACTTGACCTGTATATTGACCATTTATGTACCTAATTCTGAATTGTACCCACATCTTCAAAATAAAATAATAATAACTTTTAAAAGGTGTATTATTTTAGAGTCAAGAGTAGTTTTAAGAAGTAGCAAGACCTTTGGAGTGACCATGAGCATGGCAGTTAAATGGGAATGGAAGTCAAGTTTACAGGACCATTAAAATAGTAAATGTCTGGCAATCACGAGGCTTGGCATCAGATTGATTTTCTATATTGAAAGTCACTTTGGCATTGAAATCACTTCGGATTTCTATAAGACTAGGGTAGAAACTCTGAATGGGATGTAAAATTTTTGATCAAAAGATTCATATGTTGTGTTTATTTTAGAAAGTTATCTTTGTGAGATGTCAAAATGGCTATAAAATTATATATGTATTGGTCACGAATATTTAAACTACAACTCACAGAAACTGCAAATCACTTTTCCTTGACCAGATAAGACATTTGCCTATATAGCCGAGCGTTCAGATGTAGGTTGGGCTTTATCATTAGCTGAGTCAGTAATTGAATGTTGTGAAGTCAGGCTAAATTTTAATCCAACCACTATTGTATCGGGCACTGGATTATTGGGTTAGATTAGACTAATTCTAGGCCTATCCTAGGAGCTAGGGAAGTAACCAGATATCTCCAAGCATATGATTGTATGCGGAGGATGCACTAATGGAAACCCGAGAGTAAACAGTAAGGTGAAGAATGTGTATTGTGTAGGAAAACAAAAATATGACCTGCAGGAACCCACTCAAATCATATACCAATAGAGAAAAATAACCACAATATTCAAGTTCTTCTTGTTTTCTGATATAGTGGCTCATCAGGTAACCAAGACAGATACTTTTATTTAGGAACTACCTATATTGAAATAGTGAATGGGTAGTTACTAAGCATGAGTGCTCTCACCTGGCCATATACATATTGGAAGAACCTCAAAAGGAATCCAATGTGGCATACTTAAACCCCATTTTCATTCTTTTTCAATTCTTTGGCAGAACTTTCTATTTGGTGTTGTCCTGTGAAGTTATTGGGTCAGGACGGTTTGTCTAGAGGTAAATGAATTTTTCATATTTACCATTGTATCACGTTGTGTCTTTTTGTAAACAAGCAGCACAGATTTGATAACGATATAAAAGTTGAGAACAAAGAGAATTGTCACCATTTATGTCCAACAATGATGTTCTTTTTTTTTTAAATCAATATTTTTTATTATGATTTTGTGGGGTACAGTTAAGGGTTAAGTGTACAATTACATTTCATTCAGGCACCCTGTTGATAAGAGGTGTTTCCCCATCCCCAGACAGATATTTGCGACTGTTAATCCCATCCCCCCTCACACAGTTTCCCAGTACCATCAGTCATTTTCTTATAGTATTACATTGGATGTTCAAGGTCCGTTATATGAGTGAGAACATGTGATACTCGGATCTTTGTTTCTGTGGGAGGTCACTCAGTATTATAGACTATAGTTCCATCCAGGTTGCTGCAAAATTCATGATTTTGTTCTTTTTTATGGCTGTGTAGTATTCCATCATGTATATGTACCACATTTTTAAAATCCAGTCCTCTTTTGATGGGCAGCATGGTTGTTTCCAGGTTCTTGCTATTGTGAACAACGCTGCAATAAACATACGTGTGCAGGTATCTTTTTTATAGAGTGATTTGAGGTCTTCAGGGTATATTCCCAGTAGGGGGATTGCGGGGTCATATGGAAGGTCGATTTTTAGAGCTTTTAGGAATCGCCACACTGCTTTCCACAGAGGTTGCACTAGTTTACACTCCCACCAACAGTGTAGAAGTATTCCCTTTTCACCACACCCTCTCCAGCAGCTGTTATTTTTTAAGTTGTTGAAAATTGCCATTCTGACTGGAGTTAGGTGGTATCTCAGTGTGGTTTTGACTTGCATCTCCCTGATGATTAGTGAGGTTGAGCATTTCTTCATGTGTTTGTTGGCTGCTCGGATGTCTTCTTTTGTGAAGTGTCTGTTCATATCTTTTTCCCATTTTATAATGGGGTTGTTTGTTTTTTAATTTTCAGCATGTTTGAGTTCCTTGTATATCCAGGATGTTAAGCCTTTGTCAGACCTGGAGTTGGCAAGTCCTTTTTCCCAGTCTGTAGGCTGTCTCCCTGCTCTCTTGATGGTTTCTTTGGCTTTACAGAAGCTTGTCAGCTTAATAAGGTCCCGCTTGTCTATCTTCTCTCTTATGACCTGTGGATTTCAGGTTTTGTTCAGGAATCGGATGCCAGTTCCGATTTCCATGAGGGTATTTCCTTCCTTTTCTAAGGTTCTTATGGTTCGAGGTTTTACATTTAGGTCTCTGATCCATTTGGAGTTAACCTTTGTGCATGGGGATAGATAGGGGTCCTGTTTCAATCTTCTGCATGTGGTCAGCCAGTTTTCCCAGCACCATTTACTGAATAGGTTCTCCTCTCCCCAGTGATAGGTGATGGGGGCTTTGTCGAAGATGAGTTGGTTGAGAAACTGAGGTCTTGCTTCTGGAATCTCAATTCTATTCCATTGATCTATATGCCTGTTCCTGTACCAATATCAAGCTGTTTTGATGATTGTAGCTTTATAGTAAAGTTTGAAGTCTGGTAATGTGGTACCACCTGCTTTGTTTTTTTTTTTTTTGCTGAGGATTGTTCTGGCTATTCTTGGATGTTTGTGTTTCCATATGAATTCCTGTGTTGTTTTTTCCAGGTCTGAGAAGAATGTTGCTGGTAATTTGATGGGTAATTTGTTGCATTGAATCTGTAGATTGCCTTAGGTAAGATGGACATCTTCACAATGTTGATTCTTCCAATCCATGAGCATGGGATATTTTTCCACTTGTTTGTGTCATCTTTGATTTCTTTGAGCAGTGTTTTGTAATTTTCATTGTAAAGGTCTTTCACGTCTCTGGTTAGGAAGATGCCAAGGTATTTCATTTTTTTTGTGGCTATTGTGAATGGAATTGTGTTTTTATTTGGGTTTCTGTTTGTTTATTATTGGTGCAGAGAAATGCGATTGTCTTTTGTACATTTATTTTGTATCCTGAGACTTTGCCAAAGGCCTTTATCAATGGAAGGAGGCTTTTGACAGATTCTCTTGGGTTTTCAAGGTACACAATCATATCATCTGCAAAGAGAGATAATTGACCTCCTCTTTTCCTATTTGGATACCCCTGATTGCCTCCTCTTCTCTGATTGCTCGAGCCAGGACTTCCAATACTATGTTGAACAGGAGGGGTGAGAGTGGGCATCCTTGTCTAGTTTCAGTTTTCAGGAGAATTGGTTCCAATTTTTTTCTATTTAGGAGTATGCTGGCTGTGGGTTTCTCGTAGATGGTTTTTACTATTTTGAGGTATGTTCCCCATATACCTAGATGCTCAAGGGTTTTTATCAAGAAGGGGTGCTGGATTTTATCAAAAGCTTTTTCTGCATCTAATGATATGATCATGTGGTTTTTGTTTTGACATCTGTTGATGAATTTAATTACATTAATGGTTTTAAGAATGTTGAACCAGCCTTGTATCCCAGGAATGAAGCCTACTTGGTCATGATGGATGATTTTTGAGATGTATTGCTGAATCCACTTTGCTAGGATCTTGTTGAGAATTTTAGCATCTATGTTCATCAAAGATATTGGCCTGTAGTTCTCTTTCTTTGTTGTATCTTTACCTGGCTTGGGTATCAATGTGATGTTGGCTTTGTAAAATGATTTGGGGAGAGTTCCATCTTTTTCAATCACCTGGAATACCTTCAGTATGATTGGTATCAGTTCCTCCTTGAATGTCTTGTAGAATTCTGCTGGAAAGCCATCTGGACCAGGGATTTTTTTTGTAGGAAGTTTTCTTATTACGGAGTAGATTTCCTTGATTGTTATTGGTCTATTTAGGGTCTCAGTTTCTTCTTGTTTCAACCTAGGTAGGTTGTATGATGTCAGAAAGTCCTCCATTTCCTTAAGGTTTTCAAGTTTGTTTCTATACAAGTGTACGTAGTAGTCTTTAATGATCTTTTGTATTTCTTCAGGGTCAGATGTGACTTCATCTTTTGTGTTTCTGATTGTGCTTATTTCATTTTTGTCTCCTTTTTTCTTGGTCAGTCTAGGTAGGGGACCATCGATATTGTTTATCCTTTTGAAGAACCAGCTTTTTGTTTCATTGATTTTTTGTATTATCTTTTTGTCTTCTATGTCCTGTATTTGGGCTTTTATTTTGGTGATCTGGATTCTTCTGCTGAAATTAGGGTTTTTGTGGTCTTGCTTTTCCAGCTTCTTTAGGTGGTTTGTTAGGTTGTGAATTTCTGTTCCTTCCATTTTCTTCGTGTGTGTTTGTAGGGATATAAATTCCCCTCTTACTACAGCTTTCAGGGCATCCCAGAGATTTTGATAAGATGTTTCTTAATTTTCATTTGTTTCCAGGTATCTTTTGATCTCTGTTTTGATTTCATCATTGACCCAGGAGTTGTTTAGCATCATGCTGTTTAGTGTCCATGTCTTTGTGGGTTTTGGGGGGACTTTGTTGGTGTCAATGTTTATTTTTGCTCCACTGTGGTCCGAGAAGGTACATGGTAGAATTTTGGTCCTTTTAAATTTGCTTATGCTTGATTTATGGCCGAGTATGTGGTCGATCTTAGAATATGTTCCATGTAGTGATGAGTAGAATGTGTATTCTGTGGTCTTTGGATGTAGTGTTCTGTAGGTATCAATTAAATCCATTTGGTCCAAAGTCACATTGAGGATCCTGTTCTCCTTGCTGATTTTTTGTCCTGATGATCTGTCTAGGGTTGTGAGTGGGGTATTAAAGTCCCCAGTTATGATGGTGTTAGAGTTAATAACTTTCTTTAGTTTTCCTATAAGTTGCTTTATGAAAGTTGGCGCACCTATGTTGGGTGCATATATGTTTAGGATAGATATTTCTTGTTGATGGATTGAGCCTTTTATCATTATGTAGTGGCCTTCTGTATTTCTTTTGATTTTTAATAGCTTGAAGTGTATTTTGTCTGAAATTAAGATTGCTACTCCTCCTTTCTTTTATATTCCATTCGCCTGAAAGTTTGTTTCTCATCCTCTTACTTTGAGTCTGGGAGTGTCCTTTCTAGTGAGGTGAGTCTCTTGAAGGCAATAGATTGTTGCCTGATGATATTTTATCCATTTTGCCATTCTATGTCTTTTCAGTGGTGCATTTCGTCCATTCACATTTAGGCTAATAATTGAAATGCAAGAGTTGATCCCTGTCATAAGGTTCTCACAGAGTTGTTCCTGTTTGTTTTTTGTCTTTCTTTGGGTTTTGGAGTTGGTTCATGTGTGTTTTTAATCTTTTGCCTGTACTCTTGTGAAGAATCCTGTTGTTCTTTTTTCTTTTTCTTCTTTGTTCAGTACTTTCTTAAGTGTTTCTTGTAGAGGTGGTCTGGTGGCAGTGTAGGTTCTTAGGTATTGGATATCTGGAAAAGATTTCAATTCTCCCTCACTAATGAAGCTTAGCTTGGCTGGGTAGGTTATTCTTGGTTGAAATTGTTTCTCTTTTAGAACTTTGAAGATAGGGCTCCAGGCTCTCCTAGCCTGAAGGGTTTCTGTGGATAAATCTGCTGCTATTTTAATTGGTTTTCCCTGGTAGGTAGTCTGGCCTTTTTCTCTTGCTGCCTTTAGGATTTTTTCTTTTATAGCTACTTTGTTGAGGCAAATTATTATGGGAGTTGATCTTCTCATTTGTTGTCTTGCAGGGGTTCTCTGAATCTCTTGTGTTTGAATTTTTCATCCATGATGACATGAGGGAAGTTTTCTTGAATGATTTCATGAAATGTTTGTTCCAGTGTGGCTTCTGTTTCTCTCTTTGCCTCAGGAAGCCCAATTACTCTTAGGTTTGGTCTCTTGAAGTGATCATTCATCTCTTGCAGGTTTTGTTCTGTCTTTTTGAGCTTCTTTTCTATGCTTTTGACAGTTTGGGTTAGTTCTGTGTTTTGGTCTTCGAGCTCTGAGATTCTTTCTTCTGCTTGGCTGATTCTGCTTTCCATGCTTATTAGTCTGGTATTCATTTCCATCACAGTATTCTTTACTGCTATCATTTTTGACATCAGCTCCTTCCTATTTTCCTCTTGTCTCTCCTCAATTTTTTTAATTCTCTCCATTAATGTCTTGATGTCTGGGTTTGTTGCATGTAACCAGTCATTCTGGGGGCTCTTTATTGTTTGTGTTCTAGAATCTGTTTTCTCAGTGTCTGATCTACCAGGGGTCTGTGTGAGACCTATATTCTTCTTTTGGTTTTTCTTCATTTGTGTGGTTTTTCCCCCTCCATACTTTTTCCTTCCCTCCACGTCACCGTCTTCTTTAATTCTGTTATTCAGGGGTAAAGGGATTGGTTTTACTTCTGTTTGTTCAATCTCCTATTCTTTACGTATGCCCTCTTACTTTGTTCAATTCTGGGGTTGCACTGTAGGTTGGGGGTGGCCCTTTTTGCAGTTTTGAGATTTACTTAAGGGGGGAGCTGTGATTCAAAATGTATCTGCAGGTCCTGGTATTCGCTGACAGGTATGTGAATAATCTGGAACCCAATTTCCACTGCCTTGGAATCTGTCCGTGCAGTGGGGCTATAGGTTTACTCCCTGAAATAAAATGTGGTTAGCAGAGGGAAGAGAATGGAGCAGACAGTGGGTTGAAGAGGGGGGTGGAAGGGGGGAAACAAACGAGTGTGCCAACAAATAGAGAGGCCTATACTGAAACAGATGAAAACAATAGACCACAGCTACAGACGAACCAACTCTCATACAAACAAAAATAAAACATATAGTGATGCTAACATACCAGCTATCTAACCACCTTATTAGTGTGCTGTTCTCTATACAAAGATATAGTTTACAGAGAGAAGAAAAGAGAAGAAAAGGAAGAGGAAAAAAGAAAAAAAGGAACAATAGAGTAGGAATAGAATTAAGTCATTAAACTGACAGAATGAATGAAGCACACTCTGAGACATTTCGTTTAAGTCCAATGTCCTTTCAGGTCTGATTTCTAGTTTTCTTTTCAAGCTGGTAAATTAGTTTGCAGTTAGCGTCAGTTGCCCCTGGTCTGCTGTGAAGGACAGTTCAGATCACCCTCTGTTCACCACTCTGGCCTATGTCTTTATCAAGCTTGTTTCTCCCATTTCGGTGTTGTTACCTTGAATCGCCAGCAGGTGGCGCTATCTCAGCTGCTCGCCCCAGAGGGGGTGGGGCCGGACAGAGATGCAGAGGCTGAAGATGGCAAGATGGCTGCCTGCCTCAGGGCAGACGGCAGGAGACTTACGGCGGGCAGGACATCTCAGTCGCAGGAGTGGTGGCAGCGATCCCAGCAGATCTTCCCTGAAGGGGCTTCAAGGACTGAAGTTGTGGATCACCTCCGGCCCGGGTGGTGCAATGTGCTACCAGCAGCGGTGGTGGTGGCTGCAGTGGCTGTGGCGGCTGCGGTGGTGGCGTCTGTGCTGCAGTGGCTGTCCAGACCGCTGCATTGCCCCAGTGGTGGCAACGGCCGAGCTCCGTATGAAGAGCAGGCTGTGATGTTGGTGTCCATAGCCCGTGGGGCGAGAGTCAGAGACCCACTGCAGTTCTCCTTTGCAGAGGTTTTCACAGACCAGGTTGCCCCGTCGCCATCTTGCCGGAAGTCCAACAATGATGTTCTTTAAAGAGGATTTTCAAATTTCAATATAAAACATTCTTAAAAGCTCTGGATTTTTAGAAGAACGTCAGACTCATAATGTAGAAAAATTAAAGAACAACTTTTTATTCTAAAGCACACCTTTATTAAAAATCATATTTGTCTACAAAAATGCCATGTGTGAGTGTGAAAAAATTAAAAATAAGATAATCATTCAATCTGTAAATAGATTTGAAAAATAATCATCAATAAATAAATGCAAACTTATTTTTCCTATAGATATTTTTGAAGTTTATTCTTTCTAGTGAGACTAGAAAAATAAATACTTTTTAATTTTATTTTAAAGATGTGGGGTACAATTCAGGATTAGGTATATAAATGGTCATCATACAGGTAAAGTTTGAGCATCTCTTTGGTCCCTGCTTCACCTGGTTTGAGATCAGGCACTCTTTTTTTTTTTTGAGTTGGTGTCTCACTCGGTCGCCCAGACTGGAGTGCTGTGGCCGCTCCCAGCCACCGCAGCCTTGGCCTGCTGGGCTCCGGCGATCCTTCCGCCTCAGCCTTCCGAGTAGCCGGAATTACAGGCATGCGCCACCACGCCTGGCTGATTTTTTTTAAAATTTATTGTAGAGATGAGGTCTCACTGCCCAGGTGGGTCTCGAACCCGTGGGCTCAGGCAATTCACTCACCTCAGCCTCCCAAAGGCACGGGATTACAGGCTGAGCCACCGAGCCCGGCTGAGATCAGACACTCTTATTGATGCTATGTGCCCCCTCCTTCCTTCCCCTGGCAGCATCCTGCTGCTGCCAAATCCTTTTTTATAGTGTTATAATAAATGTTCAGAGTTCCCTTATAAGCAAGCACATGTGGCACTCAGCTTTTTGCTTCTGTGATAGATCACTGAGTATGATAGACTCTAAATCTATCCATGTTGCTGCAAAGTCCACAATTTTGTCCTTCTTTATGGCTGCATAATATTTAATCATGTATATGCACCACATTTTTTAAACTCAGTCCACTTTTGATGGGCAGCACTATTGGCTCCATGTTTTTGCTACTGTAAATTCTGCTGCAATAAGCATATGTGTGCAGATATCTTTTTTATAGAGTGATTTGAGTTCCCAGAAGGAGGATTGCTGGGTCATATGGAAGGTCTGAAAAGAGTGTGGTAATTCCCAAAAGATCTAAAAATCAAAAAATAAATATTCTTAACTACTTTTAAAACTACATAAGAAAGAATATGTTTGATTTTATTTAAACTTGATAATTACATTATTCACTCTAATGACTTTATTTAAATTTCAATCTCTTTAGGGGTAAAAGAGGTTTTTGGTTACATGAATAAATTGTATAGTGGGGACGTCTGGGCTTTTAGTGTACCCATCACTCCACTAGCATACAATAGTGTCATAGGTAATATTTCTATAAATACAAGCCCTTAATAAAGATATTGAGGTGTCACATAAATAAAATATGGAAGGTATATTTTGCTCATGCTTTGCCTTAGTCTGCATCTACACTGTCAAACTAATTTAATCACATCCACTGGTTTATTTTTTGACTTAGCCAATTGAATAATCTGGTCAATGAATAATTTTATAACTGTCAATAAACATTGTGATGTTTTAAATACAAGAAGTTTTAAAAACATTAAATATCTAACACTTTTTCACAGTATCTAATTACTGATAAGAATTCATCAGTGAGCTGGGCTCGGTGGCTCAGCCTGTAATCCCACGCCTTGGGAGGCTGAGGTGAGTGGATTGCCTGAGCCTGCAGGTTCGAGACCCACCTGGGTAACTTGGTGAGACCTCATCTCTACAATAAATCAAAAATTAGCCGGACGTGGTAGCACGCATCTGTAGTTCCAGCTACTTGGAAGACTGAGGCGGAAGGATCACCGGAGCCCAGCATGTCGAGGCTGCGGTGGCCAGGAGCGGCCACTGCACTCCAGTCTGGGCAACAGAGTGAGACTCCAACTCAAAAAAAAAAAGAATTCATCAGTGATAAGTTGATTACAAAAAGCAAAGTATAAACTTTTGATATAGTAAAAGATTACAATGTGGCTGCTATATATAAAAAGGATCTGATAGTATTTTCTAAGAGAGTATTTAGAACTATTTTTGAGCTGCAAAATATAGTTTCCTTGATCAGATAACAAGAAGCAATCTGGGAAGTTTTACACCCTCACCTTTTAATAATTTAAATATTTTCAAGCATAACTGTTCACGATAGGACCATAATTTTAATGGTCTTCATATGTAGGGGGTTTTCACACTGCACTGGAGAGTCATATCATCAAAAAAGACAGCTCTCAAGTAAATACCCTCTATGGAATCTCTACTTTCTTTGCCTTCCCAGTTCCTTGCCTAAAGACAATTTTCACTGTGGATTTAATTTTGTATTTGCATGTTGTGGTAGTTCCCAATGAGTGAGGCTATTACCTAGAGATTTTGAACTTTACTTTGTGTGGAAGGATGTAGGCATATTGACCAACTTGACAAGGAGCACTATCTGCAACTGCTTCTCCTTTTTTCCTCATTGCTTGACACTGATATAAAGTATATTCTCGCTTAGTTAATGAATTCCCAAAGGAGCAAAGGAAAATATGTCTTCGATATAATTTCTACTAGCCCCATCTGATGCTTTCTTCTGTATGTTGTTGCTAGGTAAGTCTTTTTTACCTTCGGAAAGTAAATTTACATCAGACATCTAGGTGAGTAGTATATATTTGTGTTTGAACCAAAAGCATTTGATTATCTGTTTCATTTAAAAGCATCACAACCGTTCTGGTACTCCCCTTACACATTGTTCTTTGTTAGGTAAAGCCATTCCTCCTAAAGACCCTAGCACTGAACTCCAAAATGACCACCACAAAACAAAAAGATAAAAGAATGAGTAGTCTTTGTTAAATCCTGCCAAATCACATGCAAGAGAAATGGCTTATTAACCTGCGTCATCTGAATAAATGTTATGTCTAATAAATTCAGTGCCCAAACTGGACACCAGATACACAAATCTTCATCCACAGAGTTTCATTACCCTCATCACCTGTGTATATAAATGGTGACAGATGTTTCTTGACATAATTTTAATTTACAAAAATATTAGCAAACTCCTGATAATCATCTCCAAGAAAGAGTGAGTAAAAGAGTATCAAGTCTGAGAAGAGCAAAATGTGAATTAAAGAAGAGTTATGATTAGGATTTGTCTTTTAGTGAAAGAATGTGGCCCCAATCAACCTCAAAACTATGTGAGTTCCAGTTGAGCATAGGTGGACTACATATAATTTTGTTGTGTCTTTCACTGATGTTCAGTTCATCTGTATATAATTGTAGAACTGGAGTTCAAACAGATATCAGGTGTACATGTAGGATTCCATCCTGCGACTGAGTGTAGACATGTAAAACCAACTTGAAATTTCATAATTATCTCTATTATAAATATGTGGCTCCATTGTGTCCTCTTTTTATATGTGTTCCATAAATAATTCTCTAAGATTATCTGAGCCCCATTGCTTTGCACAAATACTTGTCCTCATTCCACATATCATAACTTCCTTCAATACGATTAGAACTACAAACACAGACTGCTGTCCTCACTGGTATATTCAACTTTCACTGTGTTGGAAGATTTGTTCTCTCTAGTTTTCTTATTATTATTTATGTCGCCATGTCACATGTTGAGAAGCCAGAAAATAATCTCAACTCTTGTATAGCATTGTTTACCTAAGTGAGCAAACCAGGAAGACCAAACAAAAGAGCAGGTGAAACTGCTGTTTCTCACACAAAACAGCACAAGAGGTGTTTGTGAAATTGCAATAAAAATCCTTCAGTGTATATTCTTCTTCCCTTTTCTCAGTCTTTTCTGGGGAGAAATGGAATATACATAAAGTAAAATCCAATTAATTCAGATTCCACTCACTAATAATTGTTGTAATTTATGCAAAAGCCAGATATGATGCTAAACTTTCTAATATTTCCCTTTTCAATTTTGTAACAGAAGGAAATGTCCTCAACTAACATCAAGAATTTTATACCATCTTTTATATACACATTTTATACATTAATAGGTTTATATGTATACATTAAAAGGGCTTTTCTGAGGTCCTTAATTGTATTCAACATTGACTGTTGCTAATCACTGATAGTGTCATTCCAAAAAGAAGTTCCATGATTTCAATTCTTTTGAAACTGGGGTTGACTTCCATTTTTTTGTGAAGTAGTAAGGCTGAACTATATTACTTTCTTTTGAGGACCATGATGGGCCATTGTAACAAGGTCTAGAGCAAGACTGCCTGGGGAAAACAGGTGGCTTGCCATCTACAATATCTGTGACCCCCTAAGCAAGCGATTTAAAGATGTTGTGCTTTATTTTCCTCCTGTAAAATTCTGTAATGGTGTCTACTCCATAGAGTTGCCACTCTTACATGCTTTAACATTTTGGAGTGTGTGGGACATAATAATCACGATAATTTGCTTTTCAAGTGAATAACTGCAATTTGCTAGGTTTGCTTTAATTTCCTTTGGACCTGTAAAAAATAAAGTCAACAGTGTTTACCTGTATGACTGCTTAGTGTCTTGCAGTAGTTTTCTGGGATTATGATTTCAAGGAGGACCTTTTCTATTGCTATGTATTATTCTATTATGCATTGCATTTAGTTGGCTACTATAACTAAAACATAAAATATGAGGGAGAATTAGGGACAGCTAAAGCTTGCGTTTGTATGCTGTGGAAGGTTGCCTGGAGGCACCACCATCTCAGTAATGTGGGCAACCTCAGCTCTCCAGGTCTTGTTAACAGAATGGTCCTGAAGCATGCAGATCAATAGAAGTCTACCGTCACTGAGCCCTACTATCAGGAAGCTGACCCAAGCTGACCCAGACTTCCTGAACACTTACTTTACCCTTGTGGGTTCCTAAGGCTGCAGATTAAGCAGATGCTTCCCTCATGTGAACACCACACTTATGAGCCCTACAAGTAGAGCCCTACTGGTCATGTCAGCACCAAGTGCTCTTAAACTCTGAAGTTATATGGTGTCTCTGGTCAGTTGCTGCTATGGTCACGTGGTGTATTCAGCTCTTTCAGTCAATAGTGTGTGGTGGACTCCTGAACCCTGCTGCACAGTGGAATATTGCATAATGCGGCCATTACTGGCTATAGCTTGTGGAAGTCTCAGCAATCCAAGTCACATAGATGTTTAGGGTCATGTGGATGCTGTAGCCATGTACACTTTTCTCATGCATGCTTCTAGGGTACAGTGTCAGGCTGTTCTGTCATGTTAAGACTGTGGCTACTGAACCCTGCAGACCTCTGCATCAGCAGCCACGCGGCTCCTACCACCATATGGCAGGTGAGGCCTTTGCAGTCATGTGAGCACCACTAACCAATGGCAGTTGCTCCCATGGTCACGCACCATGCTATGGTCACGTGGAGTTCTGCCCTCTGAGTCACGTGAAGATTGAGCACTCCTGAACCTTGTCCATCAGGTGGATCCTGGAGTTATGTGAACTCAACTATGGTCAGGTATGAGGATCCGCCCTTTAGGTATAAGGAAAGACTCCTAAAGGCGACCTTCCGAGGAGTCAGACCTACAAGTGTAGAAGATTTTAGAACTGTGAGCTTTGCCAAGGCTGGGGCCAAACTATGATCAGACTCTGGCTCAGATCCCAACCTGTCCACCAACTTTTAATTCCACTTCACAGGACCGTGTTCTGTAGGAGGGCACTAGCTGCCACTAAAGGTTTACTCAGTGAATTGGGCTGTAAGGGGCGGGACCAACAGACCCCAAATAGCAGCGCACCCAAGATGGGGGTGTGTAGAGGTAGGGGGAGAACTTTCCGAATGTGAAAAACTTTTGTACACCTGGCAGAGAAACCATGCACGTGTGTGTGTGTGTGTGTCTCCTGATCATGGACTCTCAGGAGCTATTATTGGTAGAGTCGGGGAGGAGGAGAAGCCAGGAGCAGAATGTGGGGGCTACAGGGGTGGGGTGGATTGGGCTAGGGGAATTGAGGTGGGTAGTAGGGGGCAGTTCGTGGATTTGTAAATCATCTCTCAACGTCAGGGCTGTGGAGGCCAGGTGGGACCCTCACCCCTCCCCTGTTGCCACACCAAAGCCTTACCCTTGCCCGTCATTCTGCCTGACTTACTGTTTGTACAGCTTGAAGCTGTCCTCTGCCTGTCCTGTGACTATGTGTTATTAAGGACACCTGAGACTTTCTAGATGCCAGTTTGAATAGACGATTCCAAAACCAATAGAAATATCTGTCTCTCATTTGATTCTGTAAAGGTTGTCTTTGTTTCCGTGATTTATTTTTCCAGTAAACATTCTAAACATGTGTCAGGGAAAAAGGGAAGGAGAGAGGAAGAGAAGGAGAGGTGAAGGGGGAGAGGGAGAGAGAGGAAAAAAGGGAATTAAAAAAAAATAATATATTTCAATGAAATTGTCAAAGTTGTCATGATGTGAAAATTCAGAATTTATTGATTATACTTAATTTGAAGTTCCTTAGTTTTACAGATTTTACCAAGTACATTTGCGAGTGGGGTGACAATCTTTTTGTGCTTAGGGTGGCTAAATGGCTTCAAGTAGTACAGACCGACACGTGTGTGTTTCACCCACCCCTCATTTCCTAGTTATTGTTTATTAGATTATTTCCTCAAAAACTCTTCTTTTCTTCCTGTGTAAAATTATAGTGAATGTAATATTCAGAAAAAATATTAAGTAAAATCACAGGTGATACATTTGGTACCTGAGGAAAGTGGTATTAGGTGAAGAAAGTTGAGCAACTAGCAAGACTGCTACATTTATGGAATTTTAAATGTTGCTTAGCAGATGGCTAACGAATATTGTCACTCATAATATTATTGATTTTTCTCTCATTTCAGCACTTCTAAGATTGTTCTGCAAAACACTAGGCCCAAGAGAAAGCAACTGCAGAAAGGTACTCTATCACTAAGAAGCTTGGGATTTACAGAACTGAAGGTAAGTGAATGTTCATATTGTAGGAATTTTTTAGATAATATGCTAATATACAACACGAATCTCAAAGTTTCCACTACGTTTATGGGAATGAGACATTTTTCCACAGGGCAATTGAGGAGCAAGTGTTCTTCAGGAAATATTTGGGGAAACCCTGTTTAAAATAAATCTTCTAACACTTTTAAACCTTGTTCCTTTGCTTATTAAGAACAATGGAATGTGAGTTTATAATAATTGTACCGATTCCGCTCATTAAGAAATTACATATTGCTCTTTAATTAATATTATCTGATGTCATTAGTCAGTCCCTCCTACTTGAATCTTTTCACATTTTTTTCTTTAGAGATACCCCCAATTTACAAGCATGCTTCTGATACCGTGCTTGCAAAATAATAAGTGCCTCAATTCAAGAAATTAGGGTTACCTTGTACCATCTTTCTGAGACGGTATGGAAATTACTCTGGTGTTAAACTTGATGGTGCAGTAACAGAGATAGGCAAGATATACAGGGGAAAGAAGGAAGGTTTTCAGAGGGGAGTGTATCACCAGGATGAATTAAGTTCCTCAGAGGCTTTTTCAACATGTGTTTCATTCTCTTCCCAATATGTCCCCTCAGTGTTCTGATCCACACATCCATCCTTTCGCCTCCTCACTCAGTATGCCAGGTACTCATGCCCCTTCTTTTCAACCTATACTTGATTCTAAAGACAAATCTTTGCAACCCCCTCTTTTGACACAACCACTCCTTGGTCCCATCATCCTTTGTTTCCAAATAGGCTGTAAAGCACACCTATGTAATTATGTGTATATATTTAGACAGAAAAGATTTTGTGATAAATTCAGAAAGGGAAGTGTCTGGATCAAAGTGCAAGGATGTCTTTTGAAGGGCTGAGCTTATGCACACACTCTTAGTGGAAGTATACATTGATGTAAATATCACTATATACTTCAGAAAAACACCTGTTATGTTTAAAAAATACAAAATTCAAATGCTTCTCCTGGGAAACTGTAGAGCGCAGACAATTTCTTGGAGTTACTCTGAAGCTCAAACTGTGTTCCACTTGGTTTTGTGGCCTCCACTACTGGAAGTGCTCTTTAACTCTGGTCAACCCATGGGTATATTTCCATTACCTTTTTGTACAGAAAGCTCCATTGTTTTCTCTGAGACAGAGATGGTACTTCCTATATGCCACAAGACTGTGTGAGGAGCACAGCATACCTGCAGGTCCAGAACATTCATCCTACAGACAGCAGATGTTCAGAATACTTGGTCTGCTGGACTCCAGAAAAGTCTCTCCTTATTACTATCACCACTGTTTGAAAAAACCTCTGTGTCTGAGATTGTCAAAGCTGCAGGTTTAGCATTAATAATACAGGAAGGTACTTAGTTTAAAAAAATTTTTTTGAGTCAGAGTCTCACTGTATTGCCTGGGCTGCAGTGCGGTAGCACACTCATGGCCACCGTAGCCTCGACATTCTGGGCTCAGGTGATCCCTCCACCTCAGCCTTTCAAGTAGCTGGAGCTAAAGGCACTTGCCACCATGCCCGGCTAATTTTTCTTAATTTATTGTAGAGATGAGATCTCGCCAAGCTGCCCAGGCTGGTCTCGAACCTTTGGGCTCAGGCAAACCTCTCATCTCAACCTCCCAAAGTGCTGGGATTATAGCTGTGAGCCACCATAACCGGCCATTTTTTAAAATTGTATTTTTTTTTTTTTTTGAGTTCGAGTCTCACTCTGTCGCCCAGACTGGAGTGCAGTGGCCGCTCACGGCCACCGCAACCTCGACCTGCTGGGCTCCGGCGATCCTTCCACCTCAGCCTTCCAAGTAGCCGGAATTACAGGCATGCGCTACCATGCCCAGCTGATTTTTTTAATTTATTGTAGAGATGAGGTCTTGCTGCCCAGGTGGGTCTCGAACCCGCGGGCTCAGGCAATCCACTCACCTCAGCCTCCCAAAGGCACGGGATTACAGGCTGAGCCACTGAACCCGGCTTTAAAATTGTATTTTAAAGATGTGGGGAATAGTTCAGGATTAGGTATACAACTGGCCATTGTATAGGTAAAGTTTGGGTCTCCCTTTGGTCACCACTTTGCCTGGTATGAGATCAGTTACCCTTATTGATGTTGTGTCCCCCCCTCCACCAACTCTGACAGTATCCTGCTACCGTCAATCCCTTTCTTATAGTATTATGGCAAATATTCAGGGTCCACTTATGAGTGGGAACATGAAGTACTCTGTCCTTTGTTTCTGTGATAAATCACTGAGTATGATAGACTCAAAATCCATCCAAGTTACTGCAAAGTTCATATGTATGTTTGTCTTTCTTTATGGCTGCATAATATTCCATTGTGTATATGTACCACTTTAAAAAAAAAAAATCCAGTCCATGTTCGATGGGCAGCATGGTTGGTTCCATGTTTTTGCTACTGTGAATAGACCTGCAACAAACACGTGTGTGCAGGTATCTTTTTGGTAGAATGACTTGGGTTCCTCCAGGTATATCACCAATTGAGGGACTACTGGGTCATATGAAAGGTCAATGTCTAGTTCTTTTAGAAATTGTCAGACTGTTTTCCAAAGATGTTGCACTAGTTTGCATTTCCACCAGCAATGTAGAAGCATACCTTTTTCTTCAACTCCTCGCCAGCATCTGTTGTTTGTTTTATTAATGATGGCCATTCTTACTGGGACTAGGTATTATCTCAATGTGGTTATGATATGCATTTCTCTGATGATTAGTGAGGCTGAGAAATTTTTCATGTGTCTGTTGACTGCCCATATATCTTCTTTTGAGAAGTATCTATTTACATCTTTTGCCCACTTTTTAATGGGGCTGTTTGTTTTGTTCCTCTTGGCATGTTTGAGTTTCTTGTAGATCCTGCATGTTAGGACTTCGCAAGATATACAGTTGGCAAATATTTTTTTTTTCAATTCTGTGGGCTGTCTCCCCACTCTCTTAATTGTTTCTTTTGCTTTGCAGAAGCTTTTCAGCTTGATGGGGTCACCCTTGTCTATCTTATCTCTTATGGTATGGGCACTTGGGGTTTTGATCAGGAATTGATTGCCAGTTCCAATTTCCACATGCCTATCTCCTGCATTTTCTAAGGTTCTTATAGTTCGAGATTTAGGTCTTTAATCCATTTAGAGTTGATTTTTGTGTATGTGATAGGTAAGGGTCCTGTTTCCATCTTCTGCAAGTGATCTGCCAGGTTTTCCAAAACCATTTACTGAATAGTTCTCCTCTCCCTAGTGGTTGTTGGTGGAGGCTTTGTCAAAGATGAGTTGGTTGAGGAATTGAGGTTTTCCTTCCAGAATCTCTATCCTGTTCCATTTGTCTATGTGCCTGTTCTTGTACCAATACAAGACTGTTTTTATTACTGTGACCTTATAGTAAAATTTGAAGTCTGGAAGTGTGATACCTCCTGCTTTGCTTCTTTTGCTAAGGATTGTTTTGGCTATTCGTAGTCATTTATGTTTCCATATAAATTTCTGTGTTGTCATTTCCAGGCCTGAGAAGAACGATGTTGGTAATTTAGTGGGTGTTGTGTTGAATCTGTAGATTGCCTTTGGTAGGATGGACATCTTAACAATGTTGATTCTTCCTACCCATGAGGATGGAATACTTTTCCATTTGTTTGTGTCCTCTTGGATTTCTTTGAGCAGTGTTTTGCAGTTCTCATTGTAGATGACTTCCATTTCTCTGGTTGGGAAGATGCCAAGGCATTCCCTTTTTTGTGTGGCTATTGTGAATGAGATTGGGCTTTTTATTTGGTTCTCTGCCTACTTGTTGTTGGTGTATAAGAATGCAGCTGTCTTTTGCACATTTATTTTGTACTCTGAGACTTTGCCAAAGTCCTTTATCAGTGAAAGCAGGTTTTTGACAGACTTTCCTGGGTTTTTGAAGTATAAGATCATATCGTCAGCAAAGAGGGATAACTTAACTTCCTCTTTACTTATTTGGATACCCCTGATTTCCTTGTTTTGTCTAGTTGCTCTAGAAAGGACTTCAAACACAATGTTTAACAAAAGAGGAGAGAGTGGGCAGCCTTGTCTTGTTTCAGTTTTCAGGAGAAATGTTTCCAGTTTCTGTTTGTTTAACAATATGCTGGCTGTGGGTTTATCATAGATGGTGCTTAATATTTTGAGTTATGTTCCTTCTATGCCTAAATGTCGAGGGTTTTTATCAAGAAGAGATGCTGGATTTTATCAAAAGCTTTTTCTGCAGCTAATGACATAATTATGTGGTTCTTGTTTTAACATCTGTTGATATATTTAGTTACGTTTATGGTCTTGTGGATGTTGAATCAGCCCTGCGTCCTGGGGATAAAGTTTACTTGGTCATAGTGGATGTGTTTTGAGGTGTGTTGTTGGTTCCAATTTGCTAGCATCTTGTTGAGAATTTTTGCATCTATGTTCTTTAGCGATATTGGACTGTAGTTCTCTTTTTTGTTGTTGTTAGTCTTTAAATTTTTTTATGGTTTGGGTATTAGTGTGATGTTAGCTTTGTAAAATGATTTGGGGAGACTTCCTTTTTTTCTAAATTGCCTGGAATACTTTCAACAGAATTTGTATCAGCTCCCCAGGTATGTTTTGTACAATTCTGCTGGAAAACCATCTGGTCCAGAGCTTATTTTTCTAAGTAGTTTTCTTATGACAGAGTCAATTTCCTGGATTGTTATTGGTGTATTTAGTGTCTCAATGTCTTCTGGTTTCAGTTGGAAGGTTGCGTGATGTCAGAAAGTCCTCCATTTCAATTGGGTTATCAAGTTTGTTTCCATACAGGTGTGCAAAGTAATCTCTGATAATCTTTTTTATTTCTTCTGGATTGGTTGTGATTTGATCTTTTGCATTTCTGATTGTGTTTATTTGGGCTTTTTCTTGGTTATTCTGGATTGGGGTCCATCAATCTTATTTATTCTTTCAAAGAACCAGCTTTTTGTTTTGTTGATTTTTCTATGATATTTTTTTCTTCTGTGTCCTGTGCTTGGGCTTTTACTTTGGTGATCTGGATTCTTCTGTTAAAGTTAGGGTTTTGGTGGTCTTGTCTCTCCACTCCCTTAGGTAATTTGTTAGGCTGTTAACTTGTGATCTTTCCTTTTTTTTTTTTTGATGTGTATTTTAGAGATATAAATTCTCCTCTTAGAACTGTTTTCATGGCATCCCAGAGGTTTTGGTAGGATGTTTCTTCATTTTCATTGTGTCCAACAATCTTTTTATCTGTTTTGATTTCTGTGTTGATGCAGTAGTTGTTCAGCATCATGCTCTTTAGTGTCCGTGTCTTTGGAGGAATTTTATTGGTGGTGATATTTATTTTTATTCCACTGTGGTCTGAGAAAGTGCATGGCAGTATTTTAATCTTATGAAATTTGTTTATGCTTGATTTATGGCCAAGAATGTGATCGATCTTAGAGTATGTTCCATGAGGTGATGAGTGTAATGTATATTCTGTGGTGTTTGGGTAGAGTATTCTGTAGGTATCTATTAAGTACATTTAATCAAGTGTCAAGTTGAGGTTCCGGATCTCGTTGTTGATTTTTTTTTTTGTCTTAATGATCTATCTGGGGTTTTTGGAGGGGCATTTAAGTCCCCAGCTATAATAATGTTAAAGTCAGTCTCTTTTTATACTTTACTTAGTAGTTGCTTTATTAATGCTGGTGTTCCTTTGTTGGGTGCATATATGTTTAGGATGAATATTTCTTGTTGATGGATTGAACTTTTTATCATTATGTAGTAACCTTCCATATCTTTTTAATTTTTTGATAGCTTAAAGCTTATTTTGTCTGATATTAAGATCACAATTCCCTCCTTCTTTTGTGATTCATTTGCCTGGAAATTCATTTTACTTCCTCTAACTTTGAGTCTCTGTGTATCCCTTGCGGTGAAATGAGTTTCCTGGATGCAGCAAATTATTGGATTATGGTTTTTTGCTATCCAGCTTGCCATTTTGTGCCTTTTCATTGTGCATTTAGCCCATTCACATTCGGGCTGATTATTGAAATGTGATTGTTTATCCCTTTTATGAGGTTCTTATAAAGTTTTTTCTTTGTTTTCTTTTAGCTTTTGGGTTGATGGGTGTGTTTTCAAGTTTGCAGTCACTATGTATTCTCTGTTGGGTCTGTGTGCTGCTGTTCTTTTGGAAAGCAAGTGATCGTTCTCTTTTTTCTTTCTTCTGTGCTTAATACCTTTTTAATTGTCTTCTGTAGAACTGGTCTGGAAGCTGTATAATCTCTTAGGGATTGCATGTCTAGCAAGGATTTTAATTCTTCATATCTGATGAAGTTGAGCTTGGCAGGGTAGGAAATTCTTGGTTGTAAATGTTGATCTTTGAGGACTTTGAATATTGGACACCAGTCCCTTCTAGCTTGTAGTGTTTCTGCTGATAGTTCTGCTGTTATTCTGATTGTTTTTCACCAGTAAGTAGTCTGATCTTTCTCTCTTGCTGCTTTCAAGATTTTTTCTTTTGTGCCTGCTTTGCGTAGGCAAATTGCTATGTGTCTAGGGATTCGTCTTCTCATTTGATGTCTTGTGGGGAGGTTCTTTGTATCTCCTATGTTTTGATGGTCACATCTCTGGTGAGATACAGAAAGTTTTCTTGGATAACCTCTTAAAATACTTGTCCCAAGGTGCTCTCCATTTCCCTTTCTTTTTCTGGGATACCAACCAGATGTAGGTTCAGCCTCTTGATATCATTGTGTGTCTCTATGAGGCTTTGTTCTTTCTTTCTGGGTTTTCTTTCTATGTTTTTTACAGATCAGTTTAATTTTATGTTTTGGTCTTCAAGTTCTGAGATTCTTTCTTCTGCTTGATTAATTCTGCTCTCCATTCTTATCATCTTGTTATTTATTTTCTGGATGAAATTTTTTATGACCCAAATCTCTGTTACAAGTTCTTTCAGTGTTGCGTCTTTTCTTTATTGAGTCTTATTCACGATTTCCATCCATTCCCTAATCTCTGTTGTATTCTGGAGCCAGTTGTTGGTGACTTCCATTGCTTGAGCTCCAAGGTCTGATTTTTTTGGCATTTTCACTTTATACCACTGGGAATTACCTGTGTTCCTCTGTTGATTTTTCCTCATTTGCAACAGATCTCTTTCTTTTCTGTTTAATTCTGCTATTCAGTTCAGTGGGAGAGGCTTTCACTTCTGATGTTTGCTCGGTCCTCTATTCTTCTTTGGTTAGGGCTCTGAATTTGGTCTATTTTTGAACAGGGCTATGGGTGGGAAGCTTTGTTGTCTCTTGTAGTTTTGAGAGTCAAATAATTTGGAGGATGGGGAGCTAGGATTCAGAAACTACTTGCAAATCACAATGTTCAGTGATTGTGGTATGGGTTTCCTGAGACCCACTCCCCATCACCATTCTATTGACCACTCACTGGGTACGTGTGTGTACCCCCTGAGTCCAAGATACACTAACAGCAATGAGAAGAACAGAGAAAAGTAGAATGAAATGAGATAGACAAAAATTTTAACAACAGCAACAAAAAACACAGAACAAGAGCAGAAACCAAAGCAAAAATCAGTTAAGCACACACACACACTCACACTAAAAGAAACTGTAATAACAACAAAGCAAAACAAAAAAAACACAGGAAAACAAACACACACACACACATGCCCAATCCAAAATGAAAGGAGGAAAAAAGAGACAAAAACCAAGAAAAGAAAAAAAAAAGGAATTCAAATCGAACCCTCACACATGGATTCACAAACACACTGAACTAAAAAAAAGAGAACAAAAAAGCAAAAGCAAAAAAAGAAAGATGAACATTCAATCCTTCATGTATGCACATAAATTGAAAACAAAAGAATGAAAGAAAAATAAAAAAGAAGCAAGGAAAAAAGTGGTGAAGAGATGCAGATCGAGCCCTCACATACACATTCATGCACAAAGGAAAAATATTTAAAAAATTAGCAAACAAACAAAGAGAAACCTACCCTCTTGTGGCAGGTTCTGTAATTATTCATCTCAGCTGCCCCTCTGCTGACTCCTGCAGAGCTTCGGCCTCATTCACAATCTCCCCAGTGTCCAGCCTAGGGACGGAGGAGGGGGCAATGGGAGTTGATGGGGCTTCACTTCTCACCTTCCACTCTAGTATGGTCAGGGGATCCCTTCTGGTGTGGAGGTGCAGGATTGTCTCTTCCCCAGATCTTGACAGGGGGTGCCCCAGCCAGGCTTATCTTGGAATGGAGTCCTCCTATTGTGGCTGACGTCCAGGCTCCACCTGGGTTCATCCCTCTCAGTCATGCCCCAGCTGTGTGAGTCTGACATTCAGAGGATTGCTGGGAAAGGGGGAGTTTGGTCAGACCTGGATTTACCACAGATTTCTTTGGAAGTCTTTCTTGTCCTTTCCTGGCCACACCCTTTGTCCTGCAGCTGAATCAGGGTAGGGAGTGGGGCGCCTGACACTCAGCCTTCATCCTGTCCCTCCAGAGTTTGTGCTTTCAGGATATTCCTTCTGGGTCCTGATCAATCCCTGAGTAGTTAATCTGTTGGTGCCAGAGATCAGGTTGGGTCTGTTGCTCCATGGTGAGCAAGCTGGAGCACTTTTCTGCCCAGTTTTCAATATGATGGTAGGGTGTCTCTTTCATCTTCTCCAGTGGAGCTCTGTCTCTGGGCTCCCTCACTGTGCTCCCTCTGCAGCCCTTGCTGCCAGAGTCTGGCCAGTTGCTGCAGTGGTAAAGCAGAGCCTAGAGCTGGCAGTCTCTCCCGGCAGCTTCTTCTTGAGGAGAGTTTTGTTGATTTTTTTAAAAATGGTGCTCAGCTTCTGTGACCTGAGGAGGACTAGGGACCAAGCAGAGCAGCTGGGGTACCCACTGCTTAACCAAAAGACCCTGGCCACTTATTCCCAAGTCCTTACTCAGTCAACCACTCACACACCCACTTATTCACTGACATGTGTGCAAGATTTTCCATACACCCACTCACTCAGAATGGGACTCGCTTAGTTCAACTGGCTCTGCGACCATCTTCCAGAGTCTCTTGGCACTTAGCTTATTAATAAAAAAATTTAATTCTGCAAAAATAATAGTTTATTTTATGGTTGCAACCTGATTAAAAAAACAGTTCTGCAGTCCAATAATGTCTGGAATAAATAAATAGATATGTAGAAATGGTTGAAGTGGATGTATTATTGAAAGTAGTTTTGTTGATGATGCTTAATCTACATCACATGTATTCTTTTAACAAATAATAAACCCCTATTCTATGCCAGACACTGCCAGCACAAAGTGATGCCTAAATGCCACAACCAGTGACCCAAACAGATTTCTCCCATCTGGTACAAGACAGTTATGTCCACCTGATCCAAGATACCTGGTTTCCACCCCAACAGGAGTGTCTAGTACAAAGCATCCTCCCTGGCCCGCTCACAGAAATCTGTCCATGAGATCTGAAAGCCTACCATTAAGGGAGAACCAGTGTAGTCATTGGAGGAGCATTCAGGGTGTAGAGGCTGACCAGTATGAGAGGGCATAGTTTCTGTCCTGCCACTTAGTTGGCTGAGAAATCCTGGGAAACATACCCAATATCCATGAGCCTAAGACTCATGATCTGAAAAGGAGCTGCAGACAGAATTCTCATGGGATTTCTGTGAGGAGATCCACAGAAACCTAGTGAGCCTGCCCAACACTGAGCAAATGTTGGTTGCCACTGGGCAAGTGTTGGTTTTGTTCTTCTTCCATTGTTTCAATACCTAGCAGGGATATTGTTGCTATGTACTCATTGACAGAGCTGTGACGTAGGCAGAAATCCATAGTGATACAGAAAGTACCTAGGAATGCCCATGATGTCTTAAAGGATACTCACTTCTGTCTCTGTGTTGAAGGATCAGCCAGTCTATTGTGGAGTCTGAGAGAAAACCCAGTTGCTCTGAGTGAGGCACCAGCTACTTTATACTCCTGTGATCATGCTCATGTGGCATCATCACTGACATGGTATATTGATATGTCTACGAACTTAGATTTTTGTTCTCAATTTCAGAATGCCATGACTATGCTAGTGCTCTTCAAGGAAAACAGAAAGGTGGGAGGTTTTTCCAGGGTAATTTTGACAAGAGGAGGCTTCATTATGAACATGGTGCTTATGAGCTCCACCTTCACATTGCCAGGAGGATAATAGAAATGTGGAGATGAGGGATGTCCACAAGGGCCTCTAATAAGACAGTAAGTGACCAGGCAGCCTGGTCTACATGTAGCAGCCCCTGGGAGTGTGCAACTCCTTCAGTCTCTGTGTTCTTCTTTTTCTGGTCTCATTTGAAAACTGAAGAATGCTAGAAGTGGATTAATGGTTGAACAATACTAATTGTAGCCCTGGAGTCAGTGGGGAGAGGGTGTATAGAAGACTTTCTCAACATTAATGTACACCTGGCTTCTCTGCCTTTCCCCACAGCTCTCCTTACACCATCCGACGCAGCAGGAGGGGCATGCAAGGGCACAATGAAGACCAAATCCATATTCCTGTGTGGAGAAATAGAAGACCTTCAGAAAGCAAAATGAGGAGAAAACACAGGATGGAACCATGGGGAGCTAGTTCAAGGTCACAGTGAGTGTCTTGGCAAGGTCTGCATTAGGTAGCATTTTCTGGAATCTTTAGGAGGAAGACTACATGAAACACCTTAAGTTGATTATTTTGAGGAGAGCTTTGAAACGGAGAGAAAGGGGGTTTGGAAATCTGTATTTGGTAGAAAAATAAGAAATCATGTCATCCATCTTTTCTTTAAAGTCAGAACTAGGCAGAAGGCCTGAAAAGAATAGCTGGTTGGGTCTGTTTTCCGTCCCTAACTCCATGTTGTTTCTTTTCTCTCCAATTTTCTCTTTTTTACCCTTAGATTCCTTATGGAAGAAAGCATTACAAGGCATGGCTAGTGAATTCTATCCAGAGCCATTGCAGAGTATCATTCATCCTGGTTGATGTAAGAGAGGATGGTGAAGCCAGATGAGTGGGCACAGAGGTGGGGGAGAGGGCTGGCTCAGCAGGGGCAGGTGGCCTGTGACACTTTCACTCTTGCCTGTACTACTGTAGTTCCACCAGGCCAAACATCAAGCCCTGTTCTTTGTCCAGGATGCTAGTATGCCTCTGCATTAAAGGACGTAAGCTACAAGATTTGTGATGAAGAGAACCACAAGGTGTGTGCCGAGGGCATTCCCTGTAACTAGTCTCTGGACAGGAAAGCAGGCCATGGTCTGGTCCATCTTCTTTGGGATTAGAGGTCCTGGTGCTTACCCTACCCCTCTTCCATGCAGACATGTGTCTTTGTCAATCCTTCTACTGTCCCCTACTCTATGCAGAATAAGTTGAAACCAGAACAAATGGAGTAGCTAAAGGTAATGCATTCTGAAGACATGTGGCATGCCTATTTCTTTGACCCACCTCTTCTTTCCCAACTCCCACATTTTCAGGTGACAACCACTCCTACCAGAACTTCAGAGTGGTCCTCTTCATCTCTGTCTTTGCAACTGACTATGAACAATTGATACATTGTCTCCCAGCAAGCTCTTGACCTCCAGAGACTCTGCTTTGACCCAAGTATGACTGACAGCAGCAATTCTATGACAGGTGAGGGTAGAGGAGTGTGCCTGAAAGACTAGAGATTAGTACCTCAAGGTGAATAGACAGATAAGAACAGAAAATATGCTGCACTCATTTGTTAATTCAGTAATTTAACCAAGTGAAGACACTACTATAATTCTGTGTATATATTGGTGGAAAAACACAGTACTCCTCTTCTTGGAGTTTGCAGCCTTCTAGAGAGGAGGGGCATGCATTGAGATGGAGAAATGTTCTATGCTATGCACATCCCATGGATTAGTTGCGGTAGGTAACACTGCCAGATCACTTTGCTCCTGTGTTTTTCCAAAGCCTTTGGTCCTGAATGGAGAAGTTGTTAACTGGCCATTTGTCAAAGGGAATTATCAGTTGACTTCTTTCCCAGACCCGTCCCCATCAAATAGCAACCTAAATTAACAGTTGACTTGGTTAAGAGTATTAAGTCTTTAAATTCTTTTATATTTAATTATCCCCAAAACCCAGTGTAATAGTTGCCATTCTGCAGGTTTTATAGATTAAAAAACTGTGTGTCAGAATAGAAAAGTAACAACAAATCTATTAAGTCTGGTTTCAAAGCTCACATTGTTAACTCCTGTTGTGATATACGTATAAATTAGTTTATTATTCTAGAACCATAGGTATCTGTAATTCAGGTTCCTTGCTCTTGTTCAATTTTCACTCTTCAGAAATACCTTTCTTTCTTCTCTCTACAGAGTCCTGCCATGTCATTTATATTCATTCTGTCTGTCTTCCTGTGGACTTTCTGAGAGAGACATCACTGTCCCATGCCAGAGCTACCTAAGACTGTTAAACCTCAGTAACCACCGTATATGCTGGGAAGTTTCTGAGCCATTCCAGACTCTGCTGGTGAAGGTCTCAGGCACCTTGCAGTATCTGGAAATGGGTAATTTCCTGATGACTGATCCTGCTCTCTGTGCTGTCACCCAACTTTTATCCACTTTTCCTACTTCTTGCTAGGTTCATTTGAAACTCCATGACAATGCCTGTGCTCATGCATCTTCTGCAAAACATAACAGCCTTGATAGAGCTGAAGCATGTATTTTTTCTTATCCTTGTCCATTGCTATGAACAATGGCATTTTTATGGCGCTTTGAACAAACAAAAACTTACTGAAGTGCAGGCCCAGTTAAAGGTGATGCCAAAGGCAACACAGTAGAATGACATGAAGTGAACCACTTGTCCCAAGTGTTTTTCACACTACCAGGAGATGTTTCATCATTGATGTGTGGTCATTAAAGCACTGAGTGTACTTGCCTGAAGCCCAAGTTGTAGACACATGTAAAGGTCTACTCTTGGAGGAAATTGGTATTAGGAAGATTGGGCATGTAGCTAGCCTTTTTATAAGAAGAACTCTAAGAAGAAAACAGAGGACTTTAAGCTGTCTTGTATGTCTCTTGTCGTCATTGTCCCTTACAATCTTCTCTCCTTGTTACTGACCACAGTGTTGGGTATGTGACATGGACTGCCCCAGTCGTGGAACACCATTTTACTTTCCACACTGATTGGTTCACTAATGGGTACATGACACAAGTTAAGACAGTTGAAACACTGCCTGGATGTTTTTGTGGAGTAGGTGGTGGTTACTGAAGGCAGTAATTTCCCACATAGAGCCTTTAAACTTCTTGTATTTATGATTGCCTTAGGCTGTTAATGAGAAACCATCTGCAAGTAAAAGGAAAAAAAAAAAAAACTATGCCCACTACCTAGTGGTGTCTTCATCAGTATGTTACTGTCCCCTTTCCTAGGTTTCAGTCCCCTGGAGCTCAGTTGTTCCTTATTTCACGCACATTCTCCAAAGATCTGTTTTATTTAATTACTGCTCTGGAAGCTAATATTGAAAAGGCAAAGAAGGGTCTACATCAAGTTGCTCAGTGCAGATATTTCTTTGATTTGTCTGTTTCCCTACTCCTATTTAGGGCATTTGAGAAAGTTAATTTGCCCACCTGTACCCCAGATTTTGTTTCACTTTGCCCCTTACAAGCTGTGCCCAACCAACACTGTCCTCTTTATGCTATTGGTTAACTCCTCAGCACTCAGGCCATAGCTTAAATGTTTCCTCCTCAGAGAGTTTTTCTCTTACTTTCCCCTACTTACTTCCCCTACTTGCCTTACTTTACCATGCTGTTTCTTAGTGTATAATGTACGTTTATTTCCTTCATGGTACACATCATTTCATGTGTATTTTCTCCCTCTGCTCTTCCACTACAGTTGCACTGTTCAGTAAGATAGACACCAGTCATATGCGGCTACTGAGCTTTAGAAATTTGACTGCTCCAAAAGGTGATGTACTGTCATTGTAAAATGCCTACTATATCTCCAAGATCTTATGAGGAACAATTATGCAGAACAACTAATAAATAGTTTACTTATATTTTTGACCTGTTGTAATAATAACTTACTGCATGTCAAAGACTTTGTAAAGAAAAAAAGTAAATTAATTTGTTCATGTTATTTACATGTTGAAATGATTACACCACATTTTGAAGACTTAGTAAGAAAATATCCTAAAATAAGGAAAAATTTGCATTTTCATGCTTAGATTATAAAATACTGTATTTCTAAGACTTAGTGAGAAAAAAAGAATGTACAATTAATAATTTGTTTTGATCATTGGCATGTTGAAATGCCAGTGCACTACATTTCTATACTTAGTGACAAATAAGAATGGAAAATAACTATTCTTTTGTGTGCGGTTCATCTTTTTTTGAAATGAAAGCAGACTGCATTTTAAAGACTTAGTAAGAAAGAAGAATACAAATAGAATAAAAACACATCTGTGTTGTTTCCAGGTTGAAATAACATATTATAGCTCATACTCAGTAAAAATAATTTAAATTAAATTAGTCGTGTTCTTATTGCTTATATCTTAGTATGATGACCTTTATTTCAAATACTTAGGGAAAGGAATGTAAAATATAATAACAAATGTAGTTTTTAAATTATTTCTATTTTGTAGTGATAACATACTGCACTTCTAACTTAAAAAGAAAAACATGTTAAAATAACAAATACATAATTGCTTCCTTGTTGAAATAACACATGGCAATTCAATGACTTAGAAAGGAAAAAGAATGCAAAAGTAATAAACACTTTGTTTATATTGCTTACTTGTTGAAATGATAATGCACAGCATTTCAAAGACCTATTAAAATGTAAAATTAGTCAACAATTCATAGTGCTTCCATATTGAAATTATAATATTTTTTGACATTTTGTGTTAAATAAAAGATTCTATTAACATTATGTCCACCTGTTCTTTTAAACTTTTCGGTTGGATTTTACTTCTTCGAATACTGTTCGTACTATATATTGTCTACATTGGACTGGGCTCCAGTGTTCTGTCAATTACAGCATGGATCAGTAAATAGGAAACAGAAGCAGGGTATTGGGGAAGGGCAAATGGAGAAAGATTGACATATTTCTTCCCCTCTCTTGCTTTGGTGCTATGGTCTGTCAATGGCTGCATCTCACTATGTCCTGAGGAAAAACTTAGAGCACTAAACAAAAAAAGATAATTGGGAATACTATTGGTGTGTATTGACAAATGTGAATAACATGTTTAGAAAGTCCTGTCTGGAAATTCCTCTTGTGAGCTACAGCAGGTAAAGTCACCAAAATGATGGAATAGAAGGTAGTGTACTCATATCCTTCTACATCAGTAGAAATTCTGCACCCATGTACAGTCAAAAGTCTCTCTGTGGGATCCTCAGGATTCAAGTAAAACTTTGTGAAACCCTGGTAGAGCCCAAGGTCTAAAAGAATCTTTCCCAGATCACCCAGACTTGCTGTCAGAATCAAGCCTGGAAATGCCCCAGTCCTCCAAGGGGCTTGTCTACAGCCTTGTTTGGCCTTAAACTTGCAAACAAAATCATCTGCCAAAGGGTTCAGAAAGTACTGTGTACACTAGTGCCTTGGCAAAAAGGCTTCTCTTACTGCTGACATTGTTCTTGACAGTGAACCTGAAGGTTGTTCTATGGCATTACTCAAGCCTTCCTCAGCTGAGGTCCCAGCTCAGAGCTGTTCTAGCAAGGACTCATAGGGAGACTCGCCCATATTTCCAGCCCAGAAGTCTGAGCCTCCCAAGTGAACTCACTAACTTCTGTGGAATAGCAGATTCCTAGAGGGCCCAGTGTCTGCTCCAGCCCCTCTTGCCACAATCAGGGAACTATCCTGCTTGTGCAGAGACTTTCTAGGCGATGTTTATCTGTTTAAGCCAATGAGTCCAGTTATCTAGCCTTCATCCGACAGCAGATCCTGAGAGGGTGCTGTCTCATTTTTATTCCCTCTAGCTGCAGTCAGGGAACAATCCTAGCTGTGCAGGAACTTCCTGGGTGACATGTAGCCCTCTGAACTGACGCCAGGCTCTTCAGCCTCTGTCTCATAGTGGTCACGGGGAGGCTCAGTCTCAACTCCAGTCTCTTCAGCTGAAATCAGGGAGGTATCCCATCAATGTAGGGACCTGCTTGGACACCTATGCCTGTCTAAGCCAACATAACAGGCAAGCCAGTCTCCATCCCACAGCAGATCCCAAAGGAGCCCAGTCTCATCTCTGGCTCTTCCTTTTACAGTGGAGGAACTACCCAGTTTGTGCAGAGGCCTTCTGATTGATGCATGCTTTAGGAAGACTACTAGGCAGGTCTACCAGCCTGCTTCCCACAGCAGATCCCAAAGGGATCAAGTGTCAACTCCAGCCCCTCTAGCTGTAGTGAGTTAGCCATCTCGCCAGTGCAGAGACCTGCTGGATGGCATGCCCACATTCTTAGTCTTAGAGGATTGTGAAAGCATAGCAAAAAGGATAACATTTGTATCATAAGGTTTGGAGAAGGAGAAGAGAGAGAGAAAAAATGGGATGAAAAAGTATTTGAAGAAATAATGGTTGAAACTTCCCAAATAAGGCATACAGATTGGAAATAAATAAAACTTTTCTTATGTTCAGATGACATGATTGTTTATATAAAATATTCTAAGGACTCTACAAACACAAATTTCTAGAACTAATATAGCAAATTGGTAGGATACAAAGTTAACAAAAGTCGATTGCATTTGTATATAAAAACAAAAATGTGGAAACTGCAATGAAAAGCACAATATTGTTTAAAAATACTCTAAATAACATAAGTCCTTTGTAAAAATCTAAGCATGTACAGGATATGTATCCTGAACATTTATTTGAAAATGCTAACTTAAAAATTGAGACCTAAATAAATGTAGAAATAAATGTGTTCACAGATTTAAAAACTCAGCATAGTAAGGATGTTAATTTTCCCCAAATTGATCTGTAAGTTTGAAGCAATTTTTATCACAATCCCAAGAAGGTTTTAAAATTTGCATGGAAATGCACAAAACCTAGAATACCTAAAACACACTTTATAAAAATAATAAAGTAGAAAGAAATCACTTCATGTAATGTTGGTCTTGATACATATTAATAACTACAGAAATCAAACAGTGCAGCTCACATATCAATGGAATAGAATGTAGAACTAAATCCACACAGATATGATTTACTGATTTTTTGAGAAGGGAGCAAAACCAATTTAATGGTGGAAGAATAAACCTCAACAAATGACGCTGAAACAATTGAACATCTGTAAGCATATAATAATATAAAGTTAACAATAATAATAATAATAATAATGGGCCTTAACCAAAATCTCACACCTAATACAAAATTTAACTCAAAATAGGTCATAGGCTTATATATAAAATGTAAAACTGTGATACTTTGAGGAAATATCATAAGAGAAGAACTTTTGGAATCTATGGCTACATATCAAAAGCATAATCCAAAAAAGAAAGCATAAATAAATACCTAAATTGGACTTAATTGAAATTAAACATTTTTGCTCTTTGAAAGACCTTATGAAAGAGATAAAAATACAAGCTATGGACTGAGAAAAATATTTGCAAACCACTCACCCAACAAAAGATTAACATGCTCAGCCTGTAATCCTGCGCTTTGGGAGACCGAGGTGAGTGAATTGCCTGAGCCCGCGGGTTCGAGACCCACCTGGGCAACTTGGCGAGACCTCATCTCTACAATAAATCAAAATTAGCCGGGTATGGTAGTGCGCTTCTGTAGTTCCAGCTACTTGGAAGGCTGAGGCGGAAGGATCGCTGGAGCCCAGCAGGTCGAGGCTGCGGTGGCCGGGAGCAGCTACTGTATTCCAGTCTGGGTGACAGAGTAAGACTCCAACTAAAAAAAAAAAAAATTAGATAATAAAAATAACTCTCAAAACTTTACAAGAAACAATCAAATAATACAAGTAGAAAATGAACAAAAATTAACCATATGCAGATGACAAGCACACAACAATATCTTCAATATCTGGAGATATTGAAGATAAATAAAAATTGTTACTCTGGTGAGATGTCACTATGCACATGTTAGAGGAGCAAAAAATAATGATAACTGATGCTGGCAAAAATGTAAGACAAGTAGATCATGTATGAATTGCTGGTGAAAATACAAAATAGTTCAGCCATTTTGGAAAATAGTACAGCAATTTCTTTTAAAATTCAACAAGAACTTAGCATACAAGCCAAGACTCTCACTTGTAGGCATTTAGTCCAGATAATTGAAAGTTTAATTTCACACAGAAACTTGTTCATGATTGTTTAAAGTAGCTTTATTTATAATAGTCAATACTTGGAAGCAATCTAAGTGTCCTTGATTGGATGAATGGTTAAACAAACTGTAGTATACTCCTACCATAGAATACTATTTGCTGATAAGAAGCTATAAACTCTTGTTGCATGCAAAAATGTCAATGAATCTTTGGGGAATTATACTGAGTGAAATAAAACTCCTAAAAGTTACATAGTGCATAATTTCAGTTACCTAATATTTTTGAAATGTCAAAATTTTAGAAATAAAGACAGTTTAGTAGTTTCCAGGAGTCAGGTATGCAAAATGGTTTCGAGAAAGAAATGGATGTGTTTTAAAAAGGTAATACCTGCAGGATCATTTTGGTGATGAAAGTATTTAGCATCTGATCCATTATGGTGGATACATGGACCTGTACATGTGATAAAATTTCATAGAACTGAATACACACTCTTACACACACAAATAAGCATTCAAGTAAAATCGGTATCATCCAAATTAGATCAATGAACACCATTCATGTTAATATCCTGATTCTTATATTATAATTTTGAAATCTGCTAACATTGGTGGAAACTGGGTAAAGTGTACATTGAATCTCTATGTATCATTTCTTACAACTGATGTAAATGTACAATTATCTCAAAACAAAAAGATAAATATATCACTTTTTTTAAACAAAAAGATGCACATCTCATTTATCATGAGTCCATGATGCATTTCTCTTGGGGAAGGAACATCTTGGTTATTTCTTAGAAATTGCATAGGCCCTCAGATATGGTTTTGAGAGAGGAGAGCATGTTTCCTTTCTCTAGGTTTCTGTCTGTTTTGCTATCTACCTACCAAACTTAGATTTAGGATTCAGAAGGAAGGTGTTCTATAGAGCTATCTACACATTCATTTAAGTTAGCAAATGAAATCAACCTTGTTTTAACAAAAGGTAATTTTAATATTATTTTTTCAATGTGGACTAGAAGTCTAATTAAGTAATCTGCTGAACATTTTCTACAATTTGACTGAACTATACCTGTAGTGCCAAGATTGAGAAAAATTATATTTTTAGCATGTATAAATATGCAAGATGACTATTACATTCTTTGCAAATATGTATTGTATTTATATATCCAAACATATCTAAATATAGAAAAGGTACAGTCAAATACAGTATATAAGAAAAAAATTGGTATTCCTGAAGAGGGTACTTACCATGATTGGAGATCGCAGGATTGGAAGTTGTTCTGGGTGAGTCAGTGAGTAAGTAGTGAGTGAATATGAAGGCCTAGGACATTACTGTACACCACCATATTGCGGAGGTCCAGCCTCCACAGAGCAGGGCCTGAGGTGGGGGGAGGGAATGAGAAAGAAAGACAAGAGATAGCGGGATTGGGAGGTCTCTCTCCTCAATAGGTGAGAGCCCGTTTATTATTTAGCATGCTTCTTATATAGGGCAAAACTAGGGCAAAACTGTACAAGGAATTACTGTAAAAACAAGCAGTATCAGTTTTTGGGCAAGCCATCCGGGCCAGGTGTGATTGACGTCATGTTGCTTTGCTTTATTATAAAGTAACAAATCAAGGTTGGGGGAGATGAGCGAACCACAGTGGAATTATGTTGCTATTAGAAGGCGAGCTGTTCTTCGTTTATCTTTTTGTACCTAGGGCTTTATTGTAGCTAAGACTTTATCTGGATGTGTGGGCATCTGAGACACTGCTTCGTGTAGCAGGCTGCATTCCTCACAACCTGCCTTTGGCTAGGATGCAGTTTCCAAGCGAGACCTTGCCTACGAGCCTGGGGTACTCAAGGCCCACTATGTTTTATGTAGCAGGCTGCATCCCTCACCTGCCTTTGGCTAGAATGCAGAGCTTCCAGGCGAGACCGTTGCCTACAAGCCTGGGGTACTCAAGGCCTGCTACAGTGGTAGCACTTGTCTGTTCCGCACATCACATCTGCTCCAAGATGAGGGAGTATAGACTTGGTTTCTTGAACACAAGCCAAGAACACAAGGACCTTGTCAGTTTATGCTCTGGTCTCTTTCATCTCCTTCTTTCTTTTTCCTTTTAAGTGCAGTTTATGGACCTCTACTTGGAGATTCTTGATGGCTCATACTTTTGCCTGGATGCAGACTGGGAAACACGACAGTAAAATTAAAATTAGCACTCCTAATGCTATTAAACAATACACTGGAGACCATATGTTATGCGACGATACCAATTGTCTAACCTTACTAAGAATATTATTAGCCAATGTGCTAGCAGACGATAGAGGTAACTCAGATGTAGAAATATCAACAATATCTTGATGCAATCATGCAATGTCTAAAGATATGTTATTAGAGGACCAAATTCGCAGCAAATGATTTTTAACCAGATCCCAACGCCATTCAGAATTATTATAAGGCTTATCGGTTACACAGATTCACTGGGACTGTACATGACATCGTAACATAACCTGAGTTTTTAGAGCAGCAACCTGGTCTCCAAGAACCAGGACTGTCTCCTTCAGTGTGTTGAGTCGCACTTCCAGTTTAACGTCAATGGCTTCTTGACTGGATAGAGCAGTGGAAATGTTCTTAGCCAAATGGTTTATGTACTGAGCAGTGTGGATTTCTTGAGTCAAAGCCATTGCTGAAGCGGTGGCTGTTGGAATCAGCGTAACCAAAGCAGTAATACCAGCAACTAGAAGTCCAATAAATCTTTGCTAGCGATCAAGCAGGGTGAACATTTAAGAAAGTACATGCCAGCCATAGTCCTGATACCATGGCCCAGAAATATATACAGGCATCATAACAAAAGAGGGCTGATGCAATACCACAACTTGTTGTCCTCCATTATGAGAAGAAACACAGTTAGTAAGGTTACAATGAGGACACTTTAAAGAAAAATAGGAGGATTCCATGGGAATAGTCCAGGGCCCTGTTAATAAAACATAAGGGGGGGGGCACAGGCAAACACCTTATGGGAGCCATTGTAAGATGGTTGGTTCAATTTAGACTGGTGGGAGATGAGAATGGGCCCTAAAGCCGCCATAAGTTTCCAAATACCAAGTTGAGGGTGTCCCGCTGAGGTGGAAAGGACCGTTTCCACCCACCCTCCAGAGGTTTCAACACTTTGTAATTCAGACGTAGCTTGCGGATCTGAAGTAGCCCAGTCCATGACGCCTTCTCTGGTGTGGGGGATTCGATGCCAGGTGGCCACAGAATAATGACACCTATGCCAGGGTGGAAACTGAAAAAACAAAAATGCGGAAAAATCTGTTGCTGGGCAAGAGCCTCCTGGACCAGCTGCAACGCAGCTAGAGCTTCTGGGGTGAGAGACCTTGGAGATTGAGGGTCAGATTCTCCTTTCAATATATCAAAAAGTGGCATTAATTGAGCAGTAGAAATACCCAAGGAGGGACGTAACCAATTGATGTCCCCCAACAACTTTTGAAAATCATTAAGGGTTAATAAAGAATCCAAATGAATTTGCAGCTTCTGCATGCGTACATTGTGTCCTTCTATTAGTCTACCAAGATATTCATATGGGGCTACAATCTGGACCTTTTCTGAAGCAATAATAAGTTCAGATTGCTGAAGGGCAGATTGTAGGTTTAAAAACACGACCTGAAGTTGTTCTGGATCAGGGTGAGCAACAAGGATGTCATCCATGTAATGAATGATGTAGGCTTCAGGAAAACATGATCGGACAGGCCTGAGAGCCTTGGCCACAAACGTTTGACATAATGTGGGACTATTGGCCATGCCTTGGGGTAAAACCTTCCATTGAAATCTCTGAGCTGGTTGCTGAAAATTAATAGCAGGCAAAGAGAAAGCAAAACGTTTACAGTCCTGAGGGAAAAGTGGAATAGTGAAAAAACAATCCTTTAAGTCTATAACACACAAGTGATAGTCAGCAGGGAGGGCCACTGGTGAGTGCAGGCCAGGTTGCAGAGGCCCCATAATTTCCATGGAGTGATTTACTGCCCGTAAATCTTGTAGTAATTGCCACTTCCCTGATTTTTTCTTAATGACATAGATAGGAGTGTTCCAAGGACTGCTGGAATGCTCAATGTGTCCAGCTAGAAGCTGCTCCTGAACAAGCGCTGTGGCCGCTGAAAGCGTTTCTTCAGAGAGTGGCCACTGCTCCACTCATACAGGATCATTAGATAACCAAGTAATGGGATCAGCAGTTTCCAGATGGGGCTCAGGAGAAGCAGTGGCCATTAGTGAAAAGCCTGAGGGTGACCTAAACCAAACCTCCCGTTTTTTATGTGGGGAGTTAAGGGGTACTGTATTCCTTGATTAGACCTTCTCAATCCTTGGTTTGGTAAAAATCCTTGATCAAACACTTGAGAAGTGACCGGAGGGCTGGGTCTGTAGAGTAACACCCCCATAGCTTGGAGGACATCTCGTCCCCAGAGATTAAGTGGTAGAAAGGGAAGTACATAAGGCTGAAAGACTCCTCCATGACCTTAATTATCTGTCCACCTAAGTAACTGGCTACTCTGTAATGAAGATTTGGACTGTCCAGTACCTTGCAAAGATGTCATAGCCTCCTGAAGAAGCCAAGAAGTTGGCCAGTGAACCCGACTAATGACAGAGACATCGGCCCCTGTATCCAATAAACCCCGGAAGGTCTATATGCAAAGAATACTCAGGCTGCTTTTCCCCAATGGCCTGCACCCAATAGGCATGATCAGAAGAACCAAAAGCATTAGTCCCTCACTTTTGTGAGGAGACAATATGTCCCATTTTTCTCAATGGGAGTAACAGCAGTTGGGCAATTTTCAGGCCTGCAGTAAGAGTAATAATATTCCGAGGAGCATTTCTCATAACTTTAATTTCACCAGTGTAGTCAGAATCTATGACTCCAGGGAGAACGTGGAAGCCCTTTAGGGAAAGACTGTTATGTCCCAGTAACAGTCCCACTGTGTCATTGGGGAAGTGGGCCATACACACCCGTGGGAATGGCTTGTGGACCCATCTCTGGGGTTAATACAAGGTGGGAGGAGGAACTGAGGTCCAGTTTGGCACTCCCTGGGGTAGTGTGGTAGAGATCACCAACCTGTTGGGTTGATGACTTCCCTGAGGAGATGAGCTGGGCATGGGCTGTGGGGGGTAGATGGACATAGTCCCAATTGTTTGAGGGACCAGGGGCTGGCCCCTCCGGAAGTTTTCCGACAGGGGATTTCCATTTGCATCTGTCTTGGAGTGGCAGTCATTAGCCCAGTGAATTCCCCGCTTGCATTGTTGGCACACAGATGTAGGACGGCCCGTCTGGGTGGGGGTCCTAAATTGGGATTACGAGTGGGACATTCCCTGCTGAAATGACCCATTTGTCCACAATTGAAGCAAGCACCTTGGGTTCCTCCATTGCCGGATTTCATCACATTAAAAATTTTATGGGGAGGAGTACCTTGCAAAGCTGCAGCCATGGCTATCCCCTGCATACAGGCAGGACCAATGTCAACACACAAGCAAATATAATCTGACAGATCTCCCTTCTTACGATAGGGACGAATGGCCGCTTGGCAGGCAGAATTGACATTTTCATAGGCCAGTTGTTTTACCAAAAGAGTTCCTGCTTCTCCATCTGCCACCAATGGACCCACAGCTTGCAACAGTCTAGATACAAAATCTTGATAAGGCGTGTCAGGTCCCTGACATATTTTGGAAAACTGTTCTGTCTTAACTCCAGCCAACGGTAGTCGGCGCCATGCTCCCGATGCTGCTCCACTGATTTGACCGTATGCAGCTTGGGGATATAGGATCTGTGCCTCTTGGAAGGAGTATACTCCTTGGCCCCAAAGCATGTCCAAATTAACCACAACCAGCTCACCTCCTCTATTTCTCTCAGCTTGCTCTTTGCATCTATCCCAGAAATCTGTCTTCCATAATAGGTAGTCTCTACCCGACAAACATGCCTTTGCAACCATATGCTAATCAGAGGGAGTCAAAGCTTCTTGCGAGATGGTTTGCAGCACAGCTAATGTGAATGGTACTGTAGCTCCATACTGTGCCACAGCAGTCTTAAGGTCCTTCAGGGACTTAAGAGACAAAGTCTGATACTCTCAGACCTCCCTTCCCTCTTCATCAAAGCCTGCAGTCTCTACTGGATAGGTGTGAAATCCTTCCAAGTCATCTCCCCGCAGCAAGGCTAACTGAACAGCCTTCTGTAAAGGGGAGAGATGCACCAGCTGTCTCCTAACACTGGACGGCCGAGTTTGGACGGGAGCCAAAAAAGGAGAAGGCTCGGATCCAGAACCCACGAGCAAGGTTCTGGTCAGCACCAATTGAGGGGCCCCTGAGACCCAAGGGGGGCTCTTGCCATCTCCGGGAGAAATCTCCTCCTTAGAAATTGAGGAATGATACACCGGTATTGAAGGCACTTCTGCTTTTGAATTCAAAGTGCGACACAAAGGCACCTCTTCCTGCGAAACTAAGCACTTTTTAGCTAAAACAGTAAGCAAATCCACAAGTTGAGCAAAAACATCAGAAGATAAAGAAGGAGTGGAGGGCTCAGCCTCTTTCGTAGGCAGGCCTGGAGGCACAGGAGACGCAGTCACAGAGGCTCGGGTAACCACAAATATCTTATTATGATATTGAGCAGCAGCCTCATCCAGCTCCTGCTGAAAGTCTCCAGGGAGAAAAATCCTTCCCGTCCCTGCTGGATCCTAAGGCAGGGGCCAAAGGAGCATTGCAGTGATGGAAGAATTTGCTCTGTTCTATGAAGTTCGTGAGAGGGATCCAAGCAATCCCTTACTAGACTCCACAGAGAAAAGGTATCTACTGGCACTGCTTCAGGACCATGCACTTGATAAAAATTCTTCAAATGATTGCCCACTTTTCCCCAAGTAGTCAATTTAACCGTCCCAGCCTCAGGAAACCAGGGTCGTACTTCCTCTATAAACTGTAAAAATCTATCTAACTGCCTGTCTGTAACCTTAGTTCCTCTAGCTTTCAACATAGATTTTAACATCTGCACAAAGAGAGTGCATTCCTTAGAATGTAAATGTCCCATGTTTTACTCCCAATGATTAATCCTTTTCCCTCGGTATTTACTCAATGAATGCTACACAAGAAAAGCCAGCCTCCTCGAGGGTTCCTCTCCAGCCAGTGCCATCCCCAGGACTCAGGTCCCTGTTGGGGCGCCACCTGCGGAGGTCCAGCCTCCACAGAGCAGGACCTGAGGTGGGGAGAGGGAACGAGAAAGAAAGACAAGAGACAGTGGGATTGAGAGGTCTCTCTCCTCAATAGGTGAGAGCCCATTTATTATTCAACATGCCTCTTATATAGGGCAAAACTAGGGCAAAACTGTACAATGGACTATTGTAAAAACAAGCAGCATCAGCTTCTGGGCCAGGCATCTGGGCCAGTGTGATTGACATCATGTTGTTTTGCTTTATTATAAAGTAACAAATCAAGGTTGGGAAGATGAGCGAGCCACAGTGGAATTATGTTGCTATTAGAAAGCTAGTTGTTCTGCATTTATCTTTTTGTACCTAGGGCTTTATTGTAGCTAAGACTTTATCTGGATGTGTGGGCATCTGAGACACTGCTTCGTGTAGCAGGCTGCATTCCTCACAACCTGCCTTTGACTAGGATGCAGTTTCCAAGTGAGACCTTGCCTATGAGCTTGGGGTACTCAAGGCCCACTATGTTTTATGTAGCAGGCTGCATCCCTCACCTGCCTTTGGCTAGAATGCAGAGCTTTCAGGCGAGACCGTTGCCTACAAGCCTGGGGTACTCAAGGCCTGCTACAGTGGCAGTGCTCGTCTGCTTCCCTCATCTGCTACAGTGGCAGTGCTTGTCTACTTCCCTCATCTGCTCTGAGATGAGGGAGTATAGACTTGGTTCCTTGAACACAAGCCAAGAACACAAGGACTTTGTCAGTTTATGCTCTGGTCTCCTTCACCATATATTTATACACACTGGACACTTAGGTTACACTAAACTTATAAAGTGATTTTATTCTTTAATGATAAATCAAACTTAGTTGACTTAACCTTTTTGCATAATATTTTCATATTTAACTGTTTGCCTCTTCTATAGTAACATTAAGCTTAAAACACATGTTGTACAGCATACAAGAATATTTTTCTTTATATTCTTATAAGCTTTTTTCTAGTTTTAAAAGTTTTTATTTTTAACTTTTTAACCTTTTTGTTAAAAGATAAGACACACAGACATTAGTTTAGGCCTATACAGGGTCAGGATCATCAATATTATTGTCTTCCATCTCCACATCTTGTCCCCCTGGAAGGTTTGAAGGGGCAATAACACTCATGGAACTGTGATCTCCTCTGATAGCAATGCCTTCTTCTGGAACACCTTCTGAAGGACCTGCCTGAGCCTGTTTTACAGCTTTTTATAAGTGGAAAGAGTACATTCTAAAATAACAGTAAAAAGTACAGTACAATAAATACAAAAACCAGTAACATAGTCATTTATTATCATTATCAAGTCTGATGTTCTGTACATAATTGCGTGTGCTATATTTCTATACTACTGGCAGCACAATAGGTTTGTTTGCACCAGCATCACCAAAAGCATGTGAGTAATGCATTGTACTATGACAGGGGTCCCCAAACCCCGGGCCATGGGCCAGTACTGGTCCGTGGCCCATTAGGAACTGGGCTGCACAGTAGGAGGTGAGCAGTGGGTAAGCAAGTGAAGCTTTATCTGTATTTACAGCTGCTCCCCATCGCTCGCGTTACTGCCTGAGTTCTGCCTCCTGTCAGGTCAGCACTAAAAAGCCTGCTTCCACTTCCAACATCTTATCTTTATGAAGCAGGGTTTTCTTCAGTGACAGCAACCAAAGCCAGATTATGGAGTAGACTGGACATAAGCAACACATTTCAGGTGTCACTGAGTCCCATCACCCCCAGATGGGACTTTCTAATTGCAGAAAAACAAGCTCAGGACTCCCACTGATTCTGCATCATGGTGAGTTTTATAGTTATTTCATTATATATTACAATGTAATAATGATAGAAATAAAGTGTACAATAAATGTAATGCACCTGAATCATCCTGAACAAACCCCCTCCTCACTGGTTCATGGAAAAATTGTCTTTCACAAAACCAGTCCCTGATGCCAAAAAGGTTGGGGACTGCTAGGCTATGACAATACAACAGCTTAAACTCAATTATAATCTTGTGGGACCATCATCTTATTTGTAGTACATCATTGACTAAAATGTCATTATGTGGTGTATATGAACTATCTGAATGATACTCTCTTAAGAGCCTTATGAAATCAAACGCATTATTATTTCTATTTTAAAGATGGATAATGAAAGCTTGGAAGAGTTTACCTGGCCAACGTTATGTAGTTACAAAGTGGTAAACTCATGGATTTAAGGTTAAAATCTGATGCCCATTATCCCATCTACTGAAAGATGATCCTGAACTGCAAAAACTAAAACAGCATAGCTTGTCTACTTGTTTACCTGTAATTAGAGTAAGAGAAAGAAAATGACAAAAGAAAACAAAACCACCACAATCACATGCTATCTGTCATGAAGAAAAGGACAACATGTCTATAAAGTGACCAGAGATGTGTAGTAATTAAGGAATGTGGCTATGTGGATAAACTGGGACAGGGAAACATCTAATGACATGGGAGCATGCTTGGTGAGATAGTATTTACAAATCAAAAGGCAAGCTAGTGTAACTGGAAAAAAATTAACTTATTCAACATATGTGCAAGTATTCATTGAATCAGGCACTCTTACAGGCACTTAAAATATGTTAATAAGTAATCGACAGAGATGTCTGCCTTTCTGCAACTTGTATGTTTCCACCATGGGAAACAGGCAATAAAAAAAAAAAACAAATAAACACAACCATATACAGCATATGAGTAAAATACATTGTATTCCAAAAGGTGACTGTGGAAAAGGAAACAACAAACAAAAAACAAAGAAGTGGAATTTGGAGTGTGAGGTGAGGGTTGGACATTTAATCAAATATTAGCTATCCTTGCAATTTATCGTACTATTGTTAGATGGGTATAATACCTCCACCACACACTGCCTCCCCCTCACCTCGCCGCCCGCATGCCTTCTTCTCCATCTCTCTTCACACCCTCTCCCTTCACTGTCCTCCTCATCCCCACCACCTCACCCCCACCTGCCCCACTACCTACCCCTTCCTCTCCCCTTCCCTCTCCCCCTCCTTCTCCACTCCCTCAACCCCCTCTCCCCCACCAACTCCCCCCCGTTAACTCCCCCCACCCCTCCTCACCCCTCTCACCATCACTCCCCCACAGCTCAAGGAAAATCTATAGTGAGGGCCAGGAATATGGCGCCACCATCTGTATGGAGCTGATTGGTCAAGGATGGTCACGTGACCCAAGCTGAGCCAATTAGAGTTATCTCCCAGCTGCAGAACCGTTGAGAAATGACCGTTAAAACAACAGGCACCTCAAAGTTTTTGCCGTGTGGCTAGCTCCTGAGAGGAAGGAAGGGGTTCCCACAGCTAAGGTTCTGGGTTACTTCCAAGTTTTCTCCGACTCTTCTTCTGATTAGGTAAATTACAACAGTATCTTTTTTACAAATTATATTTTTTTGGACTGCATTACCTGTGATCGGGAAAGAGGAAAGTATTGCTCAATGATACCCTTTCACTCAGCTTGCTAGGCATCCCCTTATCCTCACATGCGGTAAGCTTCAGTTGTTTGGCGAATTGGTGTATAGATTAAAAGAAACTTAAAAGATATATCAAATAAAGAAGGAATAAAACAATACAATTATTAAAGATAAACACTGAATGTTTCCTCTTGGTAAGATTGTAACTGGGAGGAAGCCTCAAACAGCTTCTGCGTGGCTGGCAAGGTTCTGGCTCCTGACCCGGGTGGTGGCTGTAAGCCCATCTATCTTCAAATAATTCGTTAATATATACATGTATTTATGTGACTTTCCATTTGTATTTTAATCATAAAAATGTCTAACGATAAAACAATTCCTCCAACAGCTTTTTGTGGTTCATCTTAAAAAAGTTACATTTCTCCTTTACAGCATTTTAGCTTTGTAGGTGGTTAATTTTGATACACCAGGTTTTAAATTGTAAGTATTGAATTGTATTGTGTTTTATTTCTTTAATGCTTAAAAATGATTTTCTTGTCTGAACAGTGAATAAATATTCCCCTATAGGTTAAAGATGACTTTGGTTTCAAAATGGTCTCTCTAAAGCATTTTGAATTCATAATTAGTGATATGGTATGAGCATTTATCTATCTTTCTGTCCATCCTTCTAACTGTTTCAATTGGTTAAACTATTGTTAAGCAGTATGGTTTACAGAAAACCATCCCTGTAGTCTATGATCTTGTCTTTTTAAATTCTTTATTTTGAAATAATTTTAGACTTACAGAAAAGATGCAAAAAAAAATTGCACAGAGCCTTTTCGCCAGATTTTCCTAATGTTATCATTTCATATAACCATAGAAATTTTCCAAAATGAAGAAATTTTGGAAACAGTCATGCAATACTGTTGTTATCCAATCTACAGACTTTGAATTTCACCAATTATCTCATTAGTGCCCTTTTTCTATTTTAGGGTCTCATCTGTGCTACTTCAATGCATTTGGTCCCCATTTCTCTTTAGTCTCCTCCAGGCTGACATTTTCCTCAGGATCATCTTTCACCACCCTGACGCTTTTGAAGATACCAGTCAGGTATTTTGTAAAATGTCTCTCAAGTTTGGTTCATCTCATGTTTTCTTATGATTAGGATGAAGTTATGTATTTGTGATGAGAAACCTGTTTTATTATCCTTCCCTTCCAGTTGGTGAGGGAGCGTTTTCCACCCTAGTATTATGGGGGTGGCTGAACACATGGCACCCGACACTGGACAGATGAAATCCACAGCACTTTTTTAGTAGCTTTTACTTACAGCCTGAGAAAGGAGAACATCACTGGCCAGGTAGGCCAGGTAAAGCCACAGTGTCTCACTCTTGGAAGGGAGGGCACAAGCACAGGCTGTGGGAAGGTAGCCTGATGGGGAACAGAAACTCATCTCTTGGGGATAAGCAGGTACTGTCCTGGTCCATGTGATAAGGAGGGCACTTTGGCTAAGAGACGTTTCTCCCCACAATAGGGAGGATGACTTGAGGTTAGACCATTTAGGGTCCTCTTTTTTTATGACTTAAACAGCATAAATTTATTTTCTTATAGTTATGGAAGCTGGAAAGTCCAAGATCAAGGGTTGGTTTCTGGAGAAGGGTCTCCTTGCTTGTAGACAGCTGTTTTGTGCTCACATGGCCTTGCATAGCCTTTCTTCTGAGCACACTCCGTGAGAGAGAGAACAAGTGTCTCCTTTGAAAAGACATGGATCCGGAGGAATCAAAACCCCACCCTATGACCTCATTTGACCTTAATTACTTCCTTAAAGTCCTCATCTGCAAATGCAGTCACACTGGGGGTTAGGACTTCAGCATATGAGTTTGGGAGGGAGACAGAAACATTCCATGCATGACAGCCCCCTCGCACTTTTTCCCAGTGAATGACCACATCTCATTTCATAGGGAAAAGAGAAGTCACATCCTAAAAACCATCTTAAATTCCTACCATCAGATTGAAAGCACTAACCACATCTGTTCCTGTCATTTCTTCCTTTTCTCTTGTTGCAACAAAAAAGGGAAGCGTTGTTCTACCTTCCAAAAGCAAAAGTCTAACCTATCTCTAGATCTCTACCCATTACCTCCTCAAAAACTCACCATCTCCTCTCTTACTCTTGAACACTGAAATTCTCACTTTTTATTGGCGTCTTCTCAACACCACTTACATCTACTTGTCTATTTCCATCTTAAGAAATTTAGGGTCCTCTTGATTGTCCTCAGATGTCAAGGCATGCATATTATTGAGCATTAATTTTAGGTCTTTTGCCGCATTACCACATAAGATATTTTGCTCCCATCTCTGTGCATCGTATCAGCGGTATGTGACAGCCATATGCTGTATTATTGGTGATGTTCATCTTGATTACTTGGTTGAAGTGGTGGCAGTTATGTTGCTCAACTCTAATACTATTTTCTTCTTTGCAGTAAATATGGTGTGGGAAGAACTTTAAGACTATGAAAATATCCTGTTATCCCATTTCTACTCAGACTTTGACCCACTACTTTTAGAATCCATCTAGGGATCTTGCCTAAGACAAATATTACCTATTGATGATTTTCTGCTTTTCTCATTCTTACTACATTTATTAATTGGAATTCCTCTGTAAAGAAGAACTATCTTTTCTGATTTACTTATGTGTTAAGTTTATTTATATCAGTATTGGCTCATGTATAGTTAGGTTATACTACAAGTTACAATCAAATTATATCATTATTAATTTTTCTCCTTGAACTGTTCTAGCTTTGGCCTTTAGAAGCTCATTTTGATTGGTTCTGTGGTCCTTTGATAAGATCTATCCTTTTGGTTCCTTTTTCTGGCACCATAAGATGTTCAAATCATCTTATAATTTTTCTTTCTATTATGGAGCCCTGAGCTAAAACAACTTCTACAAGCAGTCTTGGTTCCTTTTCTTGGAGGATAACGTTTACAAACCAATATCTCAGTGTATATTCACTGTTACTGGAGTTTCATTGCTGCTAGACCTACTCCATGGAGAGAGGTAGGAAGTACATGTCTATACCCACACTTATAAACACATCTGTATTTATTTATGTATCTACCTATATGTATATATATGAAAATTCGGGGGCTCATACTGATACATCTAGCTTCAGTCCCTTCTACCCTCATCTTTACATTCATTCTCTGACTTGGCTTTCAATATATATTATATGTTAGCTTATCTGTTCATTCCTGGTGGATATATACATAAATTAGTTCCAGAATTGCTAACCAGTGCCCTTGTTAAAAATATATTTACTAACTTATATCTATGTACAGTTCTTTTTGTCTTTAGAGGATACAGTCAAAATACTGTTTTTCAGTTTCTCAGCTTAGATCTTTTATACTCACTTCTTCAGATTGGCTAAGATTTACATTTGTAATATAGTCAGCTTAATTTGTTCCTGTTTGTCCCTCTATATCCAGGATGATTTAAGTTTTTAAAAAATATTTTGAGTATGTGACTCATTGCTATGATTGAGAGTCAGGGCTATATATAAAAACATATGAACAGAAAAATGTCACTATTTCCTCATCCTTTCTACTCTGTTCCCATTTTCCATTTATTTCCAGTTCTTTCCCACCCTCTGCCCACATAGAGTAACCAATATCTTTAGCTTTTGGTTTAATATTTATTTATTTTGCACAAATGAGCAGTTACATGCATGTTTTCTTTTATTCCTTTCTTACATGAAGATAACATACTATAATTTTTTTTAACTTTGCCTATATTTTACTTACCAGCATTCCTGGAAATTACATTATACTGTTTCATAGTGATCCTCATTGTTCTTTTAATACAGCTGCATTAAACTCCATCCTAAGACTGTACCAAACCTAATTTATGCAACCACTCACTTACAAATGGAGTTTTACGTTGCTTCTAACATATTTTAACTATCGGCTGCTCCAATGAATAATCTTAGACTTAAATATTTTTATATTGTTGGAAATGTATCTTCAAGGTATATTCCCAGTAATGGGATTACTGGGTCAATAGTTAAGTGCATATGGAATTTTGTTAAACATTTCCAAATTTCTCTCCAGAAAGGTTGTATTTCATTTCCACTAGCAATAATATGAGAAGGTTTCAACACAGTCTAAAAAATGGGTTGTCCTGCTTGTGAAACTGTTGTGTATGTGTTAGATGAGAAATGCTACCTTGGTGTTGTTTTACTATACATTTATTGAATTGGTAAGCTTTTGCACTTATCCTATGATTGAAGCTTGCTTTATATTTTTTGTTGGAATTATCTGTTCATGTCATTTGTCATCAAATTTTTTCTCTTTTGTCCCCCAGTATTTAAGAGTTTCATATATTTTTGGAATATTATCCATTTGTCTGTGGTATATGCTGCAGAAACTTTGACCTAGTTTGTCAGTTGTTTTTTGATTTACTTATGATGTATGCTTTGCAGTATTTTCTTTTATGTGACCAAAATGATTATCATCTTGTTTTATCATCTTTGGAATTTAAGGCATAGCATTCCTTATACTATGGTTAAAGAAGAGTTCTGTCATATTTTCTTCAAATACTTATTTGGTGTCATTTTCTATGTTTACAACCCCAACCCATTTGCAGTTTATTTTTGTGTATGATGTGTTATGTTGATCTACTGCTATTTTTTCCTAAGGCTTCGGTTGCTCTAGAAACATTTATTAAATGTCCATCTTTGCCTTAGTGATTTTGCATGCCACCTTTATCATATACTAATTTTCCTATTTACTTGGTTGTATTTCTGCATTTTCGATTCTGTTCCCCTGGATTGTGTGTCTATTCTTACAATAGTATCATGATGTTGTAATTACAGAGGCTTTATATTTATAGTAAGTCCACTCTCCTAGATTTTCTTTTTCACTTATTTCATGACTATTTTTGCAGTTTAAAAATATATATGAACTTTATTGTCAATTTTTATAACTCCTTAAAAGTGTTTTTTGGTATTTTTGAAATTGAATTAAGTTCATGCATTAACTTAGGAAAAACTGACATCTCTTTAATGTGGAGTTATTCTATCAAGGACAGTGTCTCAGTTGCTAAAGCTGCTGTAACAAAATACCATAGACTGTGCAGCTTATAAACAACAGAAATGTATTTCTTACAGCTCTGGAGACTAAGAAGTTGAATATCAAGGTACTGACAGATTTGGTATCTTCCTCATAGATGGCACCTTCTAATTATGTCCTCACATGGTGGAAAGGGCAAAGCAGCTCTCTGGGGTCTTTTTTATGAGGGCACTAATCCAATTCATCAGGGCTCCATGTTCATGATCTCGTTACCTGGCAAAGAGGCCCTACTTCCTAATACTATCACTCTGGGAGTGTGGGTTTCAACATATGAATTTTGGAGGGACTCAAACATTTAAATAATCTTGAGCAGTGAATGCCTTTCCATTTATTCAAGTCTCCTGTGTCATGCAGGCATGTTTTAAAATGTTCCTTGTATAGATGTTCTTAAGTTTATCTCTAATCAATTATTTTCTTTGTTGATGGTGTACACGGAACTTTTTAAAGGAATGTGTAAAAAATAACCAGTTATTATTATTGGTTATTATTTGTTGATTTTTGTGTTAATTTATATTTTTCTACCTTACTTGTTTTACAGTTCCAGTTAATTCATCATCATTTCTGTAGGGTTGATCAGATATGCTATAATGTCATTTGCACATAGAGATGGATTTACTTTTTGCTTTAAAAAATAAATTGTATTCTAAATATTTAAGGTATACAACATGATGCTATGGGATACATATAGATAGTAAAATGGTTCCTATGGTGGAGCAAATAGACAAATCCATAATCTCACATGACTGCACATTTTTTTGGAGCAAGAACAGCTAAGATTAACTAATTTAGTAGAAATCTCACATATGGTACAATTTTATCAACTACAATCCTCAAGTTGTACATTAAATCTCTAGTCTTTTTCAATTTACATATCTCCTACTTTATATCCTTTGACCTACGTTGTCCCCTTTCCTCCTTGCATGCTTCACCCCTAGTAGCTAGTGTTTTATTTTCTATCCTTCTATTTAAATATTTTAAGGATTCTATGCATAAGTGAGATCATGTAATATTTTTTCCTATGTCTTGATTTTTCACTTAGCATAATGTCCTCCAGATTCAACCATGTTATGGCAAATGGCAGGATTTCTTTTTAAAGACTGAATAATATGGCTGTTGTATACATACACTACATTTTAGTTATCTGTTGACAGACATGCAGGTTGTTTCCATCTTGGCTACTATGAATAATACTGAAATTAATATGGGAGTGAAGTAATTTTACAAGGTGGTGGTTTTACTTTCTTTGATTATATACTGGAAAGTGGAATTGTCGTACCATATGGTGGGTCTGTTTTTAACTTTTTTGGAACCTCCATACTGTTTTCAATAGTGGTTGTACCAATCTACATTCCCACCAACAGTGTACAAGGATTTTCTTTTCTCCACACCTTCACCAACATTTATTATCTATTGACCTTTTGATAATAGCCATCCTAATTGTTGTGAACTGATATCTCATAGTGGTTTTGATCTGCATTTTTCTAGTGATTAATGACGTTGAGTATCTCTTTTCATATACCTGTTGGCCATTTGTATGTCTTCTTTGGAGAAATGTCTATTCAAGCCCTTTGCCCACTTTATTCATTGGACTGTTTTTCTGCTATAGAGTTGTATAATTTCTTTATAAATTTTGGGTATCAGCCCCTTATCTGATATATGGTTTGCAAATATCTTTTGTTCCCAATCTGTAGGTTGCCATTACATTTGTTAGTTGTTTCTTTTGCTGTGCAGAAGCTTTTTGGTTATTTCTTTGTATTTATTTCTATGAACTTAATTTATTTCTCTAGTCAATTGACTGATACCTGTAATACAAAATTGACTAGGAGTGAGGTAGTGGGCATATATTCCTTGTTCCTGATCTCAGTAGAAAACTTGGAGACCTTCCTCCCATTAAATAAGCTACCAGCATTAGGACTTAGGTATATGTCTTTTGTCAGTTTAAGAAAACATCCTTTGATTCCTGTTTTTTTGAGACTTTTCTATTTTTTAACATAAAGAGATGTTGAATTTGCCCAAAGTCTTATTCAGCATTCATGGTGATAATCATAATATTTGTCATCAACTGTATTAATATGGCGAATGTTATAATTCCTAATAAAGAATCAACATGTATTGTTGGACTAAGTCCTACTTTGTCACAGTGTATTCTCATATGCTAATGTGTTGTTGGATGTTGTTTGCTAAAATTTTATCCAGTATTATTGAACCTACATTTATCTCACAGTTTCATACTTGCTTCATAAAACAGTTATAAAATTTGCCTTCTTTTTTAAGTTTCTTGAATAATTTAAGACCATTGGTACTATCTGATCATTAATGGTTTAATATAGTTCATTTGCTATACCATCTGAACCAGGTTATCCTTCTGGGCAGTTTCTTAATAAAATTCTCAATTTTCTCTATAGAAATTGGCCAATTTAATCTTTCTAGCATTGAGTAAGAATTTTGGTAATCTGTATTTTTCTAGGAAATTAAATATTCATGTAAATTTTCAAATTTATTTCCATAAAGGCTGCAGTGTATTCTCATTTTTTGTTTCAGTGGTTGTATATCATTTTGTATATTTGTCCTTTCTCCCTTTCATTCATCATTAATTTAGCTAATGGGGTTGTGTATTTTAAAAAACACAATTTTGATTTAATAAATATACATGTATTGCTTTTATTAATCTCATTAATATCTATTTTTCTATTTCTTCTTTTTTTACTTGGTTGTTCTTTTTCTAGATTTTAAGATGACACTTTAATTAATTTTAATTCTTTAATTTTTACTGAAATATGTATTTAGTCTTCTGATTTTTCATGCTCCAAAAAGTTACTACTCTTAAATACATTAGCCTATTGGGTTATTTGGCGCATAGTAATCACTGTTCACATTTTGTTTTTCAAATGAACTCAAATTTGCTAGGATTGCCTTAATTTCCTTTGGACCTGTATGAAATTAAGTCAATAGTGCCTACCTGTACAGATTGCTTGCGATTATGGTTTTAGAGAGGACCTTTTTCATTGTTGTGTATTATTCTGTTATGCATTACATTTCGTATTACTAGAACTAAAGCATACAATGTATGAAGGAGAGGTAGGAATAGCTAAAGCTCAAGTTGTGTGCTGTGGAAGGTCTCCTGGAGGCACCACCATCTCAGTAATGTGGGCAATCCCAGCTCTCCAGATCTGGTGAACAGAATGGTCTCCTGAAACATGCAGATCAGGAGAAACCTACTGTCACTGAACCTTACTATCCGGAAGCTGACCCAAGTTGACCCAGCCTTCCTGAGCACTTGAACCTTGTGGGTTCCTAAGGCTACAGATCATGTGGATGCTTCCATCATGCGAACACTACACTTATGAGCCTTACAGGTAGATCCCTACTGGTCATGTCAGCACCAGTGCTCTTAAACCCTGAAGTTATGTGGTGTCTCTGGTTATGTTGCCCTATGGTCATGTGTTGTGCTCAACTTTTCCAGTCACTAGGTTATGGTGAACTTCTGAACCCTGCTGCTCAGTGAAATCTTCCATCATGCAGTCATTACTGGCTACAGGCATGTGGACATCTTAGCCCTCCAAGTACTACAGAAGACCTACTATTTAGGGTCATGTGGATGCTGTGGTCGTGTACATCCTTCCCACTCACCCATCTAGAATACCGTATCAGGCTGCTCTGTCACATGAAGATTATAGCTACCAAATTGTGTCAGCAGCCATGTGGCTCCTGCCATCATGTTGCAGGCGAGACCTTTGCAGTCATGTGAGCACTGTGTTAACCAATGGCCGTTGCTTCCATGCTCATGTGCCTCACTGTGGTCAAGTGGGGCTCTGATCGCTCAGTCACATGAAGTTTGAGTATTCCTGAACCCTATCAGGTGGATCCCAGGTTTATGCAAGCTCACTTATGGACAGGTACAAAGACCCACCCTTTAGGTATAGGCAAATTCTCCTTAACTTGACCTTCTGAGGAGTCAGACCTACAGGTCTAGAGGATCTTTGGAACTGAGCCATGCCACAGTTCAGGATGAGCTGTGATCAGACTCTGGTCCACCAACTTTTATATCCTGCTACCAAGAACGGTATTCTGTAGGAGGGGCACTACTAGCTAGTACTAGAAGTTTTCTCTGTGAATTGAGTTGTAAGGAGCAGGATCAGCAGAACCCAAATAGCCACGCGCCCATGATGAGGTTGGGCAGAGGTAGAGAGAGGACTTTCCAGATGTGAAAAACTTTTTTACATCTGGAGGAGAAAGCGTGTGTGTGTGTGTGTGTGTGTGTGTGTGTGTGTGTGTGTGTGTGTTTGTGTCTGTCTTGATCCTGGACTTATAGGAGCTGTTGTTGGTAGAGTCTGACGTAGGGGAGGAGAAAGTCCAGGGGCAGAATGTTGGAGCTACAGGGGTGGAGGTGAAGTGGGCTATGAGAATGGAGGTGGAGTAGTTTTGTGGGCAGCACCACTTAGTGGATTTGTAAGGCATCTGCCAGTGGCAGAGCTGTGGAAGCCAGGTAGGACACCCTCTCCTATCCCTACACTAAAGTCCTACCCTTGCCTGTCACCCTGTCTGATTTACTGTTTGTGCAGGGTGAAGCTGTCCTCTGCCAGTCTTCTGACCATGTTGTATATTACCAAACTTCCTAGATGCCAGTTTGAATAGACGATTCCAAATCCATTACAAATTTCTGCCTCATATTTGCTTCTGTAAAGAGTCTTTTTGCTTCCATGATTTATTTATCCAGTAAACATTCTAAACATGTGGTCAAGGAAAAAGAAAAGGGGAGAGGGAGGGAGGGAGGGAGGAAGAGGTTACCAAGGAGAGGGAGAAAGGGAAAGAGGGAATTTTAAAAAATAACTTCCTATTTAAATGAAATTTTCAAAGTTGTCATGATGTGAAAATTCAGAATTTATTGATTATATTTAACTTGAAGTACCTTAGTTTTACTCAGTACATTTGAGAGTGGGATTGCAATCTTTTTGTGCTTAGGTTCTCTAAATGGCTTCAAGTAGTACAGCCTGACACTATTTTTTTGTTTCCCCCCACCGCTAATTTCCTAATTATTGCTTCTTAGATTACTTCTTGAAAACTCTTTTTTTCTTCCTGTGTAAAATTATAGTCAATGAATTTCAGGAAAAATATTAAGTAAAATCACAGGTGATGCATTTGGTACCTGAGGAAAGTCATATTAGGTGAAAAAAATTGGGCAACGAGCAAGACTGTGCTACATTTATAGGATTTTAACTGTTGCTTAACAGATGGTTAAAGATTATTGACACTTGTGATATTATTTTTTTCTCTCATTTCAGAACTTCTAAGATTGTTCTGCAAAACATTAAGCCCAAGGGAAAGCAATTGCAGAAATGTACTCTACCGCTAAGAAGTGTGGGACTTACAGAACTGAAGGTAAGTGAATGTTCATATTGTAGGAATTTTTTTAGATAATATGGTAATATACAACATGAACCTCAAAGCAAGGGGAAGTTTCCACAACCTATATGGGAATGGAACATTTTTTCACAGGGAATTTGAGGAGCTAGTGTTCTTCAGGAAATATTTGGGGAAATCCTGTTTAAAATATATTTTCTAACACTTTAAGTCTTGTGTCCTTGAATATTAAGAACAATGGAATGTGTGTTACAATAATTGTAATCAGTTCTCCTCATTAAGAAATTACTTATTGATTTTAATTCATATTATCTGATGCCATTAGTAAGTCTCTCCTGCTTGAATCTTTTCATAATTTCATTTTCTGGGAATGCTTCCAATTTACAAGTATGCTTCTGATACTGTGATGGCAAAAAGTAAGTGCACAAATGCAAGACTTTAGTAAGTATTATCTATGGAAGCAAATAAAGTGTTCCACTCCTGAAAAGGGGATTCTACTTCCCAGCAAGGATGAGCAGACTCAATAACTCCAATTTTGTACACAGAACTCATTTTTTAAAATTCATTTTCAAATTCATTTCAAAATTATCATTTAATAATTACAGCTGCCATATTTTGAGACTCTGCTATATATCAAGCACTTGATAACCTCGTCATGTAAATTATTGCATTTAACCCTCAAGAAAATTCTGAGAGGATGTTTTGTTTTGTTTTTTATCTTTCAATTTTTATTTTGAAATTGTGGGGTACAATTCAGGGTTAGGGATACAAATGTTCATTGTGCCAGGTACCCTTATTGATGAGGTGTACCCCCCTTCCACAGGTGGATATCGACTACTGTCAATTCCAGCTACCCAACCCCATCCCCTTCCCCACAGTTTCCTGCTACTTTCATTCCCTTTCCTACAGTAATACGATAGTTGTTCAAGGTCCACTCATGAGTGAGAACATGTGATACTCAGTTCTTTGTCTCTGTGAGAGATCACTCAGTATTATAAGCTCTAATTCCATCCATGTTGCTGCGAAGTTCATGATTTTGTTCTTCTTAATGGCTGCCGTAATATTCCATTGTAGATATGTACCATATTTTTTTATCCAGTCCTCTTTTGATGGGCAACATGATTGGTTCCATGTTCTTGCTATTGTGAACAATGTTGTGATAAACATACGTGTTTAGGTATCTTTTTATAGAGTGACCTGAGTTCTTCCGGGTATATTCCCAGTAGGGGTATTGCGGGATCATCAGTGTAAGGGTGTTGTTTTAATTTACAGATAAGATATATAAGTCAGGAAAGGCTGGGTGATGAAGTGCTTATAAGCAATCCCCTAACCTCAGTTGCTTGTTTCTCACTGGTACTACATGCACCCCCCCCTTCCCCAGGTGGATATCGACTACTGTCAATCCCAGCTACCCACCCCCATCCACTTCCCCACAGAAATGTCCTTCATGGGATGGTGGATGTTGGGGTCTGAGCTATTCCTACTGGAATGACACAGAGATGCAAATAATGTAGCAACCATCAGAAAAAAATAGTCAGCCAATGTGTCAGAGGAAGAGAGAGAGCCCTTGGGGTCTCCAACCAACAACAAAATGTTCTGGCCCAGAAATAACATGTCACTCACAACACATGGGCCAGAGCTAGTTACACACATGGAACTGTCAAAACGAAGGCAGTCTGGCAGGCCGGTTCTATCAGGTGCCTGGAAATAGGGAGAATGGGAACACTTGGTAAACAGCAGCACTGACTACTGCATGAGGGATTCAAAGCTCAGAGAGATTGACTACTTGCCTAATATTACATTGGTCATAGTGACACGACTAGGATTTGAATCCGCACATGGATAATTGCAAGACTGATGTTCTTTTTACTCCGTTGTACACTATATACTATTCCCTTAAATGAGACTATATGAGGGGGAACCCAAAACAAGAAATTAATTTTTGGAGGACAAGCCCCTTGTAGTACAGGCTTCCTCCACTAATTAAGTGTTCTAGGAACCCATTGGTGCCAGAATACCAGATAGTATTGTTGTGAGAGTCTGCATTCAACTTCAGTGAATTTCTTTTTGTTGTTTTTGAAGATTCTTTCTGTGTGTTTGCCCATTTCATGGTGGGTAATTTACAAGTGCACCTGCCCACACCACACTTAGTGTTCAGCAGTTTTTGGCCCAAAACGGCATGACTTCCATTCCCCACCCTCCCTGTTTACCTGAACTCACTCCCAAGTGACTTTCCTTTCTTTCCCGGATGTGAAACGTCCTAAAGGGGAAACATTTTGCTGATGTGGAAGAGGTGTGACAAAAAATGGCAGAAGCACTAAAAGGCACCAAAAGTGATGAGTTCAAAAATTGTTTTTTTTTTTTTTTTTTTTTTTTTTTGAGTTGGAGTCTCACTCTGTCGCCCAGACTGGAGTGCAGTGGCCGCTTCCGGCCACCGCAGCCTCGACCTGCTGGGCTCCGGCGATCCTTCCGCCTCAGCCTTCCAAGTAGCCGGAATTACAGGCATGCATTACCATGCCCGGCTGATTTTTTGATTTATTGTAGAGATGAGGTCTCGCTGCCCAGGCGGGTCTCGAACCCGCGGGCTCAGGCAATCCACTCACCTCAGCCTCCCAAAGGCGCGGGATTACAGGCTGAGCCACCGAGCCCGGCTCAAAAATTGTTTTGAGTAGTAGAAAATGCATCTCAATAGGTTTACTGCATCAAACGAAGAGTACTTTGAAGATGACTAAAGTTTAAACATGTAAGAATAAATACACAATTTTGTATGAATTAATTTTGGGTTACTTTCGGTCCTACCTCCTATAAGAGAAATTTCGTTGCTTCAGTGATGCAATTCACTCTTCCTTAATCATCTGACATTTCAACACTTGAATTGAATAGGCATCATGGCATTAATTAAGGTCACCAACATTGATAAGTTCAAGGTCATTTTCTTTGTTGTTTTAATTTTTTTAATTTTTTTTTTTTTGAGTTGGAGTCTCACTCTGTCGCCCAGGCTGGAGTGCAGTGGCATGCTCACGGCCACCACAGATTTGACCTGCTGGGTTCAGGCGATCCTTCCACCTCAGCCTGACAAGTAGTTGGAACTACAGGCATGTGCCACTGCACCCAGCTAATCCAAGGTCATTTTCTAAAGGAGTAAATATATTGGATATGTTGATATGCAATGTATTCAGGGATTAAAAAATAGAAAAAATAAAACTGGGTGGTGGATGAAAAGATTGTTCACTGATCATTTACCTAATAAAAAGGAGGCTCCATATTTATCTACCATATTAAGGAAAAATAACAAATATAACAGGAGACACGAGTGAAACTAAAAACACATGTGGTAGAAATAAAAAAAAATGCTAGCTATCAGTGTTTCAGAAGCACAGGATAAGGTTGAAACCTCTGGTCACATCTGGAAAAAGTGGGAAGATGGTACAGATAAGGCAGTTTTGGAATGAAGGCTGTGTCATGCTTGTAATTACAGATAAGATTGAAAAGGTAAGGCAATATTATGAAGAAAATATGCTGGTAATTTAAAAATGTATATAAAATGCATGCATTCCAGGAAAAAAAAAACCCATAACTTTCCAAATTGAAGGAAAAAATATCTTACTGTTATTAAAACTTTTCTTGGCAAGGAATACTTGTGAAGGTAAAATTACTAGTCATTCTCTATTAGTTACACAAATCCCAATAATATAAATAATTAGTAGCAAATTAAATACAAATATGGTTCAAAAAGATATTAAAGCTCAGCAAAGATATGCTTAATCCCAAGCATGCATGTGGGTTTAACATTTTAAGAGATCCATAATGTAACATAACAAATTAGCTGAATAAAGGGAAAAGGAAGGGACAGTTAACAAAAAAGATCCAGGAAAATAGGTCTTCAATAAATTAACCAACCAGGATTAAACCATAAGAATAACAGTCATTCTTATCAAATTGGGAATGGAAAGCTATTACTTTAAACTGGCAACAGGTATCAAAAGAATAAATCACAACAATCACCACCTTTAATAGTAAATTATTAAAGGAAACATTCTCCTTACAGTCAAAAAAGAGACAAAGATGACTGGTATGACGAATTCTGTCCAGTGTCATATTAAATCAAGTATAGTAAGCTATAATGTATGTGCCCATACAGGCATGAATTAATGCATATATAAAACTAAAAATAAAGTTGTCAATGTGATTATCTCCACGTAAAACTCAAGAAAAGCTACTGAAAATTAGAATTACTAATAGAAATTAACAAGTTCATTGGATATAAGACCCATACACAAAATTTTGTAACAAATAGAAAATAGCATCTTCATTGTGGATATATTAAGTATAATAGCTAACATTATGTTTTGTGGAATACATGATGAACTGACTCACATGGCAACCATTTCAACACTCTCAAACATTCTTGTATACTTTCTCATACTACAGAGACTAGAAAGTTAATCACATGAATGAACAGGAAAATGATTGCATATACACATACATTTACAAGAGCCTTTTGCAGCTAGGGTCTCAAATGGGACCTACTTTGTATCAGACATATATGTCAACATGAGACTTGGAGATATAACTGAATAACGTTGGAGCCACATGCAAAGTTAACTAGGTATGATGGGAGAGGTCTCCAGGTTTCATGGGGAAGCTGTTGCAGAGTTTCTAGAATCCAGTCTCTGTCATGCATATCAGTTAACAAGTGGGCAGCAGTGGTATTTCCCCTACAATAGTCCTGTAACCTGGGTGGACTTCCCCTGGCTGTGCAGCATACAAGTCTGCTTTTCTGGCCTTCACAGAGTTTTTGTAAACTATGTAATGCATTTTATTAAGGATTCCTTGTTTATTAAAAATAACTAAAGTGAATTCTGATATAGGTAATTTGGGATGTTGACTAGCACAGTACTTGACACCAAAATTTATAGTAAACAAAAGGTTCTGAGGAAATGGAGATCTGGTATAGATGTGGCCGTGGGTCATAGTTTGCTTAAGCTAATAAACTCATTGAGTCCCCAAAACAGCACTGGGTGGAAAGTCAACAAACTGAGATGGCAACTATTTCAAAAATCCTTTGTCAAACATAAACCAAGGCCCAAGGCAGTGGTTCACGCCTGTAATCCAAGCACTTTGGGAGGCCAAGGCAGGAGGAATGCTTGAGATCAGGAGTTTGAGACTACACTGGACAACATAGTGAGACCTCATTTCTAATAAGTGAATGAATGAATAAATAAATAAACAAACAAACAAGCAAGCAAGCAAGGTGTGGTGGCACGTACCTATAGTTCCAGCTACTCTACAAGAGGTGGTAGGAGGATTGCCTGAGCCCTGGAGGTCGAAGCTGTGGTGAGATGTGATCACACCACTGCACTCCAGTCTGGGCAACACAGTGAGAAAAAATAAGCCAAACGCTGAGACTTCAACGCAGAGAGATTTCAACCCTGGCTGCACATTGCAACTAATGGGAAGAGTTTAAAAATGTGGTTGCCAGGATCTCACCCATTCATCTTTAATTGTGCTGGGTGTATCATGGGCTAGTGGTGTTTTTCAGTTTCCCCAAGTGACTCTAATGTGTAATCATGCTTGAGAGCTGAGTTGACAATTTAAATTATGAGAATGCAAGTATGTTACAATATCTAATTTAAAAATTTTATATTTCAGTTTGGGTACAATAAAGATAAATACATAGCTATGCTGGAAAATGTGAAACAAAGATTATCATGTAAGAAATTGAGAAAAATATCTTTTTAAAAGAGAAAGGAAATGGGAAAAAACTCAGTGGTAAGACAGCGGCCACCATAGGTTGTATTTGGGATGAAGCTAAACTGCTGGCAAGCCAAGAGTAAGGTACAAATTAAAGCCAAGGGTCTGTGAGCCATGGCTGGTTCATCAGTGAAGCTTCTTCTGCAGAAGACAGTTACAAACCATGGTAAGCATGGAACAGACAGCACAAACTCAACAAATCCAACAATTGGCACTGAGGGAATAGAAAAAGGAAAAGCCTGAAAAACACCTTAGGATAATATTTCTCCGGAGAAATAAGGGAGGAATCAAGAAGAGAATTATAACTACAAGGCCAGACAATTAAGTCAGTGAACTTGTCATCATGTGCTTTATGTGGCAGCACTATACAAACAACTCATAAAGGTCTAATAACCCTGATATATCAGTATCTCACAGCTGTGTTCATGTCATCGAGTGATTGTGTCTTGCTGGGGTGTTCATTACTGTTATGTGATTTTGTGCGCCGTCATGAGAATGTTGGAGATTGAATTAGAGCAATGACCAAACATTAGATTTCTTGTTAAACTTGGCAAGAGTGGAAGTGAAATCAGAGAAATGTTAGTCCAAGTTTATGGGGATAATACCATGAAGAAAATGGCAGTGTACAAATTGGATTAAGTGTAATTCTGAGGGGAGAGAAAGTGTCACTAATGAAGAGAAGTCAGCATGGCCAGTAACCAGTGGAACTGAGGAAAACATTGCAAAAATTCATTGAATGTTGTGTCAAAATCATCAGCTGACTGTAAGCAGCATAGCAAACCAAATAACAATGCTAGAGAAACCAGAAAATCTTAACTGAAATTTTGGCACCAGAAAGGTATGTGCAAAAATGGTACCAGAGAACCTATTGCATCACGACACTACACCAGCTCACACAGCACTGTCTGTGAAGGAATTTTTGGCCAGCATACAAGCAACTATATTGGAACACTCTCCTTTCTCATTTCATCTGGCCCCCAATGACTTTTTTATTCAAAAAGATAAGGGAAATATTGAAAAGAAGACATTTTGGTGACATTCAGGACATCAAGGGCAACACGATGACCACTCTGATGACCATTCCAGAAAAACAGTTCCAAATTTGCTTTGATGGGTAGAGTAGAAGCTGGCATCAGTGCATGACTTCTCAAGGAGAGTACTTCAAAGGTGACTATAGTGATATTAAGGAATGAGGTATGTAGCACTTTTTCTAGGATGAGTTTGAAAACCTCATATGATAAAACAACAAAAGACTATCCAACATTGATGGCTTAATGAAGGCAAGGATCAGCCGGGCTCCGTGGCTCAGCCTGTCATCCCGCGCCTTTGGGAGGCTGAGGTGAGCGGATTGCCTGAGCCCACAGGTTCGAGACCCGCCTGGGCAGCGAGACCTCATCTCTACAATAAATCAAAAAAACAGCCGAGCGTGGTGGCGCACGCCTGTAGTTCCGGCTACTTGGAAGGCTGAGATGGAAGGATCACCGGAGCCCAGCAGGTCGAGGCTGCGGTGGCCGGGAGTGGCCACTGCACTCCAGTCTGGGCGACAGAGAGAGACTCCAACAACAACAAAAAAAAGAGTCTAATGAAGGCAAGGATCTAATTTCATTTCCTCTTAAAGTAAACAACCTCATTAAAACAAGAACAAAGGTAAACAAATACAGTGGAATATTACTCAGTAAGATGTCAAGAATATGGATGGAACATGGAGGCTTTTGCAGACAATGGTGTGTGAAAGATTCAGTGGAGGGGAGGCTTAATTTCCTATTTGCAATCTTTGATCAAAAAATATATTTTTATCCAAGAAATGGTTGAGGTTTAAGTGGCAGATGACAAGAAGCAAGGCAAAATATTCATCACACCACATGATTCAAGGAGAATTAATACAAGTCACCTTATAAAACTGTATGTTACAGGATGATTCCTCAGAAGAAAATATTGATGAAAAATTATGTTTTCGTGTTTCAATATAAACATAATGAAGGTTAAAAACACGTGACAATATCAATCATGTTTAGAAGAGGGTTGTTGTGATGCAGAATGGTTATATTTTTATACCTATACTTTACTTGTGTAAATGAACATTTATGGCTCGGTCGGGGCTTTGTTGTGTGCCTGGGAAGAAGCACTTTTCCTATTGATCCATTATACAGCATAATATAAGCAATTTGCTATCGATAATCAGACATGAGTATCTTCTGATTAATAAACTTCGTCATTGTTGACAATTCACCCAACCTCTCCTGTTCCCAGGTTCCTAAGATGTAAAAATCAGGATTTAAGGCTCACCACCACCTCAGTGGGCATGTAGGACATATACCACAGCCCCAAAGGATCCCTGATAATCTGGTCTTTGTCCCTAAGTCCCATGCAAATCTTCATCTGCT
>JAPVLO010000980.1:0-247132 GCA_027257055.1 Cephalopachus bancanus | reverse complement strand
AAGCTTAGTGGGTGAGCTCAGTTTGTGTCTGTTTCCTTTATCTTCACACCCACACTTCTGTGAAGTGTCTTCCCGAAGCTGGTTATGCTGTATATTGAAGGGAAAGTGTGGTCTCCCAAGTGGCAATTCTGTCATGTTTGTTGGGAGACTGGATATTACGGGAGCTATTTCCTGCATGATCTTTTACCTCTAATCCCTGGCACTTCTACATACATGACTTTTACCTGGCATAGTTACATTGGGATTGCTTAAATAATTAACACTCTAATTTACGTTGGAATAGACCCATTCATGAGTGGATCATGAATGCCTATATTTCAATGAAAGTGCTGTGTAATGACCTAGGGTGTTAGTTAATAGCACACTCCCTTCCTTTCTGGAATCTCTTATGTTTCTTTCATCTTTACGAATGATTCTTTGCTCTGTTTCTTGGGAAGCGAACAGAAGACAGTGGCAGAACCACATTTAGTGTGCTTGGGAGAGTCTGGATTTATTATGCTCAAATTACAATCTATGCATATTTAATCAGTTCCTCTTATAGGCAAAGTTTTGTTCTAGACCCTGTGTATAAAGATTAACATTGTCCCCTTAAATATCCATCCCTGGGATGTAATTTACTATGACTCTTCCTGAGGTTAGTTAGGCAATATGTAAAGCCTTAAAAATGTGTGTATCCTTTGATCAGGTAATTCCACCTTTACAAATGTAACCCAGGTAAGTAAATGAGGATGTGGAAAATATTTATGCAAATGAATGGTCATCAAGGTTGTTTAGAATCATGAAAATTGGAGAACAGCCTTAATGCCGCGCCATAAGGAATTGATAAATTAAGGTACCTGTATGCCCACGCAATGGGATATTATATAAATATTAAAACTGCGATCATAGATTATAGACATGAAATGATATGAATGATATAATTACAAGTGAGATATATTTATATTTATAAATGATTATATAAATATATTGCACTCCTAGGAGAAAGCCAGATGGATATTGAGTAGTTGTTTCTGGGTGGTAGGATCATCATTGTAATTTTATGTTCTTCTCTTTGCTTGTCTGTATTTTCTAATTTTTCTCCAGGGACTAGATATTGGTTTTGAAATAAAAAAATTCTATAAAAGTAAATTTTAAAGAAAAATAAATTAGAGAGCCCTCCCTAGATTGCCACAGAGCAGCAGACCATGCTGGAAGAACATAGTCTGGGAACAGTCAGTGTTCATGGAGCCCTGCCTCTGTCTTCCTGTGACCCTCTGACCTCTCATTCTGACCCTCCTGTACTTGCCATGATTTTATTTCCTGACTTCAGAAAGTATCCCTTTCTCTTGATCAGTGCAAATTACAGAACAGCCAGCTCAATGTCAGCTCAAACAAATCTCGAGTTTGTTTTTCCTCTTGCAACAAGAAACCCAGAATCTTGGAGTCCAATTCTAGCCCTGGCCCTGGTCTTAGGGTGAAAACTCAGTTAGGCAGGATCCAAGATGTAAGGTAGTCCCTTAACCCTAGAAAGTCAGAGCCCACAGGGACACAGACAACATCAACAGCTCTGGAATATATGGTCATGGCCACCCCCTTACCCACAGGGCACCTCCCCCTACCAGCCCCTTACAAGACTTACTTCCCATGACACCCTATTTTCCATTCTGATAATAAAAACTGCTAACAGTTATTCACATTTCTCTGTGCATCGACCGCTAGTATAAGCATTTACATATCTTTTCTCAGCTAACTCTCTGAAGTTGGTTTCTTATGACTCCATTTTCAGGTGAGGGAAAGGAGGCACGGGAAGGTTATCTAACTTGCCCAAATTTGCACTAGCTAGAAAATGGCAGAGCAAGAATGTGAATCCAGGCTGTGAATCTCTGAGACCCCAACCCCTAACCACTGGGTGTCTTGCTCCCCAGGCGACACCCTGACTGAGCTGTTTGGTGTTTCTGGAACAGACAGGTTCTCCTCTCCCAGATTTTCTCTACTCAGTCCTCTCTCCACAATTTCCGGCACCCACTGATCTTTCACCATTTTACAGTTTTGCCTTTTCTAGAATGTCAGACAGTTGAAGTCATGCAGTGTGCACTTATTTCAGAATGGCTTCTGTCACTCAGTCATATGCATCTAAAATTTTCCAGGTCTTTTCATGACTTTGATAACCCTTTTAGTGGTGATGAAGGTTCCATTGTGTGAATGGATCGGTGTATCTACCCACTTACTTACTGAAGACAGCAATTGTTTCCAAGTTCTGGCCATTATGTAAAAAGTTGCTATAAAGATTTGTGTGCAGGTGTTGTGTGGACAAATACTATCAACTCTTTTGGTTAAATACCAAAGAGCAAGATCCTATGATAAAGGTATGTTTCATTGTGCAGAAAACCACCAAACTGTCTTCCAAAGTGGCTGTACCAGTTTGCATTCCCACCGGCAATGCATGCAAGTTCCCATTGCTACACATTTACACAAGCATTTGTTGTTAGTTTTGGATTTTAGCCATTCTGCAACATAGGTAGGAGTTTCTTACAGTCACTTTCAATTTGCCATTAATTTGCACTGACATATGAGCATCTTTTCACACACTGTGTGCCATCTGTGTATCTTCTTTGGTAAGGATTCTGTCTTGATCTTTTGTTCATTTAAAAAAAAAATTGGCCAGGTTCGATGGCTTAGCCTATCATCCCAGCACTTTGGGAGGTGGAGGCCAGTGGATTGTGTGAGCCCGCAGGTTCAAGAACAGCCTGGGTAACTTGACAAGACCTCGTTTCTACGATAAATTAAAAAATCATCCTGGTGTGGTGGCACATGCCTGTAGCTTTGTCTACTTGGAAGGCTGCAGTGGAAGGATCATTGGAGCCCAGCAGGTTGACTCTGGGGTGGCCATGAGTGTGCTACTGCACTCTAGCCTGGGCGACACAGTGAGACTTCAACTCAAAAAAAATTTTTTTTTCTCATTGAGTTCTTATATATTTCAGATATCAGTCCTTTATCCAACATGTTTTGTGACTATTTTTTTTCCAAGTCTGTGACTCGTCTTTTCATTCTCTTCACAGTGAAATTCGAGTTGTGTTGTCCACAAATAAACTTGAATTGGAGCACAGAGGAGCTCACTCACTTACAGACTGTGGCTAATTGCAAGGTATCTCAGCAGAGTTCCAATAGGGCCGAGAGCCACGAAACATCCAGTATGCACTAGCTGCCTCTTTGCAGAGCAGTTTTCCTCCCCCGATTTAGGGAATCATGCCTGTTCCCTCCTAATAAGCCTGTCATTCCCTGCAAAGCAGTTCTCACGGGCCACAATGACGGATCAAAAACTACCTTCGGGTGTGGCTGAGCCGAAATACCCGATCCCGGCCCTGCCACACTTTTTGGAGGGCTCCTCGTCCAAGGTTTGGTTTCCGTTCCAGGTGACCTTGCTGCGTCCCCGCCCGGCAAAGAGTGGAAGCCCCACCCTCTCTCTCATTTTCCCACGCCCTGTCTTGCATTCCTGTCTCCCCGGAGTAGGGAGTCCATCGCCTCCTAGAGGCGATTGCTGGTCATTATGGGGACATCGACGCCACAGAGGCTGGAATCAGCGAGCATGCCAGGCTTTCTCTCCCTCACAAGGGTGAGGGTCCCCACATTCTCTACCTCTCGGCCTCCCCTCTTTGGTTTTTGGGATTGAATTTTTCATCAGAGTTTGGACGATCTAAGTTTGCCGATTGCTCACAGCCCAACGGCAGTAGTCAATTCCAGCCCGGGGGTGTCCTTTGCATTTTTTCTTTCTTTTTATTATTACTTTTTATTATTATAAAGATGTAGGGTACAATTCAGGTTAGGTATATAAACATTGATCATACAGATACACTTGTTGATGAGGTATGCCCGTCCATCCCCTAGCAGTTTCCCTCAGCTGCCAGTCCCACTGCCCCTCTCCTGAGAGTTTCCTACTACCACCAATCACTTTCTTTTTAAATTTTTTTTTTTTGAGTTGGAGTCTCACTGTGGCCCAGACTGGAGTGCAGTGGTCGCTTTCAGCCACCGCAGCCTCGACCTGCTGGGCTCCAGCGATCCTTCCGCCTCAGCCTTCCAAGTAGCTGGAACTACAGGCGCGCACCACTCCGGGCTAATTTTTTTACTTATTGTGGAGATGAGGTCTCACCGCTCAGACGGGTCTCGAACCCGCGGGCTCAGGCAATCCACTCACCTCAGCCTCCCAAAGGGGGGGATTATAGGCTGAGCCACCGAGCCCGGCTTCCAATCGCTTTCTTTCTTTCTTTCTTTCTTTTTTTTTTTTTTGAGTTGGAGTCTCACTCTGTCGCCCAGACTGGAGTGCAGTGGCCGCTCCCGGCCACCGCAGCCTCGCCTGCTGGGCTCCGGCGATCCTTCCACCTCAGCCTTCCAAGTAGCTGGAATTACAGGCATGTGCTACCACGCCCGGCTGATTTTTTTTTTTTGATTTATTGTAGAGATGAGGTCTCGCTGCCCAGGTGGGTCTCGAACCCGCGGGCTCGGGCAATCCACTCACCTCAGCCTCCCAAAGGCGCGGGATTACAGGCTGAGCCACCGAGCCAGGCCCAATCGCTTTCTTATAGCATTAAAATTGTTCAAGGTCAGCTTATGAGTGAGAACATATAGAATCCAGATCTTTGTTTCTGTGATAATTCACTGAGTATTATTGGCTCCAAATCCATCCAAGTTGCTGCAAAATTCATATATTTGTCCTTCTTTATGACTGCATAATATTCCATTGTGCATATGTACCATATTTTTTATCCTGTCCAGCTTCGATGGGCAACACACATTTTAAAATTTCCATGTTGCTGCCAGTCTGCTGCTCCCTTCTCCCATATCTCTTGCTTTTGTTTCATGCCTTTAACATTTGGTCCTATTTTTTCTCTTTCCAATAAGTGAAAAGAATATAAATCTAGACGACCGTGGGCAGACATATGCTCTTTTTTTTTGCTGAGTGTTCATTTTTTAACTGGAATAGTGTGGCAACAAGGGAACATAAAGAGACTCATGTGCCCTGCCTGTATCTCCTCCCCTTCCAGTTATTTTTGAGATCTTGGCATCTAATGTAAATCAACTTTCTCCCAACTTGCATCTTCTGCAAAGCATGGGAGCTCAGGAGAGACACAGCCTGCCTTGTTCCTGTATATTCATAAAAATTATTCTTTATTGAGCACTGACTGTGTGCCAGAACTTTCTAAGTGCTTCCATACTTAGAGGCATTAAAAAGAAGACAAGTGGCCAGGCTCTGTGGCTCAACCTGTAATCTCAGCACTTTGGGAAGCCAAGGCGAGTGGATTGCCTGATCCCATGGGTTTGAGACCAGCCCGGGCAAGTTGGTGAGACCTCATTTCTACAATAAGTCAAAAATTATCCAGGCTAACTACAGGTGGATGCTGGGGTAACCGTGAGTATGCCACTGCACTCTAACCTGGGTGACAGAGTGAGACTCCAACTCAAAAAAAAAAAAAAAAAAAAAGAAAGAAAAGAAAAGAAATGCAAGCTCTGTAGTTTTCTGCCCTGCTCTGTGTTCCCTTATAGTCACTGGAATAGGTGATTGATAAGCCTGGCCTCTGATGGCCTGGTTTCAAATCCTGGCTTTGCTACCTTGGGCACAGTCACCTCACCGTTCTGAATCTCAGTTTCCCCATCTCTAAAATGAGAGTTCATAATAATACTTATCTTCTGGGTTGTTCTGGTTACATTCATAAATACTGGCAGAGCACTTGTGTGTGTGTGTGTGTGTGTGTGTGTGTGTGTGTGTGTGTTGGACACTTTCTCTGTCACTCACACTGGAGTGCAGTGGTATGATCACAGTTTACCAAAGCCTCAAACTCATAGGCTCAAGCGACCATCCTGACTCAGACTTCCAAGATTCTAGGACTACAGGCTTGCACCGCCATGCCTGGCTATTTTTTTGTAGAGATGAGGTCTTGCTATGTTGCCCAGACTGGTCCCCAACTCTTGTGCTCAAGCAATCCTCCTGCCTTGGTCTCTGTGGTATACAGCAAGCATGTTGTGAGTGCAGGTATCAGTAAGTGGCAACAATGGCAAACCTGAGTCAGTTGGTTGGTAGTGAGTACTCCTCCATGCTCCCTGCCCCTGCCCACCCTGTTGGAGCCTTCTAGTAAGAAATGAGGAGGGGGGTTGAGTTGGCTAGCTGAAGTCAACACACACACACACACACACACACACACACACACACACACACACACACACACACATGGAACTCTTGCATAGAAAGTGCGGTTGCTTCTCCTGTAGCATTTTCCAATCATCCCGGCGACTGTGGTTTCTCCGCGTTGCACAACACTCAATCAGCCCAGCAATTCCTTCGACCCTTTCTTTAGAGTGTTCCAGAACTGTCTACACCTCTACCTTTTACCCATCAAGTCCAGGCCACACTCATCACTCAAGAGAACTCACCTTCTGCTCCCCTGTCCTCACTCACCCTCTTATAATCAACCATTTTCTCCAATAATTAAAATGACTTCCTTAAAATGCAAATCACTTCTCCTTGTTAAAGTACTAACTAGGCCCGACCTCGCTCAGCTTCTAAGATCCAATGACCTTGGGCACATTCAGGGTGGTGTGGCCCTCGATGGCAAACCACGTCTCTACTGAACCCTTCTGAGTCTTAAGGAAACATCCCAGAGCATCGGTGCAGTTTGAAAGGGCCCTGCAGGACCTGGGTCTGGGATCTGCTGTGCCATCTTTGCTCACTCTCTTTTCCCCTTCAACAAGCCCACTTCTCTTTTGTCTTTGACCTTGACTAAGCTCATCTCCTCCTCAGGGCTTTGCACTTGCTGTTTCTCCACCCGGAGGCCTTGACCTAACCCCTCTCTTGCAGGGATTCTTCCAGCACTCAGATCCCAGTTCAAGCACCTGTCAGGCCTTCCTGGACACCCAAGTCAATGGAGCACTGACACAGGACAGTCCTCCAATGGCCTTGTGCTGACTCACTCCCCCCTCTCTGGTAGTTCCCAAGCACAACTGTAGAATGTCCCAGAAATGCAACATCTGAGACAGGCAGTGGCTGGTCCGACAACCCAGGCTCTGATCCGGTTACTTCAAGAATCAGAATGTCCTTTGATGCCTTGACCCAGTGAGTCCTGCTCCCCTGGGGTATAAAACCCAGGTTGGCTGCTCCCCGGGATTCCTCAGCTTTGATGCATGTGGGGCAGGTGCAGATAAGAACCCATCTACCTTGGGAAGCTTTCTGGAGGCTTTAAAGCCTGGCTCATCATGAATTCTTGGCTTGTCCTGTCCCTGGGGCAAATGGCAAGACTGTGGTCCAAGGTGCATCAGGCTGAGGGGGTCACCAGGGTGCCGCAGATCTGCTTCATAGCTACCCCTGCCCCGCTTCCCATCACGCTGTCCAGTCCCCACTTTTGGTTTCTGCCAAGCACGATCATGATTGCAAACAAATAGTCAATTGACTTGTGCATGTGGTTATCACTCACCTGCCTCAGCTGGAATGCAGCTGCCTGTCTGTCTGTCTGGTTACCCCACAGAATGCCTGTCCCTTAGCAAGTGTCCTAATAATATTTGGTGAAGAAATACTTGAATACGTGTTAAGAAAGCCAGGCTAATTCTTGAGAAGAAAAAAAAATTGAGTTGGGGTCTCACTCTGCTGCCCAGGCTGGAATGCAGTGACATGAGCATGGCTCACCACAGCCTTGGCCTCCTGGGCTCAGGAAATCCTTCTGCCTCAGCCTCTGAGTAGCTGGGACTACTGGCATGTACCACCACAGCTCGCTAATTTTTTAAATTTATTTTTTATTTATTTTTGAGTCAAAGTCCCACTTTGTCACCCAGGCTCGAGCGCAGTGGCTTGTTCACAGCCACTCTAGCATCGACTTGCTGGGCTCAAGCAATCCTCCCACCTCAGCCTCCTAAAGTGCTGGGAACACAGGTGTGAGCCACCACATATGAACAGAAGAAAACATTTTTTTTCATTTCATCACCTTTTATTTAAAAATAAGTTTGAAAGAGCAAAACTGTACGATGGCAAAATAATTCCAAATTAAAATTTCCTACTAAAACGAACATAGAGAGCTACATTTTACAACGGAGAAAACTGAAATAATACCTATTACTATTGACAATGTCATGTTAGAATAAAGGAAATAAAGGGATGTCATTCTCAACATAGTCTTACTAGAAATTAATAAGCACACAACACAGAATTGTGAGACATACAGATAAATGTGAGTGAACACAGGCCACATCTCCATCAGAAGAGAATCTGCCTCAGAAGCAGCAGGGATGCACCTTTTTTGCCATATGGAAAAAAAATGCACATAAAAGACACAAACAAAATATACTTCTTACTTTTAGCATGTTAAAAAAATCACATCAAAAAAATTATACAGATAAAAAATGTCATAGATGACATAATAGTGATGGTGTGTGTATATATATATTTGCATATATATAAATCTACAGTATTTACCACAGTTGATTTATATATATATTTTGAAGCAGCTCAGATACTGCTATCATAAAGTAAATTGTACAGCCTGGTTTATTACAAGTCACAGAATCATGGTTTTAAAATTGGAATTAATGTCCTCAGCTACACTTTTATATACATTTCTCAGCTTCCACATGATCTAAATCAAGAGCACAGCTATTTGATGAGGATTTCATTTGCGCTTTGGTGTGGTGTTCAGCTTTCACACTGCATTTGTTTTACCATTTAATAACATCATTACCCCATTGATTAAGATTACATTAGACTGAGTGGACCTGAGACACTTCCCTCCCCAAACCCTTGCTCTGGGGCGGTAGGGAAGCAGGCCTGAGAGTTTGCCAGAATTCCAAGGAAGGGCATCTGTGGCAGCGAACTGGTGGGGGAGTCTGGAGAGGCCTGGCCACAGCAGCTGGGGGCAGTACAGAGAGAGTTGTGGGGATCTGATGACAGAGCAAGGGTGGCAGTGGGGGTGATGACAGCGAGTACAGGTGATACCGGGAACCAGCATGCAGCCCAGGCAAGTTACATCAACCTGGACGCCCTGCAGGAGGGAAGCAGAGCAGGGGATGTGGAAGACCCTTATGCCCCTGGTACCTGGGGTGGGTCAGAGGAGAGGAGGAAGATGCCTTGACTCACCGAGCTTGAGAAAACCTGACAGTGACAGCTGGCAGCATTAATTTCCCCCCCCCCGAAGGGGAGAGGGGAATGGGTATTCACTTCTGGTGAGAGAAACTGATGGACTCTAAGACCATGCTTGCTACACGAGGGCAGACGCATCATCTCTTCATAGAATGCTCAAATAACACAAAATGTTAGCTGAGGGATAGTGAGGATTTGTGTGTGCCAGAAACTGATCGAACATTTTACACGTGGTTTAGGTTAAGGTCCTTGGTTGCAGGCAACAGTGCCTACATAAGCAGGCTCCTGCCACAAAAGATTAAAGTTTCTTTTTGTAAAAATTTAGATTTATTTTATGGTATTTTTTTGAGCTGGAGTCTCACTCCATCACCCAGGCTGGGGTGCAGTGACACCCCAGCGTCGGCCTGGTGGGTTCCAGTGATCCTTCCATCTCAACCTTCCAAGTAGCCAGAACTACAGGCATGCACCACCACACCTGGCTAATTTTTGATTTATTGTAGAGACGATGTCTTGCCAAGTTGTCCGGGCTGGTCTCGAACCTGTGGGCTCAGGAAATCCACTCGATTTGGCCTCCCAAAGTGCTGGGATTACAGGCTGAGTCACTGAGACTGGCTGACTTATTTTATTTTAGAGTCGTGGGTCACACATGAGATTTTCTACATAAGTAAGTTGTGTGCAAGTGAGGTTTGGGCTTCTAGGGCCCTCCCTCCCCAATGCTGGACCTGACACCACCTCCCTCCTTGATGGTGGACCTGGCACCCATGTGCGGTTGGGTGCTCTCATCACTTCTCGCTCCCTCTTCTGACTGCGCCCAGTGTCTGTTGTTTCTACACTTGTCCTTGAGCGACCAGTGATCAGGGCCTGCCTATAAGCCAGCCTGGGTGGTGTTGTTTCTTATGTCTGCGGTAGTTCATTTAGTATGCTAGTCTACAAGAGTTTCTTTACTATGAACCTCATGGGCTGTCTGGAAGGACAAAGCACCAAGCATCAAGGGTGCTTAGGTGGGACTGTCCTGGACCCCAGGGTCAACAGAGCTCTCGTAACCCTCCCTACATGACTGCTTCCCCTGGGAGACCCCCTTGGCCTCACCTGCCAGCTGGCACCCATGGGGTTTGGGGCTGAGTGTCAAAATTTCCCCAGTGTCAGCAAATGACCCAGTGTCTCTGCCTCTGCGCCTCCAAGAGGCCTAGACTGCTGACTTCTGCTTCTTTCCTTCTCACAGCCACATCCAGGCCCCAAGGAGCGTGGCTGACAGTGGGCCCTGCCATGCACCTGTCCTATGGCTGCACAGAAGGCTGAAACTAGGTTCTCAGTCCTCCAGTTTCTACAGCCCAGGAGGGCAGTCCAGAAGGGAGCTGGCATGTGTGCCTATCAAGCCAGGTGTGCATGAAAACGTCCACTTCACAGATGAAGAAACTGAGGCATGGAGGGATTGCTGCTTTCCATTCTCTCTGAATCTTGACAGTCAGGAATTCACCCCACCTTTCTTGTTGAGGGGAACTTGAATTCATGTCATTGTTTTTTCCTTCGCATAGAAAAGGCCCCAGGTACAGAATGTTCAAAAAGCATCCACCATCAAGAGATCTATCCCCAAGTTAAGAAGTCACAGCACAGGGACAGTCCTCCTTTCAGAAATGCTGTCACCTGCCATATCCTTTCTGTGCGGTTTTTGTTTGTTTGTTTGTTTGTTTGTTTTCTTGAGTTGGAGTCTCACTCTCTCTGTTGCCCAGGCTAGAGTGCAGTGGCACGCGCATGGCCACCACAGCCTCGACCTGCTGGGCTCCAACAATCCTTCCACCTCAGTCTTCCAAGTAGCCGGAACTATAGGCGTATGCTACCACGTCTGGCTAATTTTTGATTTATTCTAGAGATGAGGTCTTGCCAAGTTGCCTGGGCTAGTCTCGAACCTGCGGGCTCAGGCAGTCCACTTGCCGTGGCCTCCTAAAGTGCTGGGATGACAGGCTGAGCCACTGAGCTCAGCCCTGTGCATTCTTTCTAAGATGTCTGCTTCCTGGAGAGAGGATACAGATAGGGGACATGGACTAGGACTTTACTCCTCTCTCTGACCCAAACTTTTTTTGAGTCAGGGGTCTCACTCTGTTGCCTAGGCTGGAGTGCTGACCCCATTTTTTATTGGCTGCATGGGCCCTTCTGACTCCTCTTCCAGGTTTGCGATGTTTCCTTTTGTGTCTATATTTGCAACCCCTTGTCTCTCTAACAGGGAGGCTATGATTTCAGACCTAAGTCCTGACTCAGTTGCTTTTTACCTCATCCACACAGTTGTCTCCATTTGGGGCTTGAAGCCCTGTGGCTCCTTCTTTTATGAGCTGAAGCCGACTGTGGCTTCAGGGCAGGAGACTTCTCCACGCGGTCTCCCCTCTTTTTGAGTGGCATAGTCCAGGAAAACATCGCCCTGGGGTTGCCTCTCCTGTCCTCAGCGCCAAACAGGACGTCAGTCTAACCACCCTGGGGAACTCTTCATCTGTTTTGATTCTGCCATGAGCAAACTTGGTTGTGACAAAGTTCTGGAGAATTCTCCCATCTCCTGCCTCCTACTCAGCCTTCTTTTCATATATGGAGGCAGAGATGAGGCCTAAACTAAGGACTGCTGCTGAGAAACATTGCAGATCCCATGCCACATGTCAGGCGAAGCTCAAAGAAAGAGGGCAGATCAAAACATTCTAAAAGAAGAAAATCATTCAGAAATACAACTTGAGCAGGACATAGAAACTCATGCCTACACTTTGGGAGACTGAGGTAAAGAAATGCTTGAGCCCAGGAGTCTGAGACCAGCCTGGGCAATACAACAAGACCTCATCTCTAAAGAAATGAAATAAAAAAAAAAATTTAGCAGGATGTGGTGGTGACATGCCCATAGTCCCAGCTACTCAGGGGGCTGAGGTGGAAGGATCATCTGAGTCCAGGAGGTCAAGGCTGCAGTGAGCTGTGATCATGCCACTGCACTCCAGCCTGGGCAACAGAGTGAGACCCCAACTCAAAATAAAGCAAAACAAAAAGAAACTCATCTCGAGTTTCAGAGACAAGATTCAAGCCACAAAGATGCATTCATCGAAAGCTTTCTGATTTAAGTTCTGAAATGGATCACGTGGGTGGAAACCAGAGGTGCTGAAAGTGTGAGAGGTCCTGGTGATTCTGGTGACATGTGCCCTCTGCCTCCTTTTTTCCATGTTAAAAGGACCTGGGTTTTGCTTATGTATAAGGCCAGAGCCCTTCATCTCAGGAAGGGAAGGTCCTTTGCAGCCCCATTGGGCTAAGGCAGTGAGGGTCATCCCATCCCAGTGCTCGGTCCAGCACTCACCATGTGACCTAGTCTGGCCAGGGAGATGGGGAGGCCTCCTTCAGGGTTTGGGGGAAGTATCTTCTTCTGGGCACAAAAGTCTTGGCAGGGGAGTCTTTTCTCCCTCCCTCCTCCTTACTTTTGGTTTTAAACACAAACTCTGTGTGTAAATGTGACTCATGGAATTGAGGCTGTCATCTTGTGACCAACAGAAAAGGACAGGGAAGCTACAGGGGTGCCATGTGAGATAATGAAATACCTTTATTGGTGAGGTTGGGGGTGGCCACATGTCTTTGTGGATGGCCACGTAGTAAATATTTCTGGCTATGATGACTCAACTACTCAACTCTGACATTGCAGGAAAGCAGTCATAGCCCACAAACAAATGAATGTGGCTGGACTCCAGTAGAACTTTATTCCAAGACACTGAAGCCTGAATTTCATGTGGTTTTCATATGTCACAAAGTATTACTTATTCTTTAGATTTTTTGCAACATTTTAAACTGTAAAAAGTCAGCCCTAGCCCACAGGCTGCACAGAAACAGGCGTCAGACCAGGTTTGGCAGGTGGATTGCAGTTTGCCGATCTCTGGACCAAGTCACTGTCCACTGGGTTTTCTGGTCTTAGAATCTGAGCACCTTCAAGATGGTTCTACTATCCAACCATCCAGTTCACAGGTGACAACGCTGAGGTCCAGAAAGGTCACATGGCTTACCCAGGGTCACATGGCTTGTTAGTGTCAGAGCTCATACATCTAGATTCAAAGTTTCTAATGCCAAACCCAGGATATAGACCTGCCTTCTCATTTGCACACATTTGTGACTCTTTTTCTTGTAGGTTTTGATATTTTCCTTTATGTCTGTGACTGCATTTCATTCTTACAAAATTTATTTGAACAAGAGTGTATAACCTTTCACCTCCCTCACTCCAGGGACTTGAAGTTATTTAATCTTACACAACAATTTTGAGGTAGATATTATTATGCCCACTTCCCAGAGGGCTGAACCGTGTTCACCCTGAGAGTATGTGGTGACCTTAGTTCACCTGGAGAGTATGTGGTGATCTTAGTCCCAACAGTACCCTTCCTGCTATATCTAACTGTCTTCCACACTCCATGGTTAGGTGTAGTATATACCCTAATAAAAAAAGACGTGGCCCCATTTCTCCAGCCACTGAATATTTCCCTTTCTGAAGTGGTTCTTCAAAGAGCTAGAAACAGACCAGGAGGAATGACAAAGTGCTATTCACCATCTTGTCCACCCGAGGGCACCAAGAGGCCACGTTTCTACAGCAGTAGTCCCTGAGCGCCTGGATGCCTGGGTTGCACTGAATTCATTCAAGGTTTCAGGGAAACTTAAGGGAAAGAACGTTGCAGCCTTTTATTTCAACATCCTCACTTTACTGGTGAGAAAAAAATGTCACAGGGGTCTGGTCACTTCCCCAGGGTCAGACACGAGGAATCATTAAATGAACAAATAGTAATTGCATCTTCATTCAATCCATGTTAAGTACCATCCCTGCGTCGGTGGCAGAGGGACAAAGCAGGCAGCAAAGAGGTGGCCCTACCCGCCCAGAGCGTGCCATCTAGTTGAGTACATGAGCAAGGACAGGTCGGCAAATCAAGCCCAAGTCCATTATCAGTGGTCACTGTGGGGGGGAAGGCGGCGGGGGGTGGGTTGCTGCAGACGGAGAGGTGGAGGTAGAGACAGGCTCCACGTGGAAATGGTAGAGACAGGCTCCACGTGGAAATGGTATTTCTCCCGAGCCGGGGACAAGAGTTCCAGGAATGAGGAACCAGGAGGGAGTGTTCTTGGTCTGTACTGGAATTCAGTCGACCAGCAGTGTGGCTGGGCTGAGTCAGGGAAGGAAGGGGTGTGACAGACCCGGTGGGCCATAATGATCAAGCACAGAACCCTCACTGTGTACCAAGCGCTGCTCCGTTTGGTGCATTATCTCTCTGTGACCTCACCACAAACCCAGCATCATTGTCGTCACTTGCCCAAGGCGGGCACCCAGCCTGGAAGGCATCTAGCTGGGACTTGAACTTGTCTCACAACTCCAGGCAAAGGCAAAATACTAATACTAATACTAATTCCCAAGATCCTGTCTCCTGGCCAGGACTCTCTCCATGACCTTTCCCTCCCCTTGCCTTTCAAAAGAGCATCCTTGGACAACAGCTCTTGTGCCTGGGGAGGCAGTGGTGAAGATAGAGGTTAGACAACAATGACCAAAAGCTTCTTCCAAAAATCAGTGACCAAAGACCAGAAAGAGAAATCCCCAAAATTCACATGATGGCTGCCCTCTTTCAAAAAAACAGTGCTTGCGAGAACACATAGCTCTCTGACCCCAGAACCAGACACGTGGGAGTAGGAACAGGGAACTGAGGAAGGACACCTGCTCCCTTCTGGACCCGCCTTGAGCTCTCAGAAGTTGGATGTCTGCTCTGAAGCCAAGCTGACATGGCAGGGCTCCTGGAAAGGGGATGAAATCACACACGCTAGCACGGCGCATCCCAGGGTCTTCTGACTTCTGAAGATTGAAGAAGGTGGGTAGCTGCAGGGCTTGTCATGATGGCTCCAGATTGCAGTGTTGTTAGCAGAGGTAGGTATGGGGTGCATGGAGGCTGAAAGAGACGGGGTGCAGAGCAGATCTGGGCCTTATTCCTTGGCCCTGCCTCCTGGCCTCCTTCCCGGCCCCTCTCCTGCCCCTAGGCCCTGGCAACCTCATCCTGGAGGTCAGTTCAGGCTAGTTTCCTCAGCTGTCTAAACCCTCCCAGCAGTCAAAGCACAAGCACCGTCATCCCAAAGCTGCCACCAGCATCATCTCCAGGTCTTCCAGTGTCCCTCTGGCCTCTGCTCATTTTTTCTTGTCATCTGGACATCAGAGCTTAGTATTCATCCAGCAGGAGACAGACACAGGATTTAGAGTTAGAAGACCCAGGCTCGAGTCCATGGTTCCATGGTGGCAGGCTGCCTGGCCCTGGATGCATCCTCACACCTCTCTGGCTCCCTCAGCCCGGCACAGCACCTTGAATAGCAATGATGAGCAACCTCTCCCTCAAAGAGCTTCTGTTTCAGTATTTGCATCTAGAAACTGGGCATGATAACAGCTACCTCTTTGATTGTAAGCACGAAGGAAACGGACATACAAAGAAGCTGTTTGTGAATGTGAATATGCCCTCCAAAGTTTTTTTCCCCCGACAATTCCTCCCCAGTTGCTTTGTTTTTCCCTATCTGCGAAATGGGTGAAGCATGCCTATTTATTCCTGGCACATTCTAGCAGAGCAGAGATAACACAGATAGCAGCTAGGAACTTGGTCTCTGGGGTCATCTGTCTGGTTTTTCATCTTGGTGCTGCTTTTTTCTGCCTTTGGGACCCTGGACAAGTTATCTGAACCCCAGGCCTGTTTCTTAATCTCCAAAATGGGAGATGATAACATTTCCTATTTTCCAGGGCTTATGGAGGATGCTACCAATTTTGGGGGGATGCTGTAACAAATCATAAACTGGGGGGCTTAAAAACAACAGAAATATTCTCTCACAGTCTGGGAGGCTGGGAATCTGAAATCAAGGTGTCGGCATGACTCTGCTCCCCACAAAGGCTCAGAGAAGAATCTATTATTATCTCCTCCAACTTCTGGTGGCTCCAGGCATCCTCAGGAGTGGCTATAGAATTCTTATCTGTCCCCAAGTCTCTTCTTCATGCACCTCTTACAAGGACACTTGTCACTGGATAGAAAGCCAACCTGGTTAATCCAGGCTGACCTCTACTCAGAACCCTTAACTCAGTTACATCTGCAATGACCCTCTTTCTAAATACGATTGTGATCACAGGTTCTGGGAATTAGGACACGGACATATCATTTGGCATCACCATTCAGCCCACCCCAGAAGTCAAATGACGAATTGCATTGCAGGGTCAGCACAGAGCCAGGCGCACTGCACCTGTTCCATTGATGTGAGCTGTTACTGTTGCCTTAGGCTGTGCCTGAGGTGAAACTGTGGAAACGTGTCTAACACAAGGACAGAAACTCCAGGGCTGGCGGCTGGACTTGGGACGCTGCATTTCTCAACTTGACCAGACTTGTTCCAGCTTTGAGATTCCTCCGATTCTCTCTGTTCTCATCAGGCACCTGGAGAAAACCGGCAATTATTGCAAAGTTTGTGTTTTGCTTCATTCAGAGCTGGCTGGAGGTGATGCCGGTCAGAGGTTGAGGGGAGTAAGTTACCCAGCAGGAGGGTACAAAATGGCCAGCAAGGCAGTCTCAAGCATCATCCTTGTGTAGGACAAGCCAAATGATCTCCGCAGATAATGCTGGGCATCAGGTGCAAAGGTCAAGGTCATTTTTCAAGGAAAGGAAGGGCAATTGCTTTCACCTTGAGTCAGAGTCAGTTCTGTGCCTGGGCTGGTCAGGGTGTGTATGAGTGTCAGAGGGATGACCAGTTGGAGGAAGAAGAGAAGAAAGAACAACCCGGGCCCAAAACGAGGGTAAGGAGGCTGAGGAGGCCAGACTGCTCTCCAGACCTTGCCATAGCTCTGTGGAAAGGAAAAGGACAGCAATACTGTTTCCAGTGCAGACAGGCCGTGAGACTGCTCAGAGCCTGTTTCCTCGGCTGTCAAGAGAAGTCACAGCAGGACCTGTCCCTTCAGGACTCAGCCCTCTGCAGGCACACAGCCAGTGCTAAGAGGTGTCTGTTGTTACTCTCACCAGCTGTGGAATAAAAACGGGCAGCAGGGACACTTTAGGGGTGACTGGGGCAGATCCAGGCCTTAGAAGGACCTGAGCTTTGATTCGACCTGTCTGCGCCTGGGTTAGAGGTGAAGTCAGAGGGGCGTCTTCACCAGGTGCAGAAAGCAGAGAGGGGAGGGCAGAGAGGGGCAGGCTGAGGTGGGAGGCAGAGAGAGAAAGAACCTCTGTCTCACAATTAATTTGAGAAGTGGCCATATCATTAGAAGAGTCATATTTTGCAACTGTTGTGCAACCCTATTCTTACCCCCCAGGGAATCCCAGAAATAACTAGTAGTTGAGGTCCTTGCCAGAAGTTTCTGAAAGCAATGCCAATATGGCGTCCTTGAATGCAAGCTGGAAGAGCTGGTGGTGGTTCTGTGATAGAGCCCATTCCTCCAGTGTTCCCTAGTTCTCCCCAACAGGGGAGAGACCCCATAACCCCTCCCTGAGTCAGAGGCCATGACCACGCCAGCCCCCAGGACTCTAATACCCCGTGGCTCTTGACAGGACTGGGCTTTAAAGGAAGTTGCTTGCTCACCTGGCTGAAGAAAGAATCCTTGAGTTAAGAAGCAAATATTGGCCAGGCTTGGTGACTCAGCCTGTAACAGCACTTTGAGAGGCAATCCACTCACCTCAGCCTCCCAAAGGTTCAGGATTACAGGCTGAGCCATCAAGCCCGGCTATTAACTTACTTTCACTTAATTAATCAAACCCACACTGGTAGCAGACTTCCCTTCTATTTTATAGAGGTCTTGTTTTTGTAAAAACAGGTGAATGAGGAAGTGACCCATAAGGTCTAGCCTATGTCACAGCCAGAGTTTTCTGGGTAATGAAAGGTTTTGAAACACTCTATAGGGCATCTTCATGTATTAATGTTTTCTTTATTATTTCCACTTACCAAAAATCCGTGAAATGGGCATAAACATAAAAGGAATCAATTGGTTCATATAATGGAAAAGGTTACAGGTTGTCTTGGATTTGGGTGAGTTTTGATTCAAGGGATCAAATAACACTGCTGATTCCTGATTTCTCTCTTTCTGTTTGCTTAGCCTTCTGCTTGTTGGCTTTGTAAGTTCATTCCAGCAGTTCTAGTCTTATAACATTCTTAGGATCATCCTTCCAGCATTCCAAACAATCCCTATGCCTCTTGGCCTATGTGACAATGGCTGCAATATGACTGTGACCAGAGGAACATGCTCTTATGGGCCACATGACCATGTGGGTAACCACATTCCCCACTCTGGACCAGAGATGAGTCAACTCCATCCAAAATCACACGGTAGAAGGAGGGGAGGAGGAACCCTTCAGGGTTACCAGGATGGGAGCTTGTTAAAATCACAGCAGAGAAGTGGGAGTAATTCCTCCGGACAGATCATCACACTTTTAGAAAAGACTGGAGTTTATCTAGTCCAACGTGCTGTTGCACAGAGGAAAAAACCAAGGGAAGAGAAGCCAACAGGATTTTCTGTGATCATACAGCTATTGACAAAAGGTGGGTTAGGAGCCAAATATTTTCTTTTTTTCCCCTCTATTAATTTTTATTTTAACATCAAAGGGTACAATTCAGGGTAAGGTATACAAATATTCATTGTGCAGGTACACTTGTTGATGAGGTGTGCCACCCCACCCCAAGCAGCTATGGACTACTGTCAATCCCACCTCCCTTTGCCCCCTCCCCACCCTGCAGTTTCCCACTTCTGTCAATCCTTTTCTTATAGTATTACTGTAGTTGTTCAAGGTCCACACAGCCCGTTACAAAGTGGGCAAAAGATATGAATTTTTTTGAGAAGTCAAAAGAAGACATATGAGCAGCCAACAGATACATGAAAAAATGTTCAGCCTCAAGGAGATGCAAATTAAAACTATACTGAGATACCACCTAACTCCAGTCAGAATGGCCACCATCAATAACTCAAAAGATTTCTAATTCTTAGTTTGGACTCCATTCTATTTGACAGTACATTCAACCAAACAAAGGCAAATGCCCACTTCATGCAAGGTACCTTGGACAAAAGGAAGGGCAATGAAAAAAAAAGGACTTATTGATAATCAGAAGGCTCATGATGCTGACATTACACCAGATGGAGATGCCTTTCAATGCTTCACTCTGAGTTTACATGGCTCCATCTCCTCATCCCTATACATTTGGTATTATCTTTCTTCATGTAATAAATGCCTGAGATATGTACCAGGCAGCTCAGTTGACATGAGGCTATTATGCCACTAAAACTGGGTCTCATTTTGTTAATCAACTAGTGTGCATGACTGTGAAATGATTTAATTATAGCATCAGATCACATACAAAAGGGGATACAAAATACCCCCAAATTATCTTTTGAAGGGTGGGCCTCTTGCAATACAGGCTTTCTCTTTTAGGAACCCATTGACATCAATGTACTAGTTAGCATTGTTGTAAGAGGTTGCATTCAAATTCAGTGAATTTTTTTTGACGGGTGGTATTCTTTCAACATGTTTATCCATTTCCCGATTGGTGATTTATGAGCATGCCTGTCCACACCATGCTGAATGTTCAGCAGTTTTTGATCAAAATTAGAACAACCAAGACGGGCTCAGTGGCTCAGCCTGTAATCCCGCGCCTTTGGGAGGCTGAGGTGAGTGGATTGCCTGAGCCTGTGGGTTCGAGACCTGCCTGGGCAGCAAGACCTCATCTCTACAATAAATCAAAAAATCAGCCGGGCATGGTAGTGCATGCCTGTAATTCTGGCTACTTGGAAGGCTGAGGCAGAAGGATTGCCGGAGCCCAGCAGGTCAAGGCTGCGGTGGCCAGGAGCGGCCACTGCACTCCAGTCTGGGCGACAGAGTGAGACTCCAACTCAAAAAAAAAAAAATTAGAATAACCCTCATGCCCCACTTTCCCTATTCACCTGCTCTTGCCCTGAGAGACATTTTTCCCTCAATAAAAAAGTCCTTGCCGGGCTCGGTGGCTCAACCTGTAATCCCACGCCTTTGGGAGGCTGAGGTGAGTGGATTGCCTGAGCCCGCGGGTTCGAGACCCGCCTGGGCAGCGAGACCTCATCTCTACAATAAATCAAAAAATCAGCCGGGCATGGTAGTGCATGCCTGTAATTCCGGCTACTTGGGAGGCTGAGGCGGAAGGATCACCGGAGCCCAGCAGGTCGAGGCTGCGGTGGCCGGAAGCGGCCACTGCACTCCAGTCTGGGTGACAGAGTGAGACTCCAACTCAAAAAAAAAAAGTCCTCAAAGGGAAATATTTTGACAATGTGGAAGAAGTAAAACAAAAATGGGGAAGCATCAAAAGTCATCCAAATTGACAAGTTCAAAAACTGTTTTGAACAGTGGAAAAAGCCTCTTGATAGATGTATAGCATCAAACAGAGTAATTTGAAGGTGACTGAAAGGTAAAAATGTAAGAATAAATACATAATTTTTATAAGTAAATTTCTGTTTTGGGGGATCTATCCTTGTAGATACAATGCCCACCCTGTTCAGCATGCTCATTATCAATTTGCCCTCAAATCAATTTTGTAAGTTTTGGTCAACATAGAGTGGTAATGCAAATTTTAGCTTCCTTTAAAATAATTTACATTTAAGCTTCCATTGGCATCATTGGTTCATCGCTGGGGAGAGAACCTTCACATTTTGGTCTCTAATATGTATAATTCTGAGTCTCTAGGTAAAAACAGTGTGAAATAGAAGTAAGCCCTACACTTGGAGAACTCGGTTATCTTCTGTCTTTCTTGCCTCCTGTATCTGCTCTCTTCTCCTCTTGGGGCCAGTACCTAACACAGGGCTATCCTTTAGAGCTGAAATCTAGCTGTGTTGGAAATCAAATGAACGTTCTAGAAGAGACAGTCTATATCTAATTGATTATGACCAAATTTACAATTCAGCTCTTTCAAATGAATGCAAGGTAATTGGTAGATTCTCTGGTGTCCCTAATGCAACATTTATACCCATTGGATGTAAAATTTCTAGAGTAGAGACCAAAGTGAAGATCTTTCCCCTTTCTTTTACAAAAGATAAATAACGTTCCTTAGTGGGTATATATGTGATTGTGTGTATATACGTGTGTGTGTGTGTGTGTGTGTGTGTGTGTGTGTGTGTATCACATTTTCTTTATGTAGTCATTCATTGATAGACACATTGGTTCCATATCTTGGCTCTTGTGAATAGTGCTATAATAAACATGAGAGTGCAGAGATCTCTTTTACATACTGATTTCATTTCCTCTGAACATATAGACAGCAGTGGAAATGCTGTATCATATTGTAGTTTTATTTTTAATTGTTTGAGAATCTCCTTTCCAAATTTTACTGTCATCAAAACCATGGATCTCTTATAGTCACATTGACAATTATAAAAAAATGTAGAAAGCCTTGTAATTATCTTAAATGAGAGTAGGCATGTAGTATGAAGTCCCTGTGATTCAAAGTGTATTTTTTGCAGACAGAGGGGATAAATTTTGGTGAGTAGAACTGGAAGCTAAACAATCTACTCAAACATGTGAAATTAATGAGACCAAATATCTCAGCCATCTTCTCCAATATGCATGCATCATCCCTATAATCTCACATGATCAAAGTGGCTCTCCAAGGGCCTACAGTCCAGCCTTCTAATTCACATCTAGGTAGTCTTATCCCCTTCTCCCTGCCCTATGGGGAAAAGGATTTTTCCTACATAATTTTTTTTTTTTTTTTGCCACTCTGGCCTCTAACTGGCTAGCTTGATTTTCTTTTTTTCCCCTTATATATAAATTTTTGTCCTTAGGTAAACACAGAACAACTTTTTTCATAATTTAACATCGTTATTGTCTGAGCTATTTAACAAAAATTAATGAGAAAAAGCCTAACATTTGTGATGTTCACTCTTTTCTTATGTTATGCAGTTTTTGAAGGTCTTCACCCTATTGTATAAGACATTACACTTCAGGTTGGTTCAACTAAGGATGGCCATAAAGTAGGTGCTCTAAAACTTAAACAAATCAAGGTAATTTAAGACCTTGTGGCTTTTGGCTTTAGTGAGTAGTAGATCAATGCAAGAAATTTCACTAGGTTTGTGGCCATGTGAAGGCATTCAAGGTTCTTTTGAGTAAAATTCAAGATAAAAGCAAACTTAGTGTGAGTTTGAAGTAAAATGCCTAATTTTATGCTTATAATATTTAACTTCTTTTCTTCATTTTGCAATATTTAATCTTGGACTTAGTTATTTGCAGCTAAAAATGAACAAAGTCCTCTAACGTCTTGTAAATAAACACTGACATATTTGTCGATTGTATCTGTGTAATGTCCTGAAAATTTGTCATCCTTTTGTCTTAAAAATCAAACTGAAGTAACTTCTCAGTTCATGCAACTCGAGTAGGTGGTAGCAGCAATGAATGGAGAAAACACAGGCAGAGGAGATCCTTGGTACTTATGTGGTACACCATCCTATATCCACGGAGGGATGGAATGATGTCTGTCACTCTGCAAAAGTGAGAATGAGCTCACAACATCACCCTAAACCTGGAAGTGCCTTTGCAGAAAAATAAATCTGGAACATTTGTAGCAAGTTTTTTTGTGGTCCCTCCACCTGAATTTCTGTAAAGCTAGAATTATTTTAAAGTAAAATGAATAACAAGTTATTCACTACAGACCATTAAAACATCAAGGAAGTGTGCGGGGGTGTGTATTTAGCCAGCTGCTCATCGATCATCTGAAAGAGCATGGTCTCTCTTTTGCTTTTGGTATTGCAATGAATGAAATTAAGATTTCTATATCAAAAAGAGGAAGTTAAATTTTGAGAGATAAACAGGTAACCCAAACAGCAAAAATCCTGAGATAAAAAGATGTTCTTTTAAAATTTTATTAGTGCTCCTATTTGTTTGTTTCCACTGTGCTGTCCAACAACAACAAAAAAAGAAAGGCACTACATGCAAAAACCAAATATAAGGAGCCATTTTCCTCCCTAAAGATAATAGACTCAAAATGTTTCTGCTTTAAGAAAGAAGGCAGATTCAAACAAACTTGATCACCTTTTAGGGAGAGTCTAGGGATTCCATAGAGAAAGTTCCTGCAGGCAAAATGCCTATACCAGTCACGTGGGAGGTTTGGTCAGAGAACATTCATTGTGGACAAAGATGCTCAGCTTTCAGTCCTACTTTCCAACATTTTTGGGATGAAGGCATGCCTTTGAACAATGAGTAAATGAATGCAATGTTTTCAATGTGTTTTTCAATGAAGTAGACTTTTGAGTCTACCCTTCACAGTCCCAGCCCCCTGCCCCTGCAGACCAATGCCTCCTGCCATAACTCCGGTGACTCCTATACATGCGTATCTATGTGCAAACCATCCACAATAGACATTTTTGGAGGGTTTTAGGATACTACCACATTTGTTATGCTACCTAAGACTTCTCTACATGTTAAATGTGCTGATAGCTTCCTGTGATGATTCTTCTATTTGGCCAGCCACGCTCAGTGTGTCTGTGAGCTCCCACATCACAGGCAATCACAGCTCACTTATTAGTCACTCATTGTAATGTGGCACAGGTTTATCTCTGAAACTATAGATGAGACAGATGTATCCACCATGATGCCCCCTGGCCCTTTTTGTTTTTATTCTTGGACTGGGAATCCTAAAGTGAAATCCTGTAAAGCAAGGTAAAGAGTCACAAGCCTTACACAATGCACCTGTGCACCTTCCAGGCCATGAACAGGCTTGCTTGCTGCTTGCTAAAAAAGCAACTGCTCCCCTAAGCTCATGGGGCTCATGTGGCACAACTTGCTCTCTGCTTGGGAGTCACCTGGTCCTCCATACAGCCCCGGGGAAGGACTCTAGGAGCTCAGGGAACCAGTACAAATATGGTAGTCTTGCTACTGTTTTTTGCTGTGAGTAATGCAGTTCTTTGAGAGTCTCATGTCTTTTGATAGCGTCTGTGGAACTCTACACATTAGCTCATAGAGTCATTTCAGTTGGGATTCTGCTTTATTCAGTCAGAGTTATTTAAGTAGGGCAAAATTTTCACAGTTGTGAGCCTTTACATCTGTCTAAATTTTTTTTTTTTTTTGAGTTGGAGTCTCACTCTGCCACCCCAACTGGAGTGCAGTGGCCGCTCCCGGCCACTGTAGCCTCAACCTGCTGGGCTCTGGTGATCCTTCCACCTCAGCCTTCCAAGTAGCTGGAACTACAGGTGTGTGCTACCACGCCTGGCTAATTTTTTGATTTATTGTAGAGATGAGGTCTCGCCAAGTTGCTCAGGCGGGTCTTGAGCCCGCAGGCTCAGGCAATCCACTCACCTCAGCCTCCCAAGGTGCGGGATTACAGGCTGAGCCACCAAGCCCAGCTCATCTGTCTAAGTTTACTGTAAGTATCTTGTGGGCTGAGATTGTGCCATGTATTGTTTACTATTCTCAACACTCAGCGGTGTTGTGCACATGGTGCTTGACAAGTATTTGGTGGATTGGTGATGTGTTGAAAGTGATCTTACATATCTGAATACTTTTGAGGTAAATGAGCGTTCATTCCTGTTATGACAAATACTCTTGCTAGTTAATTTCTTACAGGAATACCAATCCCTTTGTTATTATTTCTCTCTCTTCCTTTCCATGTTTTCAAATTATTCTCCCTCCTTCCTTCTTTCCTTCCTTCCTTCTTTTCTGTTCTCTCTCTCTCTCTCTCTCTCACGCACTCCCCCTCTATCTATTTAGCTACCAACCAGCTGTCATCTACCATGTTTTCTTTTATTAAACAAATATTCGTTGGCTGCTTTCTGTGTGTCAGACATTATTCTACGCCCTGCAAATGGAGTAAAAACAAAACAAGTTAATGTCTCTCACTTTTGTCTTTTCATCTTCAGCTTTATTTGGAAAAGTATTAGAAACAGATAATAAGAAATATATACAAATAGCACAATCCACACTAGTCATAGGTAAATAAGAGATTAAAAAGGAGGGAGGGTAAAGAAATAAACCTTATAGATATGTGTTTTCTGACTGCTCCACTGACCAACTGGTTCTCAATCTGTCTCTTTCCCCTTGGGGCTCTTTATTTCTGAAGACAAAACAATAATGAAGTTGGAACAATTAATAACCCTACATCAGCCTCTAAGTGTTCGAGAAAGGAAGAGCCCTACGTCTCTCACTTTAAATCAAAGGCTGGAAATGAGCAAACTTTGTGAGGAAGGTTATCAAAAACTGAGGCAGGCTGAAAGCTAGGCCTCTTGCACCATTTATCCAAGTTGTGGATGCAAAGGAAGGTTTTTGAAGGAAATAAAAATTGCTACTCCAGTGACCACACAAATGATAAGAAAGTGAAGCACCCCTATTGCAAATATGGAGGAAGTCTGAGTGGTCTGGGTAGAAGATCAAATCAGCTACAACCCTCCCTTAAGCCAAAGTCTAATCCAGAGCATGGCCCTGACTCTTCAATTCTGTAAAGGCTGAGAGGTAAGGATGCTGCAGAAGAAAAGTTTGAGCCAGCGGAGGTGGGTTCTTGAGGTTGAAGGAAAGAAGCACTCCATGACATCCAAGTGCAGGTGAAGCAGCAAGTGCTGATGGAAAAGCTGTGGTAAGGTTTCTAGAAGATCTAGATGAGATCATGGATGAAGGTGGCTACACTCAACAACAGATGTTCAGTGTGGATGAAATAGTCTTTTATTGGAAGAAGAGACCATCTGGGACTTCCATAGCCAGAGATGCGATGTCAGTGCCTGGTTTCAAAGCTTCAAAGGACAGGCTGACTCTTGCTAGGGGCTAATGCAGTTGGTGACTTTAAGTTGAATCCAGTGTTCATTTATTATTCTGAAAATCCTAGGACCCTTAAGAATTGTGCTAAATTCACTCTGCCTGAGCTCTGTGAATGGAACAACAGAGTCTGGATGAAAGAACGTCTGTTCACAGGATGGTTTGCTGAATATTTTCAGTGCACCATTGAGAACTACTGCACTACTGCTCTGAAAATTATAGTTTTTTAAAAAAATATGACTGCTCACTGACAATGCATGCACCTGGTCACCTAAGAGCTCTGATGGAGACATTCATGGAGATGAATGTTGTTTCATTGCCTGTTGACACGATATCCATTCTGTAGACTGTGGATCAAAGAGTAGTTCCAACTTTCAAGGCTTATTACTTAAGAAATACATTTTATAAGACTATACCTGTCATAGTTGATGATTCCTCTCATGGATCTAGGCAAAGTAAATTGAAAACCTTCTGGAAAGGATTCACCATTCCAGATGCCATTAAGAACACTCGTGACTCATGGCAAAAGGTCACAATAGCCACAGTATCAGGAGTTTGGAAGAAGTTGATTCCAGCCCTCATAGGTGACTTTGAGAGGTTCAAGAATTTATTTCAAAAAGTCACTGCAGATGTGGAGGGACTAGCAAGAGAACTAGAATTAGAAGGGAATCTGAAAATGTGGCAAAACTGTTGTAATCTCATGATTAAACTTTAGCAGATGAAGTGTTGCTTCTTACAAATGAGCAAAGAAAGTGGTTTCTGGAGACAGAATCTACTCTGAGCAAGAATGGTTTGAACATTGTTAAAATGATAGTAAAGAATTTGGAATATTCTGTAAACTTAGTTGATAAGGCAATGGCAGGACTTGAGAGGATTGACTCCAGTTTTGAAAAAAGGTTTACTGTGGGCAGAATGATACAAACAATATTGCATGCTACAGAGAAATCTTTCGTGAAACAGTCAATTGATGGGGGAAAGTTTACTGTTGTCTTATTTTAATAGTGGGCAAATGAAAAGGTACTCAACATAACTAATTATCAGAGAAATGCAAATTAAAACCACGAGATATCACCTCACAACTGTTAGAATTGTTGTTATGAAAAAGGTAAAAGGTAACAGATATTGGGGAAGATATAGAGAAAATAGTCCTTGTACACTGTTGCTGGTGGGAGTGTAAATTAGCACAGTCACTATGGAAAGCAGTATGAAGGATTTTGTAAAATATACAAATAGAGCTACCATAAGATCCAGCAATCCCACTCATGGGTATTAGCCAGAATAATTAAAATCAAGATCTCAAATAGATATGTGAACACCCAGTTTATTGCCCCATTATTGACAATAGCCAAGAGGTGGAAACAATACGATATCTACTGACAGATGAATGATTTTTATGTATACATAAGATGTTGTGTATATGTACAGTGGAATATTATGAATCCTTAAAAAGAAGAAAATCTTGCTATATGCTACAGCATGGGTGAACCTTATGGAACCTTATGTTAAATAAAAGAACAAATACTCTGTGATTCTACTCATAGGAAGTACATAATGCAGTCAACATAGGAACAAAAAGTAGAAAGATAGTTGCCTGGGGTTGGGGAGAAGAGGGAGGAAGAATGAGTGTTTATGGATACAGAATTTCAGTTTGCAAAATGAAAAAATTCTAGTGATCTGTTGCACAACAATGTGAATATACCTTATATGACTGGACATTGTTCACATGCTTTTAAGTGTATAGTTCATGTACACTTAAAAATGGTTAAGATTGTAAATTTAATCTTTCATATATTTACCCCCCACACACATACAAAAGTATTAGCTGTGCAATATACCATTTCCCAAGAAGCTCAAGTCCAATATGTAATGGGGCTAATCTTCTAATTGTGTTCCAACAAATATGTACAGCTCCAGATGTGATAGTTTCAGTAAAACTTATCTCTCATTGGCAAGTCCTTATGACCAGTGAGTATCATAGTACTCAGAAATTAATTATGTATCACTCACTAACCAGATATTTTAGGAGTTGTATGCTGAATTTATCATTTTCCTTAAAAAAAGAGAGAAAGATAGAAAGCTCTGGGGTTGGAGGGACAAAATTTAGTGGCAGATGAAACCAAAGGGAAAATGATTATCTACATCTTGGTGTGACAATCCCAGTTGGGTCCCAGGTGAATTTCATTCTACTTTGTGTGACACTAGGATTTCAGAGTAGATGACTCATTAGTGCTTGCAGGCATTTTTATAATGGCAGTTCACTACACTGTCTGAGCAGAGGTGATTCTAGAGGTCTGTGGCCTCCCAGATGCAGCCGGGTGGATCTGGGGCGCAGCCGGGGTAGGGGTGCAACCTGGGCGGGGCGCAGCTGGGGACGAGCCTGGGCAGTCTCTGGCACCACAGAACGCCTGTCCCCAGATGCTGCCCCTCTGGAAGGGCTGCTGTGCCCATGGCCTGCTGCTCCACACTTGGCGGAAAAGGAGCTGGTGCACAGAGGGACTTTTGGCACTTTACAAATAAACATCACATTTAATTCTCAGAATTGGCCTTTGCAAGGCCAACACTATCATTTCTATTGTGGAGATAAGGAAACTGAGGCTCAGAAATGTGAGATAATTTGCCTGATGTTACATGTCTAGTATGTGGCTCAGCTGAGATTCAAACTCATGTGTGTAAGTTCGAAGCTTCTTCTCTTTCATGATATCTCTGGTAGACACAGAATCAATCCTTGTTTAATTACATTAATTAGTTCCTTGATTTATTCCCCAACATTAAGTGAATACATGCTATGTTTCATGCTAGGTTAAAAGAAAGAAAGAAAGAAAGAAAAAAATAACCTTATGTTTCAATTTTAAAAGCACTTTTCTCTCAACCATTTGGCCTTGACCATGTGTTACCCTTTGACCCTTTTAAAAGGCCTTAACTTTCCATGCCATTCTGTGCAGGGTATGGTTTTCTAAAGTTGCCGTGGGCCACCTCATGACTGATGCTTTGCAATGCTCTATATTTGCTTTGTTTAGTTTTTCTGCCCGCATGAAGGTCCCTACGCCTTAATACTGAGTGTCAGCTTATCTCCTCCCCATATGCTGCTCCATCTGGAGACTGTGGGTCCCTCAGCTTTTCCCCTTCACCATCTTAGTTTCTTCAACCAATCTAGATCTGCTTCTGTTGTTCCATGTTTCATGACCTATCCCCGCCACTCCTGAGCCTGCCTCATTGCTCATGCCAGAGTGTGGGGGTGGGCAGGAGCTTTCGCTAGGTGAGGAAAAATCTACTTCACTGGGACTCAGATTAAGCGCAGCTCTGGTCTACACTGAGGCCCAGCAGGACAACACCTTCACAGAGGCGGCTCTTCTGGTCTCCTCCTGTTGCCTCCAGAAGGCCATGTTGTTATGTCTCCCCAGAATACCCTTCTCTCTTTCTAGTGTCTTCTCCTCTTCTCTGGAAGGCCTACCCTTTAATCAAACTATCTGGTCTGCCTGGCAGAAAGGGAGTGTCAAGAAGAGTTAATGCTAAAGTCGAACTTGAAAGGTGAACAATACCTCATGGCCAAGCAAAAGGAGATGCAGCCCTGAACTGTAATGACTTTCTCAACACCTCAGGAATGGGAGCAGCTATAGTACAGGGATGATATTTTATTTTAGTCTGTGTACCCCAGGGCCTAGCACTGTGCTGCATGGGTGCCCCCTGATATTCTCTCTGGGGAGGTAGAAAAGGAGGGAAGAAGAAAGAAAAGAAGGCAGGAAGAAGGAGGGAATGGAAGATGATGCATCCTCTGTCTCTCTGTGGCCACTTCGTGGCATTTTACCAACTGAATTAAACTGAATTTATCATCTGATACTTACGAGGTCTCCTCAAACACCATTTCAGGTGGCTCCTAGCTGAGCTGCTGTTCCAGCCTGTTCCCTCACTCGAAACAGAAGGGCTAACTCCACCACAGTTTTCTACCACCACACTATAAATAGCATCAAGCAACAGCTAACATTTAGTGAGTGCCTGTTATGTTTCAGGTCCCATGCTAAGCATCTTCTGTGCATTTTCTCCTTACCATACTTTCCCAATGAGTCGATACTGTCCCTGTTTTCTTGTAAGAAAACAAAAGTTTAGCGATGCAAAGGGACTTGCCAGGATCACCCTGCTTGCAAATAGCAGTGCGGGAAAACTAAATCAGTTACACACCCAAGCCACACTTACAACCATGGCACTATGGTTTTCTCTAAGGAAGCAATGTATCTTTTCATCCACATATGGGCATGCAAGACAGCAGAGTGGATACTAAAGAGACTGACCTAAAGTTAAATCAATACAATGATCTTTAAAAATACACAAAACCCAAATGCACTAACATGGGATAACGTTGCCTTAGAAGCAAATGCATGTTACCTCAGGATGGAATCTGCCTCCTTGTTTGGGTGGGGGTAGAGGAGTAGCGAACAAGAAAAGTGGAAGCAGCTGATAGTATAATTTGCACAATTTCCCACTAAATTGAAATAACAAAAAAACAGCGATTGCACTCAATTTGGAGGCATCAAATAGACTATCACAAAGCAAATATTATGATATTGAGGCTCTTGGGCAGAATCAATTCTCCATCAACATGGGGATATTTTGGCTCAGGTCAGAATGTATGTCCTCCACAAAGCAATACCCCCATATATCAATTGGGAAGAAAACATTAGGCAGAGAAGTCACTTTCAAAGAGAGGGCAATTGAGTTTTCAATAGCAAAGAAAAAAACTACACAAGAGTTGCTATCAAAAGTAAATGGTTTGTATGATGTTCACTTTGATTCACAGTGCATAAAAATATAAAATGCTATTTTACATGCTTTTTCACAGCCCATTTCTCTGTAATACCTCACTGCTCTGACAAGCATGTTATATTCGAAGAAAATAATCCACAAAGGGATGTGGGCTGCTAGGGGACCAATTTTCTGGGAGTCCCTGTGACTTGTTTAAGATTCTTCAAAGATCAACGCACAGGGATGTATCTTGCATCTCCTTCCCTAAACTTTGTCTGGAATCTCTTGGAAACAATTTGAAGCTTTGAGTCCTCAGCTTGGGAATCTCTTCACCTTGGTTCTGTACATATTAAAATTTCAGAATGGTCCACTCTCAAGTGATTCATTCTCAGGGATGGTCATTTGTTGGTTGACTGGTCACTTAGATGTAGGCAGAAGACAATAGAACACTGCAAGAAGTATCTACTTATAATTCTTTGTCCTCAGAGCTAAGCAAAAAGCATTCATGGTACATTTGTAAAAATGACCACAATTCTGTACCCTCCTCTATATTCACACACTTTGTACTGTGACTTTCCGGCCACTTCCATCAAGAAACGAAGTTTATTTCACCTCCCTTTGAGTCTTAGATATTTCTTCAACCAACAGAATATGGTAGTAGTGACACTATGCTGCTTCTGAGCAAGGGCTACGAGAAGCCATGCCCTCTTCCATGCATTTAGTTGGCTCCTGCCTTTGCTATGTGAATAAGACCAAGCTAACTTGCTGGAGGATGAAAGACCATGTGGGCCAAACCGAGTTAGGCTAGTCGGTTGTGTTAGAGCCTAAGAGATGAAAATCCCAGCCAATAGCAGCAAACCCATCTCCTTGGCCTGCCGCCAAACATAGGTACATGAAGGAGCCTAGCCAAGAGTAGAACCACCCTACTAAGAAGCCTACCACCCAAAAAAACTGTACCACAGAATCATGAGGTAAATAAATGATTGTTGTTCTAAGCCACTAAATTTAGTGGTTTATAAACACACAATAGCTAACAGATATACCATATCAGAATAAATTATGTTATTGGGAAAAAGTTCTAATAACCATTCCTCCCCAATACCGAATGCAGACAGATGCCAGGCTATGTGCCAGTCATGTCATCAGGGCCTCAAGTTCTGTGGCTCCAGAACTAAAACTGGAGTCTACAAGAAAGAGCTCAGGATGCTCCATAAACCAGATCACATCCAGATGAAAAACAGGGAGCAGTCACATGTTATCTGAACACCAGGTAACAATGAATATTCTGAGGGTGGGTGGGATCTCCTTGGTGGGAAATAAGGAAAAGGTGGGAGACAGGGAAAGGTAGATGTTCTACGAGCTGCTCCTCTACTGGCTGCATGACCCATGACAGCAGACACCATGCTCAGCCTGTTCCCCATGACCTGTCACACAGGAGGAGCTCAGGGAATACTTGTTGGGTAAGCTTGTGGGCTGATAACTCATGGATGCCTTTCCCTTGCCTTGCTGCAACTGCTGCTGAGTAGACAGAAAGCACAGGGCTTGCTTCTGAGGGGTTGTCCCCAGATGGGCATAGAACCCATTAGTTTAAAACAATTAGCAAATACATATGACATATAAATAATACATGTATATATGCATTATTATATTAAATGACAAACTATAAAAATAGATTACATATTAAATTACATCTATACATAAATTATACATATTCACATAATTATAAATTGATACTATATAAATATTACTTTTAAAGTATACATATGCTTTATATAGATATATACCTTTAAAAGAGCATACATAAAGTATATGTGTACTTTAAAGTATGTATTATATTTTAATGTATACTTTAAAGTATGTATTATAGCCGGGCTCGGTGGCTCAGCCTGTAATCCCGTGCCTTTGGGAGGCTGAGGTGAGTGGATTACCTGAGCCCGCGGGTTCGAAACCCGCCTGGGCAGCGAGACCTCATCTCTACAATAAATCAAAAAATCAGCTGGGCATGCCTGTAATTCCGGCTACTCGGAAGGCTGAGGCGGAAGGATCACCGGAGCCCAGCAGGTCAAGGCTGCGGTGGCTGGGAGCGGCCACTGCACTCCAGTCTGGGCGACAGAGTGAGACTCCAACTAAAAATATAAATAAATAAATAAATACATAAATACATAAATAAAATAAAGTATGTATTATATATATTTTTAAATTTTATTTATTTATTATAAAGATGTGGGGTACAATTCAGGGTTAGGGACCCTTTTTGATGAGGTATGCCCCTGCCTACCCTAGCAGTTTCCCCCATCCCACCTTCCTCTGACAGTTTTCCGCCACTGCCAATCACTTTCTTATAGCATTATAATTGTTCAAGTTCACCTTATAAGTGAGATCATATGGAACTCAGTTCTTTGTTTCTGTGATAAATCACTGAGTATGCTCAACTCCAAATCCATCCGATTTGCTGCCAAGTCCATGTATTTGTCCTTCTTTATGGCTGCAAACTATTCCATTGTGTATATGCACCACATTTTTTTATCCAGTCCAGCTTGGATGGGCAACACAGTTGGTTCCATATTTTTGCTATTGTGAATAGAGCTGCAACAAATATACATATGCAGGTATCTTTTTTGTAGAATGATTTGAGTTCCTCTGGGTATATTCCCAGTAGGGGAATTGCTGGGTCATGTGGAAGATCAATTTCTAGTTCCTTTAGAAATCGCCACATTGTCTTCCAAAGAGTTTGTATTAGTCTGCATTCCCACCAGCAGTGTACAAGTGTTCCTTTTTCTCCACATCTTCGCCAGCATTTGTCGTTGTTTGTTTTATCAATGATGGCCATTCTTACAGGGGTTAGGTGGTTTCTCAATGTGGTTTTGATTTGCATTTATCTAATGATGAGTGAGGCTGAGCACTTTTTCATGTGTCTGTTGGCCGCCTGTATATCTTCTTCAGAGAAGTGTCTATTCATGTCTTTTGCCTACTTTTTAAGGGACTGTTTGTTTTTTGTTCTTTTCGGTGCATTTGAGTTCCTTGTACATCTTAGATGTTAGGCCTTTGTCAGATATACAGTTGGCAAATATTTTTTCCCAGTCTGTGGGCTGTCTCCCTGCTCTCTTGATGGTTTCTTTGGCTTTGCAGAAGCTTGTCAGTTTAATGAGGTCCCACTTGTCTATCTTATCTCTTATGGTCTGGGCACTTCGGGATTTGATCAGGAATCAGTTGCCAGTTCCAACTTCCATAAGAGTGTTTCCTGCATTTTCTAAGGTTCTTACAGTTTGAGGTTTTACGTTTAGGTCTTTGATCCATTTAGAGTTAATTTTTGTCTATGGTGATAGGTAGGGGTCCTGTTTCAATCTTCTGCATGTGTTCAGCCAGTTTTCCCAGCACCATTTACTAAATAGGTTCTCCTCTCCTCAGTGGTTGTTATTGGAGGCTTGTTAAAGATGAGTTGGTTGAGGAATTGAGGCTTTGCTTCCAGAATCTCTATCCTGTTCCATTGGTCTATGTGCCTGTTTTTGTGCCAATACCAGCCTGTTTTGATTACTGCAGCCTTCTAGTAAAGTTTGAAGTCTGGAAGTGTGATACCTCCTGCTTTCTTTCTTTTGCTAAGGATTGTTTTGGCTGTTTGTGGTTGTTTATGTTTCCATATAAATTTCTGTATTGTCTTTTCCAGATCTGAGAATGATGTTGGTAAATTAATGGGTATTGCTTTGAATATGTAGATTGCCTTTTGGTAGGATGGACATATAAAGTATGTATTGTATTTTAATGTATACTTTATAGTACATACTAAGTTTTTAAGTACATTATCGGTATATATTATATATATCTGTTATATATACATAGCATTCTCTGTGTGTTGGTACTGTTCTTATCACATAACAAATAATCATTCATTTGATTCTCTTAAGGGCCCTATGAGATAGGCAAGAACTTTAGCCATGTTTTCCCCATGAAGCACTGAGGCATGAAACATTGCACAGTTTACACAAGGACACAAGCTGGTACATGGCAGAGCCAGTGGCATGGCTCCCAGGCTTGTGTTTTGACATCTCCTTCTTCTGCCCCTCTTGAAATCATCCTTATTAGCATAGAGGTGCTTAGAAATTACCTAGGTCAATCCCTTCTTTTTATAGATGAGAATATTTGAGCCCAGGAAATGTATATGACTTTCTCAACACCACACAATTCATGGTAGAGTCTGAGCCAGAATTCACATCTCCTGACACAGGTGTTTTTCCCTCTGTGCCACACTGACAATATGAAATACTTTTTCATAGCAGTCTTTACTTTTATAGGAGTTCAGAACAGTTGAGATATCTAGGTCTCTGAATTTCAAACCCAAGAAGGATTGACACCATATAAGCTAAATAGGAAGAGTGGTAAGGAGCAGAAAAGAAAAATAAATAACACAAGGAATAGAATTTTCTGTCTATAGATGATCAAATTATGCTGCAGCAGAACATGGGTCTCACTCACTGATTAAAATCTATCAGAGATTCCTGAACCTAAATGATTAAGTTTCTTGTTTAGCATGAATATTGAAGGGTCTAGTGTTCTAGAAGAAAACTTATCAACCATTAATGTGCCTATGAATGGTGTAGGAATCTGATTACAGTGCAGATTTTGATTAAGAAGTTCTAGGTGAGGCTATAAATTCCTCAGTTCTATCGAACTCCTAAGAGATGCCAGTGCTGCTGGTCCCCAGACCATACTTTGAGTAGCGAAGATCTAGAGCACTTAGCTGAATTCTTCAAGTAAGTTCTAAAGGCCTGATACAAATTTCACTCAAGGACCTGAGACAACCTGAAAGTAAAACCCTACACAATGGTTAGAGTTATTCAGAGATCTAGATGCATGAGATAAATAAATATAAATATATATACATAAAATATAGTACATGTTTTCAAAAAGAACAAGATATCCTTAAAGAGCAGAAGAAACCAAAAAAAGAGAACGTTTATGAGACACACAATAAAATTTTTGCTACTAACTGGATATTTGATATTAAGAAATTATCATTTTTTTGTAAAGTTATGGTATTGTGGCTACATTTTTTAAGACACCCCTAATTTTGGAGCTACATACTGAACTATTTAGAGTGAAATGATCAGATATCATTTAAGATAATCCAGTAGTGGCTGAGGAGGAGTGGGTGATAAAACAAGCTTGTCAGAAGGATAAGTCCTGAAGATGGGTGATGGAAGTAGGGGGTTATTATACTAGATTTTCTGCTTCTCTATGTGTTTAAAAGTTTTCAAATTCAAGTTTGTAAGTAAATATACAATGAGGAACCCAAGAACTGGAATTGTTTTTTGGAGGGTGATCGCTTGTATTAATAGTACTTTCCCCATTAGGTACGTGTTCTAAGAACACATCGTCATCAGAATACCAGCTAACATTGTTGTTAGAGGCTGCGTTCGGCTTCAGTGATTTTTTTTTTAAAGATTTTTTTTCGGAGATTCCACAAGATGGTGACAGCATAGGTGGATTCGTGAGACTCTCTGAACGTGAGTTCCCAAAAAGACCCTTACTTTTCTTCCCACAGCCCCCTAACCCCTGCCAGCCACACTGGTATGAGGCCCGGAGACCTTCGGTCCCACGTAGGGCCAGACACTGCAACCCCTGGCTGCAGATGCTCCACTATATGTGACTCCCATCTGCTCAGGAGTCCCGGGTCTCAGCTCCCTCTCTGGCTACATCATGATGCCAAACACCCAGCACCAAACTTCCGATCACCCAGGGAGGCTCTGGGCACCCACCCCTCAGAGATACCATTCCCATTTCTGGCTGAGTACCCTGTGAGGGACCCAGGGCCATCACATACCCTTTGGAGCTTTGGAATTCTGGAGCTCTGGGCCTACCCTGGCTGAGGCACTCAGCAAGTGACTTCAAGCTTGTGTAAGGGAGCAGAACCCCAAGCTTGTGTAAGGTGCTGATCGGAGGCTTCCAGCTCCAGAGAAGGGAACGCCCGACCCTCTCCTCCACCCCAGCCTGCTGGTGACACCCCGGATCCAGCACCCAGCTGCACAGCTGATCCCAGATGAGCATCCCTAAAAGTGAAAGTGGAACTACCACCTCTGCCATTCTCCAGGCAGATCTACATCACCACGCCCACCTAACAGCCTCCACCTCGGTTCCCTCGGTGAGGTTGTTAAACAGAAGAAAAAACCCCTCCCCTACACTGAACAGACTGAGACAACTAAGAGTTACACACCTCTCAGGCAGCAGGCTAACTGCATGCAACAAAAACAGAGGAGAGAGGCTGAGATAAAGACTCAAGGAAAAATTACAGAACTACTCTGATCTCTTATTTTGACCTTTGGTTTTATCATTCTGACTGTACGTTTTGCTTTATTGTTTGCTTTCTAACTTACACTATCTGTTTCATGATCGTATTGGTCTGTCTCTGTGTAACTACCAGAATTCTTTAGGGAATTTTCCTTCTGTGTTTTTTTTTTCAATTCTCTCCAGCCTTGTGTCTCTTTTTCACCTGTTAGTTAGTATGTATGTCTGTTTTCCTTCTCATTCTTCTCTCTTTCTAACTTCCTATTGACCACCCCTTCCTCCATTATTTTCCTCTTTTATACCACCTTTTGCTCCAGGGACAAGAGAAAAACCTATACATATGAAGAGAAACCAAAAGAAAAATATGGGTCTCTCCCAGACTCCTGGAAGGGCAGACACTGAGAAAACTGACTTCGGAATGCAAACAATGAAGAGCCCCCCAGAATGACTGGTTTCAAACTACAAACCTAGATATCAAGACATTAATGGAGATATTAAAAAGAATTGAGGAGACTCAAGAAGAAACTAGAAAGGAGCTGATATCTGAGATAACAGTAATAAAGAATACTGTGAATGAAATAAATAACAAACTGATAAGCATGGAAAGCAGAATTACCCAAGCAGAAGATAGAATCTCAGAGCTTGAGGACCAAAATATAGAACTAAACCAAATTCTCAAAAACACAGAAAACAAGCTAAAAAAGACAGAAAAACACCTTCAAGAGATGAGCAATTACTTCAAGAGACCAAACCTAAGAGTAATTGGCATTCCTGAGGAAAAAGAGAGACAGAGACCACACTGGAACAAACCTTCCATGAGATCATTCAAGAAAACTTCCCTTATCTAATCAGTGATGCAAAAATTCAAACACAAGAGATTCAGAGAGCCCCTGCAAGACAACAAATGAGAAGAACAACTCCTAGACACATAATAATTTTCCTAAACAAAGTAGGCATAAAGGAGAAAATCCTAAAGGCAGCAAGAGAAAAAGGCCAGATCACCTACCATGGCAGAACAATTAGAATAGCAGCAGATTTATCTACAGAAACCCTGCAGGCTAGGAGAGCTTGGAGCCCTATCTTCAAAGTCCTAAAAGATAAACAATTTCAACCAAGAATAACCTACCCAGCCAAGTTAAGCTTCATCAGCAAGGGAGAATTAAAATCTTTCCCAGATATCCAATCCCTAAGAACATACACTGCCACCAAACCACCTCCACATGAAACACTTAAGAAAGTACTAAACACAGAAGAAAAGGGAAAAAAAGAATAACATTCTTCACACGAGTACAGGAAAAAGAATAAAATATATAGGAATCAACCCCCAAAACAAAAGAAAGACAATAAACCAAGTGAAAGAGCAACTCTATAAGAACTCTATGATAGGGACAAACTCTCACATTTCAATAATTAGCCTGAATGTGAATGGACTAAATGCACCACTGGAAAGACATAGAATGGCAAAATGGATAAAATATAACCAGAAAACAATACTGCCTTCAAGAGACCCATCTCACTAGAAAGGACAAGCACAGACTCAAAGTAAAGGATGGGAAACAAATTTTCAGGTGAATGGAACACAAAAGAAAGGAGGAGTTACGATCCTAATTTCAGACAAAATACCATTCAAACTATCAAAAATTAAAAAAGATACAGAGGGCTACATAATGATAAAAGGTTCACTCCATCAACAAGAAATATCTATCCTAAACATATATGCACCTAACATAGGTGCACCAACTTTTATAAAGCAACTCCTAGGAAAACGAAAGAAAGATATTGACTCCAACACCATCATAACTGGAAACTTTAATACCCCACTCACAACCTTAGGTAGATCATCAGGACAAAAAATCAGCAAGGAGATCCAGAACCTCAATGTGACTCTTGACCAAATGGACTTAACTGATACCTACAGAACACTACATCCATAGACCACAGAATACACATTCTACTCATCACCGCATGGAATATATTCTAAATCGACCTTATAATTGACCATAAATCAAGCATAAGCAAATTTAAAAGGACTGAAATTTTACCATGCATCTTCTCGGACCACAGTGGAATAAAAATAAACATTAACACCACCAAGGTCCCCCCAAAACCCACAAAGACATGAACACTAAACAGTATGATGCTAAACAACTTCTGGGTCAATGATGAAATCAAAACAGAGATCAAAAGATACCTGGAAACAAATGAAAATGAAGAAACATCTTACCAAAATCTCTGGGATGCCTTAAAAGCTGTAGTAAGAGGGAAATTTATATCCCTACAAACACACATGAAGAAAACGGAAGGAACACAGATTAACAGCCTAACAAACCACCTAAGGAAGCTAGAAAAGCAAGACCACAAAAACCCTAATTTCAACGGAAGAATCCAAATCACCAAAATAAAAGCCGAAATCCAGGACATAGAAGACAAAAAGATAATACAAAAAAATCAATGAAACAAAAAGCTGGTTCTTCGAAAGGATAAACAAGATTGATGGTCCCCTAGCTAGACTGACCAAGAAAAAGAAAGAAAAAACTCAAATAAGCACAATCAGAAACACAAAAGATGAAGTCACATTTGATCCTGAAGAAATACAAAAGATCATTAGAGATTACTATGTATACTTGTATGGAAACAAACTTGAAAACCTCAAGGAAATAGAAGACTTTCTGTCATCACACAACCTGCCTAGGTTGAAACAAGAAGCAATAGAGACCCTAAATAGACCAATAACAATCAAGGAAATTGACTATGTAATAAGAAAACTACCTACAAAAAAAAGCCCTGGACCAGATGACTTTCCAGCAGAATTCTACAAGACATTTAATGAGGACCTGATTCCAATACTAGTGAAGGTATTTCAGGTGATTGAGAAAGATGGAACCCTACCCAAATCATTTTACGAAGCTAACATCACATTGATACCCAAGCCAGGTAAAGATCCAACAAAGAAAGAGAACTACAGGCCAATATCTTTAATGAACATAGAGGCTAAATTCTCAATAAGATCCTAGCAAACCGGATTCAATAACACATGTAAAAAATCATCCATCATGACCAAATAGGCTTCATCCCTGGGATGCAAGGCTGGTTCAGCATTCGTAAAACAATAAATGTAATCAAATACATTAACAGATGTCAAAACAAAAACCACATGATTATATCATTAGATGCAGAAAAACTTTCGATAAAATCCAGCACTCCTTCTTGATAAAAACACTCGACTATCTAGGCATACAAGGAACCTACCTCAAAGTAGTAAAAGCCATCTACGAGAAACCCACAGCCAGCATACTCCTAAATGGACAAAAATTGGAACCATTTCCCTTGAAAACTGGAAGAAGACAAGGATGCCCACTCTCACCCCTCCTGTTCAATATAGTATTGGAAGTCCTGGCTAAAGCAATCAGAGAAGAGAAGGCAATCAGGGGTATCCAAAGAGGAAAAGAGGAAGTCAAGTTATTTCTCTCTGCAGATGACATGATCATGTACCTTGAAAACCCAAGAGAATCTGTCAAAAACCTCCTTATGCTGTTAAAGGCCTTCGGCAAAGTCTCAGGATATAAAATAAATGTGCAAAAGACAATCGCATTTCTTTACACCAATAATAAACAAACAGAAACCCTAAGAAAAACCACAATTCATTCACAATAGCCACAAAAAAAATGAAATACCTTGGCATCTTCCTAACCAAAAACGTGAAAGACCTTTACAATGAAAACTACAAAACGCTGCTCAAAGAAATCAAAGATGACATGAACAAGTGGAAAAATATCCCATGCCCATGGATTGGAAGAATCAACATTGTGAAGATGTCCATCTCACCGAAGGCAATCTACAGATTCAATGCAATACCTATCAAATTACCAGCAACATTCTTCTCAGACCTAGAAAAAACAACACAGGAATTCATATGGAAACACAAACAACCAAGAATAGCCAGAACAATCCTCAGCAAAAAAAACAACAACAAAAAAAAAACAAAGCAGGTGGTATCACATTACCAGACTTCAAACTTTACTCTAAAGCTACAATCATCAAAACAGCTTGGTATTGGTATAGGAATAGGCATATAGATCAATGGAATAGAATTGAGATTCCAGAAGCAAAACCTCAATTTCTCAATCAACTCATCTTCGACAAAGCCTTCATCACCTACCACTGGGGAGAGGAGAACCTATTCAGTAAATGGTGCTGGGAAAACTGGCTAAACACATGCAGAAGATTGAAACAGGACCGCTACCTATCCCCATATATAAAAATTAACTCCAGATGGATCAGAGACCTAAATGTAAGACCTCAAACCATAAGAAGCTCAGAAAATGGAGGACATGCCCTCATGGAAATTGGAACTGGCATCCAATTCCTGAACAAAACCTGAAACCTACAGGCCATAAGGAATAAAATACACAAGTGGGACCTCATTAAACTGACAAGCTTCTGCAAAGCCAAAGAAACCATCAAGAGAGCAGGGAGCAGCCTACAGACTGGGAAAAAGTATTTGCCAACTCCAGGTCTGACAAAGACTTAACATCTTGGATCTATAAGGAACTCAAACATGCTGAAAAGAAAAAAACAAACAACCCCATTATAAAATGGGCAAAAGAAATGAACAGACACTTCACAAAAGAGGACATCCGAGCAGCCAACAAACACATGAAGAAATCTTCAACCTCACTGTTCATCAGGGAGATGCAAATCAAAACCACACTGAGATACCACCTAACTCCAGTCAGAATGGCAATTGTCAACAACTCAAAAAATATCAGTTGTTGGAGAGGGTGTGCCGAAAAGGGAACACTTCTACACTGTTGGTGGAAGTGTAAACTAGTGCAACCTCTGTGGAAAGCAGTGTGGCGATTCCTAAAAGCTCTAAACATCAACCTTCCATATGACCCTGCAATCCCCTTACTGGGAATATACCCTGAAGAACTCAAATCTTTCTGTAAAAAAGATACTGCATGCGAATGTTTATCGCTGCATTGTTCACAATAGCAAGAACCTGGAACCAACCATGCTGCCCATCAAAAGAGGACTGGATTTTAAAAATGTGGTACATATACATGATGGAATACTATGCAGCCATAAAAAAGAACAAAATTATGAATTTCGCAGCAACCTGGATGGAACTAGAGTCTATAATACTGAGTGACCTCTCACAGCAACAAAGATCTGAGTATCACATGTTCTCACTCATATAGTGGACCTTGATCATCCAACGCACTACCATAAGAAAATGACTGACAATGGTGGGGGAAACTATAGGGGGAGGGGGAGGGGAAGTGGGGTGGGACTAATGGTAATAAACATCTGTCTGGGGACAGGGAGACACCTGTTATCAATAAGAGGCCTAAATGAAGCATATTTGTATACCTGACCCTTAACTGTACCCCACAACATAATAATAAAAAATATTCATTAAAAAAAAAAGAATTTTCTCATATTAAAAAAAAAAAAGATTTTTTTCAACATGTTTGCCCATTTCATGATGGGTGATGTATAAACATACCTGCCCACACCACACTGAATGTTTAGCAATTCTGTTTTGTTTTGTTTTTTACTAAAAATGGCATGATATCCATGCCTCACTCTTCCTATTCACCCAAATCTTTCCCTGCGTGAAATTTTGGTTTGTTTCCCCAAATGAAAAAAGTCCTCAGAAGTAGATATTTTGCCAGCGTGGAAGAGGTGAAACAAACAAAATGACAGAAGTACTAAAAGGCATCAAAATTGATGAGTTCAAAAAATTATTGAGCAGTGAAAAAGATGTCTATATAGGTGTATTGCATCACATGGAGAGTACTTTGAAGTTGGCTGAAGTTTAAACATGTAAGAATAAATGTGCAATCTGTTATAAATAAATTCTGGACTTTTCAGGTTGCCCCTCATATATACAAATAAAAAAACTTGAGGAAGGAAGAAGAGAGAAAAGGAGAGAGATGGAGAGAGAATGAAGAGAAAACTAAAAGAAAGAATAAAAGAAAGATAGACATATGTTCAGACAGAGTAGTCTCTCATCTAAGTTTTCTGTCCAAAAAAAGTAGGTTCAGCAGTGTAATTAGTGATTTCACTTTCAATACCAGATATCAAGGATATAGTATTGAAATGGTAGAAGTTAAATTTTTTTTAAAAAGAATAAGAAAGCTGAGCTCATCAGATCCCTCTCAGGGCAGACTGCTCAAGATGCTTCCCTTTTTACTGTGGCTTCTTGACTCGCATGTGGGAGAGACCCTGGAGATTTAGGGCCTCTGGATTCAGCAGAGTATTTGCCAAAGTCTCCTGTGATCTTTATAAAGGTGCAACTGTTGCTCAGATGATAGCACAGCAAGCTGAATTTATGACTGATTGGACATCCATCCCTAAGAGGGTTAGATGAGGAGTCGACATCAGGCAACCCTTCAGAGGAAGAAGGTAGAACTTCTGTTCAACATGTTGTAACTTTTTTAAAAAAATCAATGACAGATGAAGATACACAAGATGTGTTGGCCAAATTGACAGGAAACTTAAAGTCTAAATGGCTATTTCAGAATATGTTTGATGACAGAATTATTATCTAAAGATGTTTCAACATGCTACAACTAAGAACTAGTGTTAGTTGGCTGACATTTAATAGTATTTGTTATCAAATCATCAGCTAGAAAAGTCACAATAAAGAAAAGGCAAAAATATGTTAGAAAAAGACTTGTCTGTGGACCAGGTCACCTAGGGGCTCTTATTAGCAACAGATGGCTGGGACCCTTTCCTCTGATATTGGTTTGGAAAGAACTGACTTAAAGATTTTCTCTCACTGTAAATCCATATGAATCAAGACTATAAGTGGCTGCCAAAGCTAATCTGATCTGCTAATTTGATTTTTAGGTTACATTAAAACAATTACTTTCCCAGGAGCAAAGAGGAAATGAAAGCAATAATCAAATCTACTACTTACTGAGCATTTACTATGGTGAGCCACTGTGCCAAGTATTCTACATGCATTATCTCATTTAATAATCACATCATCCTTTCCATGTGGATGTTAATATCCTCATTTATTAGGTGAGGAAAGTGTAGTCCAGAGTGGATCAGTGACTTGACTGAAGTCACATGGTTTCTGAGCATCAGGAATGGGACGCAGATGGAACTTCCATTGTTGTAGCTTAGGAATATAATGCTTGTTCTCACATTGTCTGGGCTGCCCAACAAAATGCCAAGTTTAGGGTTTAGGTCTGGTTATCATGCCGTAACAGAGTGTTAGGCAAATTTAGCCTGTGTCCGGAAGACAGTATCAGTGGTTAGGCCAATGAGAGGATAAGCACAACATATGTAGTCCAATTAGTGGAATGCCAGACGAGACATTAGTCTGTCATGGTAGGTACTTAGTAAATGTTTGCTAAAAGACTAACTTTAGGTCAGGTGTGCTGGCTCACACCTGTAGTCCCAGTGCTTTGGGAAGCTGAGGCAGGAGCATCACTTGAGTCCAAGAGTTGGAGACTTCAGTGAGCTATGTTTGTGTCACTGCACTATAGTATGAGTGACAGAGTGAGACCTGTCAGAGTGAGACCATGTCTCAAAAAATAAAAACATAAAAAAAGAGACTGACTTTCACTTAAAAAAAAAAAAGAGTTTCATGGTGCCTACTGTTTTGGTTATCTATCATTACAAAGAAAACTACCCCAAAATACTGGCTTAAAACAGCAACAGTCATTTATTACTGTTCTCTCTCATGGTTCTGGGAGATAACTGGGTTACGCTGGGAGATGTTCACTAGCTCTCTCAAGTTGTTGCAGCCAGCAGATGGTGATGAGAGATAGTATAGGGAAAAAGAAATATCTTCTTACCCATCACTAGGTTCATGGCTAAGAACCCTATAACAAAAGACACATTAACAAGAGAAAAGGATAAAACTTTACTTACTCTAAGAGTAACATGACTTAGGAGCATTCATAAGGAAATGGAGATCCCCAAAGCAAGGAAACTTGTGAATTTTTTATACTACATTTGATAAAGACGTAGATAGTTATGTCAAAGTAAGATTAGACAAAGGGTATATCATCTAACGACAAGGGGAAGAGGCACAGACTCCACCTCTTGACAGGAGGGGAAAAATTCTGAGAAAGCTTATGGGGTTAGAAATGTTATCACAGCTTTATTTGTAAAATACAATCTACCGCATCTGCCTAAGCATATTTTAGGAAAAGTCAGGAGGCCAAGAACGAGGATAGAGTGGATAGGTCTAGGTGAGGTTATACAAAAAAAGTAAAATGGAGACAGATTTAGGTTCAACAAAGGAAGGTGTTTCCAAGGTGTTGGGTTCTCTTAAGGTGGAATGAATTTTCTGTCACTGAAGTACAAAGCAGGAATTGTAAGAACATCCTTAGGGGCTGATAGAGTGAGGTATCTGATCCCTCCAACAGACTGTGTCTAGTATTAATCTACTGAAGGTGCCAACCTTGGGGATAGTGGTTAGAGCAGGAAGTTGTTATGAGAAACAGAAAGGCCAGAGGACTGGACCAAGTTGAAAATTAAGTGTTTTTAAGTTCTCAAAAATATTTTTAAAGTATGGGGCCCGGCTGCCAGGAGTAGGTTTTGTAGTGCCAAATTTAGCAAGAGCTGAAAACAGACATTCAAGTGGGAGAGTTCAAACTAGAGTTTGAAAACAGAGAGGATCAAATATGTGGAACTAAAGTTTATCTGGATGGAAAGGTTTGAAGGAGTGGGGGGCAAAGGCTAGCAGGAAGATGGGAGTAGTGAAAGGACACCCTTGTATGGTAAAAGCATTGTTCCCTGTGCCAGCTGGGGCCCTGAGTGAGTTGGAGCCAGGAGAGGCACTGTAGGAAGGAGGTCAGCTTTGCCTAACACTAGCTGGAGACAGGGAGACTCAAGCTCCATATGGAGGACTTGGACTAGGATAGACAGTGCAGCGCCTTCTGCAGCTGGAACTATTCAATTGTCATAGGACTGGGAGTCATGTTGCAAATAATTGTCAGTTTCTAGGCTTTATGAATCAAATGTGCTACCCATGCTTCTCTGACTGTCATTTGAGTCTTGACAGAATTTTCTGCACTTTATTAATGAATTAGCAACAGTCCCTGCATGCCACCTTCAAGGCGCAATGAAGCCCATTCAGGGAGTTACAGTACCATGGCCTTGCACGTCCGCTCACTACATGGTCTTGAGAAGGTTCATGTCATAGTCAAAATCAAGATCTGATGAGCAACCCAGTGCTGTGGAGTCAATGTGTCTTTTGCAGCCCTGTAAAGATAATCATTCAAATTAGGGTTGGTACACAGATGAGAAATCACAGTTGTATTATATCTATGTATTTTTTATCTATCTGTCTATCTGTCTATCTATCCATCCATCCATCTTTCTCTTCCTTCCTTCTTTCTCTTCCTTCCTTCCTTCCTTCTTTCTTTCTTTCTTTCTTTCTTTCTTTCTTTCTTTCTTTCTTTCTTTCTTTCTTTCTTTCATTTATCTATCTTTCTATCTATGTAGACTTTTGGGAATGTTACATATCTTTAGACAAGGCAATACAGGGACAAGAAGCTAAGATAAAATTGGTGGTGGGAAATTACAAATCTGAATCAATAAAGAAAACCTTACCACCAAAAGGACAAGGGTCCTGGCTGGCTTTTGTGGCAGGACCACCAACCAAATGAGCAATTGGCCTCAAATAAGGGTGGAAAAAAATGGGTGAAACAGATGGAAGTGTAGGAATAATCCAGCAACCCAGAATGACACATTGGCTAATAAACCAACATCCTCATATTGTACTCAATGAGACATGTCATGTTAAGTCCTCAGGCCTGGATATCTAGTATAAGCAATTAGGCTCTGGTCCTTGCACATACTATTACATGGAATGCCCATTGTGCCAGATGTCTCAATTATAGAATACGTCAATCCAGAAGCAGGCACATGAATTAAAATTGATATTCAGAGACAGCTGCTCAGAAGATGGGGAGTATGATTCATGACTTCGGCTTAAAACCTCTCTGGAGCAACACAGAAGCTAAACTGGCATGTGTTATGCTTTGCACCTTTTTGTTTACTTTCCTGGATAGAGGAAGGTGCTATGATGCCGAGAGTAAAAAAGGCTGAATTAAGTCACAGCATGAAACAGTGGCCCAAATATTCAAAGAGGAAATGTACATTGAGACAAAAATGCTCATTTCTGCTCAGAATTATAAAATGCTGTAGTTGAAAGTTGCCTTAGAAATAATCTAAGCCAATCTCCAGTCTTACATATGAGAAAACTGGTACTATAGAAGAAACAAACATACCTTCTGGCCTTTTCTTTCTCTGGTAGAGTATTTCTTAATATGCACATTGTAAAAGAAGCGAAGGAATAGAATTTAGGCTTGTAGAATTTTCATTTTCAATCCATGCCATCTGGAATGATTGTTATATCACTTTGCCACCCTTCCAGCACACCCTGGTGGCAGGGAAGACAACTTGTGTGTCAGAAAATCTGTGCTCTGGTCCTGGTTTGGTTCTATCCTCACTAGCTCTAAAGCCTTCTCTCAGGTCCCTTCCTGTCTTTCTCTTTTTATGATGCACACTAGAAGAGTGCAGAGCATGTAGGTGATGCTAAAGAAATGTTTGATGAATGAATAAATGCACTTAAACTCTAAAATTTCATGCTTCTCAGAACAGCAATAAGAAAAAACAGAAAACCCATTTGAAAGGAAGTTTCTTCATCTATTGGAATATGGACATATCCAAATTCCTGGGTTTGTGTTACAATAAATAAACAGCAATTTTTCTAGAAATACTTTCAAAAAAGCAATTAACTTAAGGGCATCATGGTGTCCCAGAGATGTTCAATCCTGTCATTCATTTTAGGAAGATGAATACTTCATTTTTATTCACTGGAGAGTCAATACCCCTGGGCACAGCTTTACAAATTGATCTCTCTTTAAGCTTTCTAGACCCTTCTCAAAATAGTGACCCAAGGATCAGCAGCATCAGCCTCAACCCCACATGGGAGTTTGTTAGAACTACAGAAGTTCAGTCCCACCCAGGTGTGTGGGACTGCATTTTCACAAAGGTTTTAGGTAATTTGTGTGTGCACTAACATTTTCAAAGTACTGCCATAGATCAGCCCGGCAGCGAGTTGCATTTTTCTGCCTTGCAGTTTATAGTATCTTTCACTTCTGTCAAAAATTTTTACCATGTGCATAATATATTTGAATACTCAAGGCTAAACACCCTGTGAAACAAATTTCATGAGGTTTTATGAATATTTACTTATTAGATTGAATCATATAAAATTACCATTACTCAATGCTTTTTATGACAAAAATGGCAATTTTATGTATTTCATCATGACAATATCCACCATTTGGTAAGAGCTTATAATGTACTTCTTTCTAATAAACATTTTGTTCCTTTGCCAATTTACAGGCTATTTCTCTGTAAATACATCTGGAAAGTAAAGGAAATATAACTTACATATTGCTTAAAATAAGTTAATTGCATCTGTGACAATTAACGCTATGTGTCAACTTGACTGGGTCATGGGGTTCCTAGACATTTGGTCAAATACCATTCTGCTTCTTTGAAGGTGTTTTGGATAAGATTAACATTTGAATCTGTAGGCTAAGTAAAACGATTGCCCTCCTTAATGTGGATGGGTCTCATCCAATCAGTTGAAGAGTCGAGTAGAACAAAAAGTCGAGTAAGAAAAAAATTAAACTGACTGCCTGAGCTGGAGCATTGATCTTCTACTGCTGTGGACTGAAAGTCACACCATTGGCTCTTCTGATTATGAAGCTTTGGGACTCAGCCTAGAACGTACACCACAGTCGCTCCTGGATTTTCAGCTTGCTGATTGCAGATTTGGGAACTTATCGGTCTCTATAATCACAGAAGTCAATTTGTTATTCTCTCTCTCTCTCTCTCTCTCTCTCTCTCTCTAAATACACACACACATACACACATGTATATACAGAAATATACATATGTATGTAGAGAAATGTATGTATATATATCCTATTAATTCTGTTTATCTGGAGAATGCTAATACACTATGTTTTCCATCTTCCATATATCTCGTACTTGAAAACTTAGTCAAGAAAACAAAAGTTCTTCAAAAAAATTCTATTAAATAAAACAGCATTTTTTCTTTGAATATGTTCCTGCTTCAAATGTTGTAGAGTGAATCATTCAACATGACTCCAACTCTTTCTTGTGTTTTACTATTTATAGCAGCTGTAAAGTTAAAAACTACATTTCCCAGACTTCCTTGTGGTTAGAGCATCCTGTTGTGACCTAGTTTTTGCCAAGCAGGTGCATCAGCTCCAGGCTGAGCAAGCAGAAGACAACAATGTAGATTGATGGTCATCTGGCAATGTGGTGGCAGAAGTGTTTGGGTTCTTCAGTGGGAGCTGTGGTGGAGCTCACCAGTCCTGAGCTTCCATACATATAGCAGCCAAGGTGGATGTTTTCTAAACAGCAGCTTTTCTGAGTGTAGCAGAGATAGAGTGGATCCTGAATCAGCAACAGCGGCAGCAGTTCCCAGCAGGCCAGTTTTGTAACGTGCATCTGGGTGTTGTTGCTGAAAGTTCAGCCTATGCTTACTTCTCCAGCCCTTCTGACAATCTATGCTTCCTAAAAACTGCATAATAATGCCTTTTCACTTGATCTAACTAGAGTAAGATTCTGTTGATTGCAACTGATCCTTGCGCAATTCAGCAGCTTGAGAACAGAAGTCTTAAAGCAAAATCCAACAGACTAGGAGTCTGACTCTTGGCACACTGACTAGACACAGTGTTTTGATTAGAGGTGTGTTCCTGCTCATTTGCCTATTCTTTGGTTCAGGGAAGAGTTTAGAGTTACTATAATTCAACTTTTTTCAATGCATATTCATACAATCAGTATATTATCCATCTACCACCAAAATATTTTAGTGGTCAAATTTTTTTTTAAAAGGCAAAAAAGGTTATGAATCAGAACATTTAAGATGACTACATGCGTTGTGTGCTTGAGAGAAAGAAAGATATCATGTTGTTTTCCTTTAATATTTCTGACCATGAATTCACTATTCTTTCACCATTCCCCTTCTTGTAAGACTGATAGTTCAAGAAACACATTGGGGAAAGACTGTGGCCGATCCAGTTAAAGTATTCAGTTCTAATCATAGAGAAGGCAGGGACAGGCATGGCTCTGAGCTGTTTTCACAGATGATACCCTAGGACTTTTCTGGCCTTTCCATTCAAATTTCAAGGATATTGTGCACATCAACTGGCTCTTTATGTTTCATCTTAAAACAAGACTTTGTCTTTCCCTGTAGAATCTACTTCCTTTGGGAATAAAGGTTAGTACATAACATAATGGTTGTGATTGCCTGAGTTTGATTTCTGACTCTGATACTTCCTTGCCAGCTGTGTGACCTTAGCTAATTTCTAATCTCTCTGTGTTTCACCTCCTCATCTTCAAAATGGAGATGACAATAGATGTTGTGAGCATCAGAGGAGTTAAAACATATACAGTTTAAGGATAGGACTTTGCTGTCCAAAAGGGTAACCATTAACCATGTTTATATTTCCACTAAAATTTGTTAAAATTAAGTTAAATTAAAATGTAGTTGCTTAATTGCACTAGTCATATTGCAAATACTTGATAGTGCAACTGGTAGCTACCATTTTGGACAGCACAGGTATAAACATTTTCACTTCCATAGAAAGTTCTAGGTCTTGAGCACTTAGCAAGTTCTGAATAAGGGCTCATTTTTAATGCTCCAAGGTGCAAATACTTTCCCTTGAACTCATTAAGCCTTGAACTCTTCAGTCAGATCTTGCTCTAGGAGACAAATACGGATTGTAGGATCTTAAACATCCTTTCCCCTGTCTTCTCTTCTTCCTTCATTCCTTCACTCTTTCCTTCTTTCCTTCCTTCATTTCTCCCTTCCCTCCCTTACCTTCTCCTCTTTCTCTTTCTTCCTACCACTTTCTTTCTCTCAAATAGAAGGATTACCAAACAGTTTCCTGGTTCCTTAGCATAAATTGATACTGGAACATTTGTGGTTGGGTTTTCCTAGTAAACTGCTCTCGCTTACAAAGTTTACTACTTCATTGCCACCATTATAACTGAATCTAAGATTTCATATTACTCTCACACTACTCTTCTGGAGAGTACCTTATTTTGACGATCAGAAAGCTAAACCTGTCTTTCCTCCAACATCATCCTTTCTCTCTACCGAAGCAAAATATTTTGACTAGATTAATGTGCTCCTGTTAAATTATTTGTACTAGCAAATGTCACTTTAATGAGATCAACCAAGCCACAAGAGGGGCTTTCTCCTGATAATATTCATTGAAAGATATGTGACTACTAGTCCTTTTTAAAAGGATCATAATGGATATTGATTCTAAGTTTAGGATTTTGGCTTATTAAAATACCAAACAGAAGTCTATGAGGAGTGAGCTATATTGATTGTTTTATTCTGTTTTATAGGTTTGTTTCCTATGTAACATGTAATTCTATTTTATAGTTGCTATAATATGCAATAATTAAAGACCTAATTTGGCTAAATAATAATTAGCACATACATTATGAAACATTCTCTTCCATCAAACTCTTGGATAATTAATCAAAATTTTCACAAATGCTATCTTTATAGATTGTTTTGTATTGGCATGAGAGTCAGAATTTGGTATTCCTCCTGTCACTGTTTCACTTTCTTAGCACTTAAGCCACTAGTAATGAGATTAGGAGTTTCAAAGAGGCTGTTACAATTTTTCTTAGGTCTACTAAACTTCTTTTCCTTCACATTATTTTGTTTCTAAAACCTCAAAATAAGTTGCCATCAGTGGTATGGTAGAAAGAGCACAGGTTCTGGAATTATTCAGTCTTAAATTCAAACTTGATATTTTGCCTTTTGTTTTAACTAAGGCAAGTTACTAAATAGAATATTTTGAGATTTTAGAAAGTGGTTTTTCTCCACACAAGTAGATTAAAAATTAATCACTGCTTCTTCTCTCCCCATTTTAGTAGATAGACTGAACTTCCACGTGATTTGATTTTGCATTTGGCTGTGTGACATGCTTCGGCCAGTGCGAGGGTAGCAGACATGATGTAAACAGCAGCTTAAAAAATGTTTGCATGGACCCCACTTGTTGACTCAAGCCTGTAATCCCAGCACTTTGGGAGGCCGAGATGAGAGGATTACCTGAGTCCAGGAGTTTGAGACCAGCCTGAGCAACTTGGTGAAAACTCGTCTCTACAATAAATTTTAAAAATTAGCCATGTGTGATGGCACATGTCTGTGATTTCAGCTACATGGAAGACTGAGGCAGAAGGATTGCATGAGCCCAGCAGGTTGAGGCTATGGTCACTATGAAAGTGCCACTGCACTCCAGTCTGGGTGACAGAGTGAGACTCCAACTCCACCCCCTCCCAAAAGCCTGCTCACGTAAACAAATAATGGAATACCATATGTTCCTATTCACAAGAAGGTCCTGAACATTTACCACAATTTATCATAAGTTGATAGCTGAACCTTTGAGAGAGGGATTGGCAGTAGCCAGGGGAGGGTGGGAGGGTATATAACATCACTAAGGGTACCAGGTTCTAAACCAGAGTTAAGGAGAATCAGTTGGAGGCTCAAACTTCACCAGCATGTAGGCCACTTATGTACCTAATCCTGACTTGTACCCCACATCTTTATAATAAAGCAAAGCAAATGAAGAAAAATTCTTGCATGGTTGGACTTGCTGTTTGTTCTTCTTTCATTGCCATGAGAAGAACATGCCTGTATGAGCCATGTGGTCCCAAGGGAAGGAAGAAGATTGTTCAGAGCAGATCTACCCCTAGCCAACCTCAGCCTAAAACAGTTGACTTCTAGCCAACCTATAGATCTGTGAGTTAAATAAGTTATTATTGCAATATGGTGCTGGGATTTATGTCACAGTTAACTGATACAACCTCTCAAGCTTTCTTTGCCCATTACCTTCTCCCATCGCTTTCTGTAAGCATTGTCCCTAGAGAAGAAGAAATTCACAGCCAGAAACAAAGAGACCAGTTGCTATGTTGAATGCATATGCATACATCCAGTGGGAAAACAATTTTTCTATTTGCAAGAGTCAAGTTTGTTGAGACAGGAAAGAACTTATAATTTTCAAGGAGTAACTGTCTGGAAGACTAAGAACATAGCCTTTACACTATAAAACATATCCTAGGGAATAGTGCTGCCAAAATGAGGTAGCCCACAAGAAAATAAGATGGTAGATAGAGGTAAGGATCTGAGGGGAAGTGGCTGGAACTTAGATGCAAGAGCCCCTTAAGAAGGGCCCTGCTGAGTTTAACAAAAGAAAGAGGAGGAGAAAGCCTGAGTCATACTGCTATGTGGCTTCTTTTTCTTTTTCCTTTTTTTAAGCCCAAGATGCCACAACTCTCTTAGGAAATCCAAGAAACTATTGTAACCCTGTAAATGGTAGATTCACAGGGGTTGAGTGAATTATCAAGGTAGATGAGCTAGGGAAGCCTCATAAAACCTACCCACTACAGAAATGGGTGGTAAAGATAAGTCAGAGGTTTGTACTCCATCTGGAGAATCCTTGTATTTGAACACAAGGAAGTACTGAGTGAGCTGGAGCAGAAAGAACCAGAGTGCCTGGAAAAGGACAAGGACCTCAGTACAAGATACTAGAGCTGAAAAAATGGAAATATGGCTTAAGCAAAAAAAAAAAGGAATCTTTTTTAAGAAAGAGATTGGCAGTAGTGGGATACTGCCAGGATTGGGAGTGGGGGGACACAACATCAGTAAGGGTATCTGATTACAAACTAGGCAAAGTGGGGACCAAAGGAGGCCCGAACTTTATCTGTACAAGGTCCACTTGTATACCTAATCCTGAATTTTACCCTACATCTTTAAATAAAAAAAAATATATATATATAAATTTTAAAAAGAAATTAAAAAGATAACAAGGATTAGCATCTTTTCTTGCTTATTGAATTTATATATTTTGTCTTTTGAATTGATATCTTTTGTACCTTTTTCTTTTTGATTATTAATCTTATTGGTGTGTAGAAATCACATCAATTGTCTTTTTTGAGGTGTTTGTGATCTTAATAATTTTTATCTAGTTAAACCTGTCAGTCATTTCTGTTATAGTCAATGGGATTGAATATCATTCAATGATATAATTCAAAAATGTCTTACAAAACCTGAGGAAAAATAATATTCAATCTAGAATTCTCTAGTCACTCACGTTACCAATCAAATATGTGGACAGACTAGTCATCTTCAGACATGGAGACCCAAAGTGCTTGCCTCCCATGCCGTCTTCCTAAGAAAACCTTTGGAAGATGTCATCTATTACGTGATGGAGGAAGCCATGAAACAGCAAGATGTAAGGCTTGGGGGACACAAGATTAAAAGAAACTTCCCAGGATAGTGACAAAGAGAAGTCTCTGGATGGAAGCTTTGTAATCGGCCTAGAAAACAGCCAGTCAAGACTGTAAGAGGAAGATAGAATGTTCAAGGACAGATGGAATTAAGCCAAGACATTAGAATTTGTTTATTATTTGTTTGTTTGTTTTTTAGTCAGGGTCTCACTCTGTCACCCAAGCTGGAGAGTCACAGCACAATCATGGCTTACCACAGTCTTGACCTCCTGGGCTCAGGTAATCCTTCTGCCTCAGCCTCTTAAGTAACTAGAACTACAGGCATGCACCACCATGACAAGCTAATTTTTTATTTTATTTTTTGTAGAAACATGATCTTGCTATGTAGCCCAAACTGGTTTTGAACACCTGGGATCAAGTGATCCTCCTGCCTTAGCCTCCAGGGATTACAGGCATGAGCTACCATGGATCATCCTCAGAGAGTCTTTCGTTTTTAGCAGAGAAAATTAGTTTAGATCCATAGAATACTTTACAATTAACCAAATCATAGCAGCTATTATCTCCTTTACTGAGAAACCTAAAAATTTGTACAAGAGAGGATATATACTACATGATAATTTATGGCTACTATATGAACAATATTTACAAAGTTACAGTAATATGTGAAAGGTTAATTGAACCCAAAATTCCGATATAACCACATTAGGAAGATGGGAGAGGGAGATTCAGGAAGTAAATGGGGAATATAAAATTGATAAAAATACCAATTTAAGTCATGACTTAGAAAAATAAGGGTAAGTATGAGGAAAAAGAGCTAAAAACAATTCAGTATAGTTGCCTCTGGGGAGTAGGATTTTTGAAGGAGATGAATGCTGTAAGTTTTCTGTTCATTATTATAATAAAAGAATAAATTAGTCATCTATGCAGAAGAAACAAAATAAACTGGTTCTGTAATGATAACTTCTGGGTAGCATTTGCAAAGATTGGGAAAAAATAGGTTTGAGTAAGTCAAGTCAACTTTTATCTTAATGTTTAAATTATAAGAGACTTGAAATAAAGGAAAGAAAAGGGCATAATCTACTATTCTTACACGAGCAAGTAGTACCACAGCCAGTCATGATATTTTAAGGAAAAAATAAGTCCCCTGACCAGGCAAGGTGGCTCAAACCTGTAATCCCAGCACTTTGGAAAGTTAACGTGAGAGGATTGTCTGAACTCGGGGATTTGAGACCAGCTTGGGCAACTTGGCGAAACCTTATATCTACAATAAATTTTTAAAAAAATTAGCCAAGCATGGTGGCACATGCCTGTAGTGCCAGCTACTTAGAAGGTTGAGGTGGTAGGATAGCCTGAGCCCAGTAAGTCGAGGCTGCAGTGGCCATGAGCATGCCACTGTACGCCAGCCTGGATGACAGAGTGAGACTCCACTCAAAAAAAAAAAAAGTCCTTTAAGTACTCTTCCCATTCTCATTCTCCTCCCTCTGGTGAATTTAGTGACCAATCTACCCATGTATGTTTTTATAATTTGACTATGCATCATACAGACAGGTACTATACATTTGTGTGCATTATACTTTCAACACATATGCACTCCTGTATAAACAGTATAGTGTTGTTTTGTTATTACATGTTGTATGGTTTTGCTACTACAAACTCCATAGAAAAGGTGCCATAACGTCAATATTAATCTTTTCTCTCAGTATTATATTTTTGTGATATATTCATTTTTAGTTCTACATGGCAGGGGTCAGCACACTTTTCCTGAAAAGGTCTAAATAGCAAAAGGTCACATACCGTATGCTCCACAGGCCACACGGTCTTTGTGACATCTACTTAACTCTCTGGTTATAGAGTGGAAGCAGCCACAGATAATATATAAGTGAATGAAGATGGTTGTATTCCAATAAAACTTTATTTGTAAAAACAGGTAGTGGGTCTTATTTGGTCTACCTATCACATAGTGACCCAACCCAACACTACAGTATTTCACTGAAGAAATATGGTACCAATTATTTTTTTCAGTTTCATAATATGATGATTCATTTTCTGTTAACTTGACTGGATTAAGAAATATGCAGATAACTGGTAAAGTATTATTTCTTAGTGTGTCTGTGAGGGTGTTTTCAGAAGTGACTGGCATTTGAATCAGTGGACTAAGTAAGGAAGATTTACCTTCAGTGTAGGCAAGCTCCATCCAATCTGCTGAGGGCCCAGAAAGACAAATTCATGCCCCCTCTCTTTTCTGGGTTTGGGATGACCTCCTTCTGTCCTTGGATGTCAGAACACCAGGTTTCCTGACTTTTGGACTCTAGGACTTGCACCAGCTACCTACTCCCCACCCTCCCCGCTAGGTTCCCAGGCCATCAGCCCCTTACTGAGAATCATCCCATCAGTTCCCTCAGTTCTGAGACCTTCAGACTTGAACAGAGCCATGTTGTGAGTTTCCTTGGTTCTTCAGCTTACAGATGGCCTATTGTGTGACTTCTCAGTCTCCATAATTGTGTGAGCCAGTCCCCCTAATAATTCCCCTGTCATGTATCTATGTTAATGTGAATCTATATCCATATCTATATCTATACCTCTATTGGTCTTATCTCTTTAGAGAACCCTGATTAATACACACAATCATAGATAGTTGGGTTCTCAATGATTTTTTTTCCCTCAATCAGGCAATGCTTCAGCCAAGAATCATATACATGTTCCCTGAGTCCTTGTGTGAGAAATCCTCTAGATCAGTGCTTCTTAACCTCTAATGTGCCTATGACTCACCTGTGGATCTTGGGAAAATACAAAATCAGTAGAACTGGAGGAAGGTCTGAGATTCTTCTGGTCTAACAAGCTCCCAGGTATGCAGATGCTGTCAGTTCATGGTCAGTATTTTGAGATGCCTGGCTAGACAATAGAACTAGAAGTAAACATGCTAGAAATTATTAGGTGCTGCCAAATTGCTCTTCAAAGTGGATGGACCTGTCTACACTCCCAGTGGCAGCGTATGTCAGTTTCATTTCTATACTATCCCACCAACAGCTTGAATTTTCAGACTTTTCATGCCAGTGGTTTTAAAGGGAATGAAGGTACCTTGCTTAAATTCATTTTTCTCTGATAACTGGAAGCTGAATCTCCTTTCAGATGTTTATTATGTATCTGGTCTTGCTTTTCTGTGTATATCTTGTTCACTTATTTGTGGTTTTATTGTTTTGTATGAAAACTTTAAAAATTCTGCACACTAACCAACCTTTTGCCTGTATATCCTTTGAAAATATTTTCTACATCTTCATGTATTTTTTAATGTTGCTTTTAGTGTACAAGATATCTTAAACTTAATATGCTATAAGTAAACCATTTTCCCCTTTGTTTGCATTAAGAAACATTGCACAAGAAATTCTTCCTTAGCTCCAAAGCCAGAAAACGATTCTATTCTATTTTCTTCTAAATATTGAAAATGCTTTATTTTCCTATACAGTCTTACACTCATCGGGAATTGATCTTTGTATATGATGTAAGCAGGGAACTTATTTTAAAAAATAGAAAACTAGTTCTCCTAACACCACTAATTTAATAGCTATCTCTTCGGCTGGTTTATAATGTTTTGGGAGGTGTCTCTATTACTTGTGAGATTTCTTTGTATGTATTGGTCTATTGGAGACTATTCTGCCCATCACTACCACACTGTCTTATTTACTATTGCCTTATAAGTCTTAGTGTCTGATAGGGTATTTTATTTTTTTTCAAAATTATCTTAATTATTTTGGAGGTTCACTTTTTACATATAGATAAGTACACACGTACATAGAAGTGCATATAAGTACATGTAGCTCAACAAATTTGTATAGACTGAATATACCTGTAATACAAGTATGCAGATCAAGAAAAAGAAGTCTGTTAGCATTGCCAAAACCCCTATTATGCCCACCTCCTGCCACTAACACTTCTCCCCATAGGGAACCAATGTCATGAATCCATTATCATTGTATACATTTTGATTGTTTTAGTACTTTATATAAATGGAAATATAAAATATATATACTAATATGTCTGATTTCTACTGTTGAGTAATTTCTAGTTTTCACCTCATATATATTGCCACAGTGACCATTCTTATACATGTGTATGATTGAACATATGCATATATTTCTTCTGGGTATATGTCCAAGAGTAAAATTACTGAGTTTGGGGCATACACATATTCAACTCTGATAGATACTCTCAACTTGTTTCCAAAGTGGTTGTACCAGTTTACCCTTAATATGAGACCTCTAGTGGCTTCATATCTCTCAACTTTTGATGTTTCCTTTTTTCTAACTTTAGCCAAGTTAGTTGGCATATAATTCTATTGCACTGTGGCTCTGTTTATTTATTATTGAATTGGAGGGTCTCACTCTGTTGCCCAGGTTGGAGTGCAGTGGCATGATCACAGCTCACTTCACTGCAGCCTCAACTTCCTGGGCTAAGACAATCCTTCCATCTCAGCCTCTCAAGTAGATAGGACTACAAGTGTGTGCCTGCACACCCAACTAATTATTTGATTTTTTTTTTTTGTAGAGACTAGGTCTTACTATATTGCCTAGGCTGGTCTTAAACTCCTAGACTCAAACAGTTCTCCCACATTTGCCTCACACTGTGGTTATAGCATGCATTTTCTTAATAACTAGTAACATTTAGTGCTCACACATCTGTTGGCCAACTATATATCCTATGTCTTGAAGGGTCAGCTTTCAGCTCATTTTTCATTGTTCCCCAAGCATACCCTTTTCACTTCTGTTTCATACTTTTGCTTTTCCTCAAAGTAAACAATCCTCCATCTTGTTTTGCTCCATAGAGCAAATGACTCTTCAAACTTTCCTTTTCCTTCAAGGCCCATCATGCTCTTCATAATCTCTCAAGCTTATACTAATTCCCCAACTAAATATTATATCTATCTCCTTTGATATTTTGTAGAATTAAAAAGTATATATTGATGGTACAGTCTTTCTTTTTTTTCTTTTTTGGGTTGGAGTCTCATTCCATCACCCAGGCTGGAGAGCAGTGGCATGATCATGGGTACCCCAACATTGACCTGCTGGGCTCAGGCGATCCTTCTGCCCCAGCCTTCCAAGTAGCCAGAACTACAGACATACGCTGCCATGCCCAGCTAAATTTTTTATTTATTTATTGTAGAGATGAGGTCTCGCCAAGTTGCCCAGGCTGTTCTCAAACCTGTGGGCTTCAGACAATCCCCACATCTTAGACTCCCAAAGTGCTGGGATTACAGGATTGAACCACCATGCCCAGCCAGTACATTCTTTCTTAAACCAGAAGTATCTCTGTACTGGTCACTTAACCCCTATTTCAGAGATTTCAGACTGTGAGGACAAACTCATGAATGGGCCATGAAATCAATTAGTGTTTGATAACTATAATTTATAAAATATGAAAGAGAATAAACTAAAAATATAATATAAATAAAATATAAATGCAAGTAGAATAGAATAGATAGAAAATATCAAGTTAATTGCATATAATAGAGGTAAATATTTATTTGATAATACTTGTTTCATAGATACATATACCCATGGAGTAGATTGTGATATAAAAGGTATTTCTGACATCAAATTTATCTCAAAAAAAGTTTGAAAATCCCATCCTATTTTACCTTAAGCTCCATGAGGGCAAAGAAAGTCCTCCTTCATCTTTTATTCTTGATAGGACTATTTATTATACTGCCTTTTACATAGGGCAAGACAGGTGATTTGAATTGAATTGATCCTCTGAACTTATACATTTCACTTTCATTCAAAAATATTTTTACACTAAAACATTGCTGTGATAGCTACCCATTTAAACAAAGCTACTTCCTGAAAAATTATGGCATTAGAAATAATGATACATCCCTGCCTTTTATTGAAAGCCCCTAAGTCCTCTATGCCAGCACTACCAGTGCAATAGTGAACTCATCCTGGTCCACAAACATTTTTCTTGCCAAGCCACAAAGAGATCTTTGAGGGTAAACATTTTAAAACATTTATAATAATTTGACATATTAGTTGTATGCCTGTTAATGGATATTGTATATTTTTATTTTTCATCTTATTATTTAGGTGTTTTAGGTCATTAATTTTTATTGTATATACAGAATTATGGGTTCATAATGGTTTGCAAATAAACCAAAAAATATGGTCCTTCACAAAGATGGTTTGAGAAGCTCTGTTCTAAAATATATATGAAAGTTATGCATTTTCAAATTATCAAAAGTACTGATCTCTTCCATAAGTTTCTAATTGTTGTTTCTAAAACAGAAAGTGTTTTATGTGGTTTAGACTTTATTGAAGTCACAATGTATATTTTCTATCATTTTCTGGATTACATTCGTGTATTTTATTTGGAATATTCATGTCTTTTGCTAATGGGCCCAAATCATTTTGACAGTGCTGTGTGTACTAGTAAAATATTTTGTAAATATGTCCTTCTATAAGTGTATTTATTAATATAAATCACTTGTGAATATGTCCTTCTATAAGTGTATTTATTAACATAAATCACTATTGACTATACTCAAATATTAGGTACACTATAAGATACATATAAAAATAGAAATTAGAAAATTTGAGATAAAAGGCAAATATACATGAAGTTCAAGTTCAATGTTTTCCTCCTTTCCCCTTAAGGTGTATATACTTCCACTTTGGAAATCGCTGCTCTAGATTTGGGGCAGTAAATTTTTTCTGGAAAGATTCAAATAGTAAATATTTTCAGCATTCAGTCTCTGTTGCAACTATTTAGTTTTGACTTTAGAGTATAAAAGCAATCGTAAGCAATACTTTTTTAAAAGGCATGGTTACGTTCCAAAAAATTTTATAAAAATAGTGAGTCAGAGTTGATCTAGGAGTTATAGTTTGCCAATTACTGCTCTAGACTCTAGAGAAAATAAATAATCCACTTTTCACTCTTCTAGGAAGTACCAGGTGCTCTGTAAGAAGCCAGAACAATATAAAATCCAAAGATCCTTTTTTTTTTTTTTGAGTTGAAATTTCATTCTGTTGCCCAGACAGGAGTGCAGTGGTACACTCAAGGCCACCACAACCTCGACCTGCTGGGCTCAGGATATCCTTGTGCCTCTGCTTCCCAGTAGCTGGAACTACAGGCATGCATCACTATGCCAGGCTAATTGTGTGTGTGTGTGTGTGTGTGTGTGTGTGTGTGTGTGTGTGTGTGTGTTGAGATGAAGTCTTACCATTTTGCTCAGGCTGGTCTTGAACCCCCTGAGCCCAGGTAACCATCTCACCTCTGCCTCCCAAAGTGTCAAGATTAGAGATGAAAGCGACCGTGCCTGGCCCTTCTTTTTTTTAAATGGAATACAAACAAACTCATTTTATGGATGAGAAAACTAAGACCCAGAGTGATAACCTTCCCTATATCATCTCAGCCAGGAAATTTTGCTATATAGACTATAATTTATGCTTACTAGCCAGATCACCTTGTACTTATCATAAAACTATTGCATTTAATAGCAACAGCATCACATTGTTTTACTGATAGAGAACATTCTATCTCAGCAACTTTCCTATTATTAATTTTTCCTTCAGATTGTGCATAATTTCACCAAAAATTATTGCATTTAGGGCTCAGAAAGCTTAGCAGAATTTTGTCTAACTAGTTCAGAGGTTGAAAGAACCTAAAAAGACAGATGAAAACAAAACAAACAAACAAACAAAAAACAGCCGTTTGCTTTCAGAAAAGCTTCAAACATTGGCAAGAATTCCGGTTACAAAGACTAGATATTCTCAAAGGTTTCATTTCAGTAACTGTACCTGGGATATTAATGATCCACCCATGTGTTGTTTAAACATGCATGGTCAATACATTATGCAAACAGTATCCTGGCCAACAGAATGAAGAGGGCTTTCACACACATTGCTCTTAAGAAACAAAGTCATAGTTAATTCATAGCCAAGGATACAACTAATGTAAATAAAGTTGTCATGCAGGTGAGCAAATCAAGAAGGATGTTGCTATGCTGAAAGTCCTCAAGAATGCCAGCTAGCACCTCTTTATTTGTTCTACTTCTGCACCTAGGACAAGTCCTATAGCTAGTTAATGCTTATGGAAGGAACAAATGAATGAATGAATGATTGAATGATAAGGCGGGCTCCTGAAAAGGACTGAATTATCTACAGAGATCTCTTAAAGTTATTCTCGTTGCTTTCACTTATTTTTTTTCTATCTATTTCATTACGATAATTAAAGATGGAGTTAAGAAAGTATCTCATGAGAAGAATCTTGTGAATAATGATCTGGTTCCTGGAAAAGAAATTGAAGGCCAGAGATACAAAATTATTAGGTCAAAACTGCACATCTTTTGGTAAAGAGTTTACCAATAAATAAAATTTTCAAATATTTTCCCACATTTTATAGTTTTTTTCAAAACCAAACTCATTATTCTAAGACTGTGTTCAGACAACAGATATCCAAATTTACTCTATCTTTAAAATTATGGGTGATCCATCCTCAAACAGCTTGTAGATTTCCTGCTAGGGTATCCCGTTCTCATACTTTTATGACCCTAAAGAAGTCCCCAATGAGAACTGATTTTGAGTGGTTGGGAAGAGGAAAGACTTCCTCTTTCCTGCCCCCAGTGCCTCTACCTACTAGTAGTTTCTTGGAATTTCCTTTAACAAAGGACCACAATTTTTATTCCATAAAAATACTTGAAATGCAAATACTGTGAGAGTGAAAAAAAAAAAAAACCCTCAAAACAAAGCTATTGACTTAGATTCACACCACGGGTTAAATAGCTTATCAGATCTTTTCCAGAGAGTAGGTTCTGGTGGCTACAGGCTCCATGGAGGAGAAAGGCACTGGGAAAAGTAGAACAAATGTTGTCTAATTTACATTTTTGCTTGAGGCTGCCCTACTCCTGAATTTAGTGCAAGTATCCACCTTATCAGTGTTTAGGACTACAACTGCTCTTCCCTTCCTCCACTACAAGGACCTCACCTCCTTCTCCACCTGTGTACTTTTTGGCCCCCGACAGTCACTCTACTAAATGCAGTCTGGTTTAGTCCCTGCCTGTCTCAAGGAGGCCATTCTGAATGGGATATAACACTATACAAGAATATTTTTAGATAACTGTGACCCCGCTAATTCGGAAAACACTTCAGTTTTACTAAAGACAGTGTTACTGGTCTGATCCCCCAGGAGTGGGCTCTGAGATGGCAGCAGGAGGTTTATTTCAGAGGATGATCAGAATCAACACACCCGAGGGACCCTGGGAAGTGCAGTGAGATGGGGTGGGGGCGATAGAGGGGAGAAATTGAGATGCAATGTAGTTGAGCAGAGGTCTCAGTCAATCCTACAGAGAGATCAAGAGTTGAGAGAGCCCTATAGAGTTGTCCTAAGTTGAGTTGAAGCAGATAGCAGGACCTTTATAATCTTGCATGACCAGCCCCTGAAAGTCTTTGCCTGGAAACGGGTGTAAACTTGAGCAAGGCACACTCTTCAGCAGAGGGCAAATCCCAAAAAAGACAATCAGCTAAACACCATCAGCTATCGACTCTCCCAACAGCTGGGGAGAGAGTGCTTCAAGCCTGGTGGCAGGCATCTTAATGGGGCATCATGGTATCTACTAGAATAAGGTCATTACTCCTTCTAAGTACAGGTTTTCAACCAGAGCTGAGAGAAAGGAAAAATTATTCATTATTTTGTTAGAAACTTTACCAAGATCTGTTCTTCTTTTTAGGAAATCACATCAGTGACACTAATGCCACTCATGGTTTGGGGGTTGCCAATTCAACACACATGGGTCGATCTGCACTGGCAACTATCACATGTATAACAATTCATGCAAGCTTCTGCCTGCGTCCCTGTAAGTGTGGTCAGACCCATGAACTGAAATATTTGAAACACAAATTATTATAAATTTTTTATTTCTCTTTTATATTGCAGTTAAGACTATGTATAAGTAATAATATTCATATAAATTTCATTTAAGAATAGGAATGGAAACATGGCAAAATATTTTGTATGAAAAGAGACCATTAGATCTGAAAAAGTAATTTAGGATGGAAGCTTGCTCTAGAGTAATTCTCAACTCTGACTGACCATTACAATCACCTAGGAAGCTAAAAAATACCTCAGTGCCCAGGTCATACCAGATGAATTATATCAGAACTTCTGCGGTAAAACCCAGATATTATTATTTTTGAAACTCCTCAAGGAATTGCAAATACACAGATGAGATTGGAAAAATCTGCACCTTGGAGCAGTGGTTCTCGAACTTGAATGTGAATATCAATCACCTGGGGTTGTTCAACTACGGATTGCTGGGCCCCAGCCCCAGAGTTTCTGATTCAAAAGCTCTGGGATATGACTGAGAATTTGTAATTCCCATCAGTTCCTGGAAAATGCTGACACAGCTAGTCTGAAGATGGACATTGAGAGGCAAAGTTCTAGAGGCTTTTCCTGCTGGGCCAGAATCCTGCCACCATATTTAGCAACTATTCCTTGTCCCTGGTCTCCCCAATCAAACAATTTGAAAAATCATTTCCTTTATCAACTTTTGCAAAGACCCTTTCCTCTCTATGCAGCTATCTCCAAATGCCACATATTCCTACCCTTTTAGGCAGCAAGCACCAATCTTCAGGTGTTGGGAGCCAACATCTATAGCTACATGGCTGAGGCCTGTAAAGGCCCATCTGGAAGATCGCCTCTGACATAGGATATCAGTTATACCTATAATATTGGCGTGTGATTGATGACCAGTGTGCATACATGGCAGTAAAACTTATAAGAAAAATCTCTATACGTCTGATGAAAGGTTATACAGCAGAATGACCTTGTCCTTTCTAAATCTTACTTCTTTCTAGATATTTTTCAAACTTCTATTCTCTGGTGAGTCAACTCTTCAGCAGTTTCCCCTAGAGCTAAGATTAGAGACTAAATTACCATCATAGTCTTATTGCCCTGTTCCTGGCCAGGCAGAAAGGATTGCTATTGTCCCATTACAGGTATACATTTCCTTGCCTTTGTGCTGTTAAATACCGAAAACTGTCTACACCCCAAAGCCATTAACTTGGCGACTATGCCTTTGTTTCATACTGACTATGCCTTTGTTTCGTACTGAAACTCTGTCTGCCTCTGTTTACCTCAGCCTGAGGCCATGTGGCCATCCATTTCCTTACTCAGGGCTGTGAAAGCTACTATATGATTTCTAGAGTAGACTTGTTAGGATAAAATATAATTTATACACTTATAGTTACGTTTTAGAGTATATTTGAGTAAACTTATACTTGCTGTTTTGTTTCTTTTGGCTACATTATTCAAATATAATAGTTACTATACGATTTATGAAAGAATTAATGATAAGGTATTGGCTTATAGGATAAAGCATAGTATTTAAAGGTCAATCATTACAAAAATTAAAGTTTAGACATAGGAAATTCATTTAAGTCATGGTAAGGTTTTATAATTTAAGAATAAGTTTTAATTGTTATAGAATTACAGGACACTACATTCCATAATAGATTAATAGAAATATGTTGGGGACCAGCCCCGACGGAGGGAAGGGTTAGGACCGCAACGGAGAATCCAGATGGCGCTAGAAGAGACCACTCAGGGGCGATTTCTTCTGGGAACAGTCTGATCAGGACTGAAGCCAAATTTTATTTTGACTCCTTCCAACTTATATACCTTTTTCCATACCCTCCATCAGTGTGTCAATCACTTTGGGGGCGTACAAACTTTATGCAAATCACGTATCACGAGACTTGCAAGTTTCCAGCAAACAATTACAATTCCATGATACATGACGTGTTTCACAAAACTTACATTAAATTCACAGGTATACAATTTTTATACAGATTGTTCAAAGTGTTCTCCACAATGTTCAATAAATCATTCACATTATACTCTTTGTTCCAGACCCTGATTAATACAAAAACTTTTCTAAGTTAAATCCAAGTTTACTGACTCCTAATGTTTTCAATGATTAATAGTATCAATTTAACACTATACTATAATCTATAAGTTTACTTAAATGACTCAGTTATTCTATTAATCTATTACGGAATGTAGTGTCCTGTAATTCTATAACAATTAAAACTTATTCTTAAATTATAAAACCTTACCATGACTTAAATGAATTTCCTATGTCTAAACTTTAATTTTTGTAATGATTGACCTTTAAATACTATGCTTTATCCTATAAGCCAATACCTTATCATTAATTCTTTCATAAATCGTATAGTAACTATTATATTTGAATAATGTAGCCAAAAGAAACAAAACAGCAAGTATAAGTTTACTCAAATATACTCTAAAATGTAACTATAAGTGTATAAATTATATTTTATCCTAACAAGTCTACTCTAGAAATCATATAGTAGCTTTCACAGCCCTGAGTAAGGAAATGGATGGCCACATGGCCTCAGGCTGAGGTAAACAGAGGCAGACAGAGTTTCAGTACGAAACAAAGGCATAGTCAGTATGAAACAAAGGCATAGTCGCCAAGTAAATGGCTTTGGGGTGTAGACAGTTTTCGGTATTTAACAGCACAAAGGCAAGGAAATGTATACCTGTAATGGGACAATAGCAATCCTTTCTGCCTGGCCAGGAACAGGGCAATAAGACTATGATGGTAATTTAGTCTCTAATCTTAGCTCTAGGGGAAACTGCTGAAGAGTTGACTCACCAGAGAATAGAAGTTTGAAAAATATCTAGAAAGAAGTAAGATTTAGAAAGGACAAGGTCATTCTGCTGTATAACCTTTCATCAGACGTATAGAGATTTTTCTTATAAGTTTTACTGCCATGTATGCACACTGGTCATCAATCACACGCCAATATTATAGGTATAACTGATATCCTATGTCAGAGGCGATCTTCCAGATGGGCCTTTACAGGCCTCAGCCATGTAGCTATAGATGTTGGCTCCCAACATTCAGGACAGCTTTTTTTGAGTTAGTGTCTCACTCCATCACAGACTGGAGTGCAGTGGCATGCTCATGGCCACCCCAGCATTGACCTGCTGGGCTCCAGCGATCCTTCTGCCTCAGGCTTTCAAGTAGCTGGAACTACAGGTGCAGGCTACCACATCCATCTAATTTTTGATTCATTGTAGAGACGAGGTCTCGCCAAGTTGTCTGGGCTGGTCTCAAACCCATGGGCTCAGACAAGCCACTTGTCTCAGCCTCCCAGAGTGGTGGGATTACAGTCTGAGCCACTGAGCCCGAGCTGAAATTTCTTAACGACTCTCCCAGTGCCTAGTATTTAGTCACCCTCATTCGTTTGTCATACAAGGTCTTTTATGATATGACCCCAGCCTCTCTCATCATTTCATGGCTCATTTTCTCTCTACATTTCCAATGTTATAACCATATTTGACCACTACCTGTCTGCTTCTGTATCTACTCATGATGATTATTCAGAATGTCTAGCCGTCCTCAGTTCCTCTACCTGGCAACCCCCAATTCGTCTTTAAAACCTCAGCTTAAATATCTTGCTTTCTGTTATTTTCTAAAACTCCCAAGTAGAGGTGCCCACTCTTTTCTTTGTGGCACTTCAATAACTTATATATATATCTTTTGTATACTTATTCCTGTAACAATACTGCTTGTCTACACATCTACTTCTGATATTTTTGGTGCATTACACAAAATCCCAGTGCTGTTTCATTTTGATCCTGGTGGGTAGACTTGACTTGAGTTTGGAGGCAACATCTCATGGTGCTGGGGTCGCCTAAACACAATGTGCGGTGTGGGAAAAGCATGTGAATATATGAGAGAAGTGTTAGACAACAGAGAATGAGAAGGACTGTGTTTTTTGGGGGGGTTTTGTTTATTTTTTTGGGTTGGAGTCTCACTCTGTTGCCCAGACTGGAGTGCAGTGGCACACTCATGGCCATCCCAGCATTGAGCCACTGGACTCCAGCAATCCTTCCACCTCAGACTTCCAAGCGGCAGAACTACAAGTACATGCTACCAGGCCCTACTAATTTTTTTTATTTATTTTAGAGACAAGATCTCACCAACTTGCCTGGGCTGGCCTTGAACCTGTGGGCTCAGGCAATTCACTCTCCTCTGCTTCCCAAAGTGCTATGATTACAGGCTGAGCCACCAAGCCCAGACATGGGCTGTGTTGAACATGAGAGTGCATGGCATGTGTCAAAGGGGCAGCCACTACATGGCTGTCAGTTCATCTCTGCAGGCCAGATCCCACTTCTGGCATGGTTGGAAAAGCAAAGGCTTTTGAAATAAATGGAACTCCATTCTCAGATATACCCTTCACTCGCTGTGGGAACGGGAGCGTGTTATTGAACATGTCTGAGATTCAGTGTCCACTTCTGAAAGGGAACTAACTGCTCAGTGAAACACCATCATTTTCCATCCTAGGCATACTGCCGATACCATTTCCATCCTCTCTCACAATGAGGTGATGTCATCTTCCCGTGTTCTGTTCATCAGAATGTGAAGGGAAGAAAGGCACACCCCTAAAAACCTCCTGTCTCAGTTTCAGTTTCCCCAGAGGCACATCATGAGATAAAGAGGAAAGCACCAGTGGTTTATTTGGAAGGTAACCTGAGGAAATAACAATGGAGGAGTCATGAAAGGAAGGAGGCTAAAGATGACATGCACTTAAGCAAGTTACCACTGTAGGCAACTGGAGCTTGCTCCTATAGGGAACACCCATAGACAGAAAAGGATTTCTCCACCTCCACCCCACCTAAGGTCAAATGACCCTTGAGTGGGGATAGTTATATACCAGTCCTCATAAGTCATCATTTGATGGCTATGAATTAGTCCCTGGGCACTTCTGTCCTGCTACATATGTGAGCAGACAAGACTCAGGTAGTCAGAGAAACCCACATGAAAGAGGTGGTGGTGGCCATGGTGTTGGAAGTGGGACAGGTATGCACTGAATGGAAAAGGCCAAGGGGATATGGGTGGACCCCTGGGGATATGGCTGCTGTCCTTGTCTCACAGCTGAAGGAGGAAGACTCCAAGGTCTTAGAGGAAGGCAGAACCATAGCACCGAAGGTGCCTAGATCCTAAAATTACCCCTTGGAAGGCTGGTCACTGACTGGGACAATTAGCAAGTAAATAGACAATTATGCTAAGCCACAAAAATGCAGGGATTGCTTGTTACAGTGGTTAGCTTCTCCTGAGCAGTGTAGGGAGAAAGTGGATATTTAAACAGCCAGCCATATCCACTGCTTAAATCCTGGGATTGGTGGGTAACAGATAATACCACTGAATTACTACCTTGCTAATAACAATCTGTGAAACATCAGATAAAAGCCCTTGAAGCTACAAAGGAATGAAAGGCAAGCAGATATGAGAAAGAGCCATTGGTTTATATGCATGAAAAGTCCAGGCTCTGAAATGCAGAGGATCCTTGAGCTTTGCTCTTTGGCTACATTTTTTCAGCTTTCTCTTTGTGGAGAGAACAGACTAGATTAGCTCTTACAGGTATGTTGACCCTCAGGTGCCACAGACTCATCTAAGATTTCAGACTAAAACTCTCCAGGTGGCAGAGATCAGCCATGAATTTGTACCTGAGTTCTAAGCACAACAGGGAAAAGACACACTCTATTCTTTGGCTCCTGCTCAAAAGGAAAGCCAGCTTTGTGGTTACTGCTCCTGTTGGCCCAATGTTGACAAGGAAGGAGGAGTCAAATGGAACGGATTATGCCATCACAAAGCCCAGTCCTCCAGTGGAGGGCATTAACATTTGTTGACTGCCCATCATTTGGCAAACATGGTACTATAATCCCATTTAGCCTCCTGATAGCCCCAACAGGCATCATCCACATTTTTCAGGTGGGAAAATGGAGGTTTAGTGAAAAAAGTCCTCTCAGCAAGGTCAAGAGCCAGAAAGTGATTAAACCTTCAAGAAACCAGAAACAGTGTACATTTCACCAACTACATCCTGCCTCCTCTTTCTCTAACTTTTCCCCATGCAATGCATAAGTGTAAAAAGTACAATGTATTAGAAATTTTTGGTCAGCAAACTTAAAAATCATATGCTTGGTTTTCTAAATACTCATCTAATCATTTTATTTATTTAAGTAATTATCAAATTAATTTATGTAAGCTGTTATCTAAATATTTTCTTCCAAAAACTCGTGTGCTATTCACAAATTAGGCATCTAAAGATATTTTGTTTAAGGAATCACTGAATCCACTGAATGTGCTTTGAGACCCTTTTTGCATGTCAAGTTTCTGTTTTTGTCCCCATTCTAATATACAGTTGGTAAGATTTAACTTCCATAATATCTTTGCCTTTTCACCTCTGTTCTATAACTCCACCCAACTATTCCTTCCCCCATCCTAACAATGGCAATGAAACTCCACATCTCAAATATCTTTCCCAGCAGCTGCAATACTCAGAAATCTATCTCCTCCCACTTTGTTTTGCATCATCTTCTTTCTCATGGTATAATTCTCCCTGGGGGAAGACCACTCACTTATCATCCCTGATAAAAATAACCAAAAGTTTGTAAAACTTTACAATTCACAAATCAATTTCCTTCAAGACTGTCATTTGATTTTCATAATCACCTAGAGAGGAAGACAAGACAGGTATTCTTCACTGCTGTTTCAAATGAGAAAGTTGAGTTAGAGAGGGGCTAGATGATTTGCTCAGGATCATGCAGCTAGCAGATGAATGAAGAAGCAAACGATGGTGTTCTATCTCCAAGTGGATAAAGGAGAAGATTGCATTAGATGCAGGTCAATGCCCTCATGCAAACAGGGGCAGTAGAACTTTTAGAAGGGCTGGTCTGTTCTTCAGATGTAAGAATAATTTTGAAAGGACTTTGATTTTATAAGTGACATTTTCTTGCTAAAAGTGCCCAACTGATTGTGTGCAAAATAGCCTTAACACCATCAAAGTATGACCCAGAAAGCTGTGGCTAATTCTTCAAAGATGCCAAGGATATCTCGTACAGTGTTGGGTTGCTCAATAGATTCTCGTTGATTAACTGGAAAGTAGAATTCGGAATGAAATGAATAGGCTATTTCCTATTGGACCTCTTTAAGCCCTCACATCCTTCTCTGTAAAATCAGATAACACAATCTGCCTTAATCATTGCTGTGAAAATGAGAAAAGACAATGTATAATTGAGTTTTGCAAAAATTTACCCATGATATGTGATTCTTTTTATCAGTTGTTTTGATAGTGGTGGTGGCTGTAGTAGTGTTCACTGTTGTTTTAGTTATCCACAGCTGTGACTGTGGACAGACAAACTGAAATAAAACATTTCATTGTTCTACTTCCATAGGACTTTTTTTTTTTTTGAGTTGGAGTCTTACTCTGTCGCCCAGACTGGAGTGCAGTGGCTGCTCCTGGCCACCGCAGCCTTGACCTGCTGGGCTCCGGTGATCCTTCTGCCTCAGCCTTCCAAGTAGCTGGAATTACAGGCATGCACTACCGTGCCCGGCTGATTTTTTTATTTATTGTAGAGATGAGGTCTTGCTGCCCAGGAAGGTCTCAAACCCGCGGGCTCAGGCAATCCACTCACCTCAGCCTCCCAGAGGCGCGGGATTACAGGCTGAGCCACCGAGCCCAGCTCCGTAGGACTGTCTTTATAGCACATAAATGAGTTGTGCATGAAGCTGAAGAAGGAATTAATGAGACAGTTTGGGTAAGCACGAACTTACATTCTCTCATCCCTCTATGATGATAAAAGAGTGATATCTTGGGAATGAGAAGAAAAAGAACTTGTGGAGGAAGAAGAGTGCCTAGTCACTTCAGGTTACATGAACTAGAGAGGCAGTGTTGTGTATCAGGATCAGACTTTCACGGTCCATAGGTTCAGATTTGAATTCCAACTCTATCCCTTGCTAACTGGATGGTGTACTTAGCCTGTATGAGCCTTATTTATCTGTAAGAAAAACCTCAAGAATATTCCTCTTGTTGATTTGTTGTAAATATTAACTTAAATAATGTATATGGTTCCTGTCACACGGAAAATTCTCTAGTGTACACAGTGGCTGCCATTACGCTTACAAGAAGAATTCAGAAAAATAGAAGATCCCAAAATAAACTCAATAAAGCCAGAAAAATTTTATGCACCCTTCTATCCTCCATATCCATTGAATGAAATCTGGCTTTCATATAGAATTCACCAAATAGGTCTTGATCTTCAATCGCAAATAGAATTGCCAACAGGAATGACTGCAGAGGAACTTGTCATCACACAGAACACCTTCAGCTGGGTTCCTAAGACTTTAATGTCTCTGAGTTGGATTGTCTGCTTTCCCACATCATCAGTTGGGATTTTGGGTCTAAAGATCCCAGTACCAGAACCAGGTAAGTGGCCACACAGTCTGTCACTGTTTTACATGTATCAGAAATAGGACCTCTTCCACTCTTAGGCACAGTCTTCACCATCTAGTGTCTGTTGGACATCCAGTCAATCCAGACTTTGTTGTGTTAATCAATATTGCTGAATATCTGCCATCAATCTTTGCCAGTGACAAGAATGTATGAATTGAAACAGAGAGGCAGGAGAAAAAAAACCTCCCAACAGTTCACATGACAATTCTTCAACCATCCAGTACGATTTCTCAAACAGTTTTTGTAGTCTAGCAACTCTGTATAAGTTTCCTATTGCTGCTGTAACAAATTACCACAAACCCAGTGGCTTAAAAGAATGCAGATTTATTCTCCCACTATTATTGAGGTCAGAAGTTCAAAATAAATTTTACCAGGCTGAAATCAAGGTGTCAGAAAGCTAGGTTTCTTCTAGAGGCTGCAGGGAAAAATCCATTTCTTGCCTTTCCTGTGTCTGCTGTCATGTTTTAGATTGTGATGCCATCACTCCAGTCTCTATTTTCATTACCACACTGCCGTTTTCTCTTTTGTGATGAAAACTTCCTTTTTTTCTTTTTTCTTTTTTAGACACGAGCTTCACTATATTACCCAGATTGCTCTCAATCTCCTTGCTCATGCCACCCTCCTGCCTCAATCTCCCAAGAAGCTAGGACTACAGGCATGCAAGAGTTTTGCACAAGGAAGTTTTGATTCATTCAGGTTTCACCTGGAAAATCTAAGATAATCTCCCTTCTCAAGATTCCTCAATTTAATTACATTTATAAAGCCCATTTTTTGCCATACAAGGTAACAATCAAAGGCTCTGGGGACTAGGATGTGGACACTTTTGGGAAGAGAGGGAGTAGTGTTATTTAGTTTACCACAGGCTAACCTCACAGAAAAACTGTAGTGATAAATCCACTCCTTAAAAGTGTGAGAATCATTAGTAACTTTAGTCTTCCTCTTCCCAAACTTCACTATATTTCATACAAGAGGAGAAGAGAGTAGGCAGGTTTGGGAAAGAGAATCATAGAACCATTTTTTAAAATTTAACAAAATTAAAAAACAGTCCAAACTTCAAAAACTGTAGTGAGCATTTAGATATTTTGCTCAAAAGAAATAGTAAACCGAGTTTATTGTCTCCAGCAGAGTCACTGTCACAAATGTGTATGTGCATATGAACACACAACTGGAAAACATACACAAATGGTACTTCCAAGTTGGTACTCTGCCTTTCTCTATATCCTAGAAGACATGGCTCTGCTAACTCCCAATTCCCATCACTCCTCCTAAAAAACTGGAACTAAATTACATCGTCATTTATTTCTTTCTAGAGAGATGCCACTCCACTTCGCACTGCTGCTCACCACTGCCCATTTTTGATTACGAATGACCAGGGACAATCATTGCAAGTCTATTCTTCCATTATAGTCACTTAATCAAAGCATCATGGGAGGAAGGAGAAAGCACACAATTCACCATCTGAAACTCCCAAAAACAATTCGAAATGGTTCCCTGGAATTAGGTGAACCAAAAGAGGTTCTTAGTGCAAAGAAGCTTTACAGAGCAAGAGGGGAGATATTGTACAACATATGCTGAGACATGCAGATGCTTTTGTGGGTGTATCTAGAAAGCATCAGAGATGACACATTCAGAAAGGAACATAACATAGAACTAGCAAACAAGATTCTGTTTAAACAACAGAATCTCATTTGCTACATACATCATGATGACAAATTTAAATAGAGAGAGTAAGAAACAAACAAACAATGATAGTGTGAAAAATTCCACCATTCTAAGTGAATGTGACTTAGGATGGGTATTGGTAGGGGAACGGGAAAGTGGGAAAAAGAAGAACAGGAAATTGATATATAATGCACTAATGAGCAAGATGTTGCTGTGAGCCTACAGGGCTCAGTCCCACAGGTGTCCTCTGGGAGGTTGTATAAAGTCATTTCAGAGTGTCCCACATAAGGGACGAGAAAGTTGGGGTATTTCTCCTCTAGCACCTGCCCCCAATTGGCAGAGGGTTGTTCCTTAGGGCAGGAGCTCCTGGGTACTCATATCCAGCCCTGGCCAGCTGGGCTTGCTCCGGCCATCAGAGAGAGCCCTTTGGCTGTGAGTTACAGGTGTTAATAGAAAAAAGGATTCTTGTGTCCAGGAATTGTGATTGTAAGGGAATACCAGCAGTGCACTGATAGTGACTGTGCCAAGGTCAGCAGGAGATGGGAGATGTGAATCAACATTTATGAAACCAGCTTCACTCCCTGTGGTCTCTTTTCGTGTGAGCATCACATCATCCTGAGTGTCACTCTAATGTTTAAAATAGGAATTTCCATAAGACCAAAAATATCTATTTCCCGTGCTGCTCTAATGGCAAACAGAAAACTGTCCCAACACTCAGCACTGCATGAGATCTTTCATCCTCCAACTTTTAAAGGTCTCAGAAACTTCAGATCCCCTCTGTTGAGAAATTTAGTGAAAGAAAGAAGAGAGTTAGGTAAGAAGCAGTAGTCAATGAAAGGAGTTTTTGTTGCTGTTCTAAATAAAATGATAAAGGAGATTGAAGCCCTTAGTTGTGTCACTCTGTAGTGTAAGTTTTCTCCTTCTTATTGTAATCCTTACTCATACAGTTGTAGGAAGTCCATAAGCCAGATTATATACACAGGGTTTATGTAGTCCTGGTATATTGTGGGCACTCAATGCACTTAAATTCTTGCTTTTACAAAACTTAACTTTGTGAGATAAACTAACAGTATTGATGTATTATGTCCTGATCTAAAAAATCAAAGTTAAATCTGGTTTAAAATCCTAATACACTGCCTCTAATATGCTCTTGAGAGTGGTTATGATCCATTTTATAACTTCCCTTGCCCTAAGAAACATGCCCTCCATCAGGGACTGGATCTTGGAGTGCAAGACTTTCTTAAGCAAAGAAGCAGTTGAGAGGTGGGCTGTTTTTCATCTGCATTGACCACATTCTAAAGGCACTAGATACAACCATCTATACAAAGCAGATTAACTGAAGACTCTGAACTTGTCTGGACACAAGTGTGAAACTGTTTAATTTTTCTTCCGGGTCATTCTCTTTGACCACTTTCTGTTGAATATCCCTTTCTGTTGTGTATTTTGGAAAGAATTTATACTTTTCAATTGTTTTACCATTAAAAATGTCCAGTCTGCTGTAAAACTTCAATCATACAATCAATGATGCCCCAAAAAAAGAAGGTGGAATATATATATATATATTTGTGAAGAAAGGGTAGCTACAGGTGAACCACCTTGTGCCCCCATCTCCTCACCAGTTTCCTGGCTTTATTTTAGTTTGGTTTGGTTTGTTTGTTTTATATGACACTGAGAGGGACATGAGAGAGGACTAAGGATTGGTGTGATGAGACAAGGGAGGGTAATTCCGACGTGAAGTCTGTAATCATGGAATGATGCTGAAAATTAAGTCATCTTAAATCTCTTCTCTCACACCACCAGTCTCTGAGCAATCCAAAGCCTGGATTTCCTGGTTGCAGAGTTTCTCTGCCTGAATGTTTTATAGAAACTTAGACAGATATGAAAGGAAACCCCTTGACTTACCTTGGACGGTGCCCCTTATTCTGTTTAATCCATTTTTGTCACCAGCCCTGGCATTGCATTGCCAGTTATAGAAGTTACAAATCATTGGATCATCCTTTTATTTCTGTTACATCTTAAAAGTCTCTTTCACACTGCCGGTTCCCATAGCTCCCAGGGCCCTCTTGTCAGAATGACATTCCTTGTGGATGGGTGGTAGGAAAACAACTCAGTTACACCCATGTTAGCTAAACTCATTTGTCCTGGTTGCACCAGGAAATGAAGATGCAGGGTGTTCTGTGGCTGCTCTCTTTACACACTAAAATTTCTGTCTAATTCTCACTTCCACCTACACAAAAAGACAAAGGACAGAAAAATTAGTAAGTGTGTTACAGATGGACACTGCACTGCACATTATACTAATAGAGCACCCTGTGGGAGAGAGAAGACACAACAGCCTTTCCTACTAGGCCAGTGATTCAGGACTGCAATTCTCTCCTCTACCTTGTCCCAGTTGTCCCCTTTCATAGAACTGATGAGAAAATGTGGGGTGGAGAGAATGGTTGAGGACATCGGGCTCATTTAGATTATCCACTAAAAAATTATTTTTGGGGGTCAGGAAGATGGTGGCTGAGCAAGTTGGACTATATGAGTCCCTGTGTGAATGAGTGAGTGTATGGAAAACTTTGTGTATGTGCTGGTGAGCGAGTGGGCATGTGAGTGACTGACTGAGTGAAGGCTAGGGAGTTAGCAGCCAGGGCTTCCAGGTGCAGCAGTTTGTGCCACAGATGCTGGGCTTGTACCCTGACAACTCCCAGGACACAGAAGCTGAGGGACATTTTCTTTATTTCTTTTTTTTTTAATTAATAAACTCTCCCTGGGAAAAAAATGCTGGGACAGTGTAGGTGGGAGCTCATGAGCAAGTGGCCAGGCCCCAGGTGCAACAGCTGGTGCTGCAGCTTCTCTGTTCCATCCTTGGCTCTTTCCAGGTTGCAAAAGATGAGTGCCATTATTATTATTTTTTAAACGGACAAAAGTGGCTGGGAGAAAATATCACCCCAGGCTCTTCCTCACCAGTGCACAAGGAGAGAGATTCCCAGCTCCTGGCTTTGCCTCAACACTGCAGCGCCTAGCAGAGCACTGGTAGCAGGGGCTGCAGAGGGAGTCCAGAGGCAAAGTCCCACAGAAGAGGACAAGAGATGCACACTACCACCATCTTGAAGGTGGGGCAGGAAAGAGATCTGACTTGCTCACCATGGAGCAACAGATGTGATCTCTGTGACTGGCAGATCATCTACTCAGGGATTGATCATGGTCCAGAAAGAATATACTGAAAGCACAAACTTCAGAGGGACCTGATGAGTGCCGAGTTCCAGGCATCCCACCCCCTAACCTGATCCAGCCATGGGACAAAGGGTGTGGCCAGTAAAGAATGAGGAAGAACTCCAAAGAGATCAGTGGTGAGTTTTGGGCTTACCCAAACCCCCTCCTCACCAGCAACTCTCTGAACATCAGACCCACACAGCTGGGCCACGACTGAAAGGGACAAACCCAGGCAGAGCTTGGATGTCAGTTTCAATAGGAGACCTCCATTCCAGGATAGGCCTGGCTACGGCATCCCCCCCGCTACTCCGTGAATACATACCTGAGGAAGAGACAATCCCATACCTCCCCACCTGAGGAGATATCCCTGACCATATGAGAGTGGGAGGGGAGTACTACAGCCCCACCCAACTCCACTGCCCCTCCTACTTCCCTGCTTCACACACCGAGGAGAGAATGAACGACAGACCTGGTTAGAGGAACAATTACAGAACCTGCCACAATTTTTGACTGTTAGCTCATCTATTTTTTAAATATTTTTCCTTTGTGCATGAATATGTATATGAGGGTTTGATCTACTCCCCCTAAAATATATTTTCTTTTCTTTTTCTGTTTCTTTCTTTTTTAAAAAAAAAATATTTATTTATTTTTTATTATGAAGTTGTGGGGTACAGTTAAGGGTTAGGTATAAATTGCGTTTCATTCAGGCACCCTGTTGATATGGGGTGTTTCTCCGTTACCAGACAGATATTTGCTACTGTTAATCCCATCTCCCTCCCCCCACCATAGTTTCCCAGTACTGTCAGTCATTTTCGTATAGTATTGCATTGGATGTTAAGGTCCAGTATATGAGTGAGAACATGTGATACTCGGATCATTGTTTCTGTGAGAGGTCACTCAGTATTATAGACTCTAGTTCCATCCAGGTTGCTGTGAAATTCATGATTTTGTTCTTTTTTATGGCTGTGTAGTATTCCATCGTGTATATGTACCACATTTTTTTAATCCAGTCCTCTTTTGACGGGCAGCATGGCTGTTTCCAGATTCTTGCTATTGTGAACAACGCTGTGATAAACATACATGTGCAGGTATCTTTCTTATAGAGCGATTTGTGTTCCTCAGGATATATTCCCAGTAGGGAGATTGCGGGGTCATATGGGAGGTTGGTATTTAGAGCTTTTAGGAATCGCCACACTGCTTTCCACAGAGGTTGCACTAGTTTACACTCCCACCAACAGTGTAGAAGTGTTCCCTTTTCACCATACCCTCTCCAGCAGCTGTTATTTTTTGCGTTCTTGATAATTGGCATTCTGACTGGAGTTAGGTGATATCTCAGTGTGGTTTTGATTTGCATCTCACTGATGATTAGTGAGGTTGAGCATTTCTTCATGTGTTTGTTGGTTGCTCGGATGTCTTCCTTTGTGAAGTGTCTGTTCATATCTTTTGTCCATTTTATAATGGGGTTGTTTGTTTTTTTCTTTTCAGCATGTTTGAGTTCCTTGTAGATCCAGGATGTTAAGCCTTTGTCAGAACTGGTGTTGGCAAATATTTTTTCCCAGTCTGTAGGCTGTCTCCCTGCTCTCTTGATGGTTTCTTTGGCTTTGCAGAATCTTGTCAGTTTAATAAGGTCCCACTTGTCTATCGTCTCTCTTATGAGCTGTGGGTTTTGGGTTTTGTTCAGGAATTGGATGCCAGTTCCGATTTCCATGAAGGTATTTCCTTCATTTTCTAAGGTCCTTATGGTTTGAGGTTTTACATTTAGGTCTCTGATCCACTTGGAATTAACCTTTGTGCATAGGGATAGATAGGGGTCCTGTTTCAATCTTCTGCATGTGGTCAGCCAGTTTTCCCAGCACCATTTACTGAATAGGGTCTCCTCTCCCCAGTGTTGTTTTCTGTTTATGTGTGTATGTGAATGATTGAATGTTCACCTTTCAATTTTGTTGTTGTTATTTGTTTCTTTTTTGCTCTTTTGTTCTACTAATTTTTTATTTTTATTTTTTATAGTTTAATGTGTGTGTCAATATATGTGTGAGGGTTCGGCCTGAATTCCATTTTTTCTCCCTTCCAGTCTTTCTATTTTGCTTCTCTATTCACTTTATGCTAGGCATATGTGTGTGTTTTAAATTTTCTTGAGGTTTTTTTTTTGTTGTTGCTTGTTTTGTTGTTATCACAGTTTGTTTTGGGGGATGTGTGTATGTCTGTGTGTGTGTTCAATTGTTTTTTACATTGGTTTCTGCTTTACATCGTCATATAGAGTGGTTGGGGAGTGGGTCTCAGGGAACACATACCACAATAAGTGAACATTGTAATTTGCAAGTAGTTTTTTAATCCTAGCACCACATCCCCTGCTTTATTCAAATTTCAAAAACTACATGAGACAGCAAAGCTTTCCATCCACTATCTTATTTCAAAATACAACTAACCCAGAATCCAGATTAAGGAAGAATAGAGGACTGAGCAAGCATCAGAAGGGAAAGACTCTCTCACTAACACTGAATAAGAACTAAAGAGAAAAAGAAGAGATCTGTCACAAATGAGGAAAAAACAAAGGAAGACCTCAGGCAGTTTCAAGTGTACCAAAGACAAACCTCCTGAAAAATCAGGCCTTGGTGGAATGGAAGTCACCAATGATTGGCCCCAGAATACAACAGGGATTAGGGAATGAATGGAAAAAGTGAATAAGACTCAGGAAAGACAAGATGCAACACTGCAAGAACTTGTAACAGAGATTTTGGCAATAAAAAATTTCATCTAGGAAGTAAATAACAAGATGACAAGCATGGAAAGCAAAATTAATCTAGCTGAAGAAAGAATTTCAGAACTTGAAGACCAGAACATGGAATTAACCCTATCTGTAAAAAACATAGAAAGAAGACTCAGAAAGAAAGAACAAAGCCTATAAGAGATGTGTGATTATGTCAAGAGGCTGAACCTATGCCTGATTGGTCCCAGAAGTAAAAAGGGAAATGAAGAATAACTTGGAGCAAGTATTCCAAGAGGTAATCTAAGAAAACTTTCCTCATCTCACCAGAGATGTGACCAGCCAAGCACAGGAGATACAGAGAACCCCCACAAGACATCAAATTATAAGGCCAACTCCTAGACACACAGTAATTTGCCTACACAAAGTAGGCAAAAAAGAAAAAATCCTAAAGACAGCAAGAGAGAAAGGTCAGACAACCTACTGCAGAAAACCAATCAAAATAGCAGCAGGCCTGTCAGCAGTAACACTACAAGCAAGAAGGGACTGGATCCCTATATTCAAAGTCCTCAAAAATAAACAATTTCAACCAAGAATTTCCTATCCATTCAAGCTCAGCTTCATCAGTGATGGAGAATTAAAATCCTTCCCAGACATCCAATCCCTAAGAGATTATGGAGCTTCCAGACCAGTTCTATAGGAGACACCTAAAAAGGTATTGAGCACAGAAGAAAGAAAGAAAAAAAAGAATGACCACACACTTCCCAAGAGAACAGCAGAGCACAGAATAAGCAGAGAATACAGCACAAAAAGTAACTTAAAAGCACACAGATATTAAACCCAAATCCCCCCAAAAAACCAAACAAACAAAAAAGAGAAAAAACTTTATAAGAACCTCATGACAGCAATAAACAATCACATTTCAATAATCAGCCTGAATGTGAATGGACTAAATGCACCACTGAAAAGACACAGAATGACAAACTGGATAAGAAACCATGACCCAATGATTCGCTGCATCCTGGAGACTCATCTAATTGCAAGGGTTGTACACAGACTCAAAGTTAAAGGATGGAAAATGAGTTCCAGGTAAATGGATCACAAAAGAAGTCAGGAGTTGTGATCTGAATATCAGACAAAACAACTTTTAAGCTATCAAAAATTTAAAAAGATGCAAAAGGACACTACATAATGAAAAAAGGTTCAATCCATCAACAAGAAATATCTATCCTAAACATATATGCACTCAACACGAGAACACCAGCATTTGTACAGAAACTACTAAGTAAACTAAAAAAAAGGATATTGAATTACACTATTATAGCAGGGTACTTAAATACCCCACTAACAGCCCTAGATACATCATCAAGGCAAAAAATCAGCAAGGAGATCCAGAACCTAAACTTGACACTTGAGCAAAAGGACTTAATAGATACCTACAGATTATTGCACTCAACAATAACAGAATATACATTCTACTTATCACCACATGAAATGTACTCCAAGATCGATCACATCCTTGGTGATAAATGAAGCATAACCAAATTCCATAAGATTGAATTCTTGCCATTCACACTCTCAAACCATAGTTGAATAAAAATAAATATCAACACCAACAACATTACCCAAAGTCCACAAAGACATGGACAGTAAATAGCATGAAACTGAACAACTACTGGGTCATCACTGAAATCAAAGCAGAAATTAAATGATTCCTGGGAACAAATGAAAATGAAGAAATATCTTATCAAAACTTCTGGGATGCCATGAAATCAGTTCTAAGAGTGCAATTTATATCTCTATGAGCACACATCAAGAAAATGGAAAGGGCACATGTGGAGAGCCAAACAAATCACCTAAATGAGCTAGAAAGAGAAGACCACCAAAACCCCAATCTTAACAGAAGAATTCAAATCACCTAAATAAGATCCCAAATACAGGACATAGAAGACAAAAAATATCATAGAAAACATCAGCAAAACAAAAAGCTGGTTCTTTGAAAGAATAAACAAGATTGATGGACCCCTAGCCAGAATGACCAACAAAAAGAGAAAAAAGCTCAAAAACATACAATCAGGAATACAAAAGATCAAATCACAACTGACCTTGAAGAAATACAAAAAATTATCAGCGATTACTATGAACACCTGTACAGAAACAAACTTGATAATCTAAATGAAATGGAGGACTTTCAGACATCACGCAACTCCCCAGGTTGAAATAAGAAGACATTGAGACACTAAATAGACCAACAACAACCTAGGAAATTGACTCTGTCACACAAAAAGTACCTATCAAAAAGCCCTGGACTGTATGGCTTTCCATCAGAATTCTACAAAATGTACAAAGAGGATCTGATACCAATCTTTTTGTAAGTATTCCAGGCAATTGCGGAAGAAGGAATTCTCCCCAAATCATTTTATGAAGCTAACATCACACTGATACCCAAAATGGATAAAGATTCAACAAAAAAAGAACTGCAGGCCAATATCCCTTATGAACATAGATGCAAAAATCCTCAACAAGATTTTAGCAAATTGGATCCAAAAACACATCTCAAAAATTATCCACCATGACCAAGTAGGCTTCATCCCCAGGATGCAAGACTGGTTCAACATTCACAAGACCATAAATGTAATTAAATAAATCAACAGATGTCAAAAAAGAACTGCATGATTATATCACTAGGTGCATAAAAAGCTTTTGATAAAATCCGGTATACCTTCTTGATAAAAACCCTCAAACACCTAGGTATAGAAGGAGCATACCTCAAAATACTAAGTGCCATCTACGATAAACCTACAGCTAATATATTTCTAAATGGACAGAAACTAGAAACATTTCCCCTAAAAACTGGAACAAGACAAGGCTGCCCACTTTCACCCCTCTTGTTTAACATTGTGTTGGAAGTCCTAGCTTGAACAATTAGACAAGAGAAGGAAATGAGGAGTATCCAAATAGGAAAAGAGGAATTCAAATTATCCCTCTTTGCTGATGATATGATCCTATACCTTGAAAATCCAAGAGAACCTGTCAAAAACCTGCTTGCACTGATAAAAGACTTTGTTGAAATCTCAGGGCTCAAAATAAATGTGCAAAAGACAGTTGCATTCCTATACACCATCAACAAGCCGGCAGAGACACAAATTAAAAGCACAATCCCATTCACAACAACCACAAAAAAAATTGAAATACCTCGGCATCTTCTTAACCAGAGAAGATAAAGACCTTTACAATGAGAACTACAAAACACTACTCAAAGAAATACAAAATGATACAAACAAATGGAATAATATTCCATGCTCATGGATAGGAAGAATCGACACTGTTAAGATGTGCATCCTACCAAAGTCAATCTACGGATATAACAAAGTATCCAATAAGCTACCAACACCATTCTCCAACCTGAAAATGACAATACAGAAATTCATATGGAAACTTAAAGGACCACAAATAGCCAAAACAATCATTAGCAAAAGAAACAAAGCAGGAGGTATTACACTTCCAGACTCCAAACTTTGCTATAAGGCTACAGTAATCAAAACAGTCTGGTATTGGTACAAGAATATGAACATAGACCAATGGAGCAAGACAGAGATTCTGGAAGCAAAGCCTCAATTTCTCAACCAACTCACCTTTGACAAAGCCTCCAACAACAACCACTGGGGAAAGGAGAACCTATTCAGTAAATGGTGCTGGGAAAAGTGGCTGATCACATTAGAAGATTGAAACAGGACCCCTAACTATCACCATATATGAAAATTAACTCTAAATGGATCAAAGACCTAAATGTAAAACCTCAAACTATAAGAATCTTAGAAAACATGGGAGATATCCTTATGGAAATTGGAACTGGCAACCAATTCCTATTCAGAACCCTAAATGCCCATACCTTAAGAAATTAGATAGACAAATGGAACCTCATAAAACTAATGAGCTTCTGCAAAGAAAAAGAAACCATCAAGAGAGCAGGAAGAGAGCCCACAGAATGGGAAAAAATATTTGCCAACTGTACACCTGACAAAGGTCTAACATCTAGGATCTACAAGGAACTCAAATGCATTGAGATAAAAAAAGGAAACAGCCCCATTAAATAGTGGGTAAAAGGCATAAATAGAAATTTCTCAAAAGAAGATATACAGGAGGCCAACAGATACATGAAAAAGTGCTCTGCCTCACTCGTCATCAGAGAAATGCAAATCAAAACCACATTGAGATACCACCTAACCCCCGTAAGAATGGACATCATTAATAAAATAAACAACAATAGATGCTGGTAAGGATGTGGAGAAAAAGGAACACTTGTACACTGCTGGTGGGAATGCAAACTAGTGCAACCTCTTTGGAAGACAGTGTGGAAATTTCTGAAAGAACTAGAAAATGATCTTCCATATGACCCAGCAATTCCCCTATTGGGAATATACATGGAGGAACTCAAATCATTCTACAAAAAAGATACCTGCACACGTATGTTTGTTTCAGCTCTATTCACAATTGCAAACAGAACCAACCATGTTGCCCATCGAAGCTGGACTGGATAAAAAAATGTGGTACATATACACAATGGAATATTATGCAACCATGAAGAAGGACAAACATATGGACCTTGCAGCAATTTGGATGGATTTTGAGTCGATCACATTCAGTGATCTATCACAGAAACAAAGAACAGAGTACCCATATATTCTCACTCATAAGCAGAACTTTAATAATTATAGTACTGTAAGAAAGGGATTGGCAGTGGTAAGAAACTGTCAGGGGAGAGGAAGTGGGATTGGCAGTTGAGGGAAACTGCTAGGGGAGGGAGGGTCATACCTCATCAACAAGGGTACCTGCATAATCAATGTTTGTATACATAACCCTAAATTGTACCCCACATCTTTACAATTTAAAAAATATATATTTTTAAGACTGGGTGAGGTGGCTCAGTCCTGTAATCCCTGCACTTTGGGAGGTGGAGGCGGGAGAATTGCTAGAGCCGGCGATTTCAAGATCAGCCTAGCAACATAATGCGACCTTGTCTCTGCAAAACATATTTTTTAAAAATATGTATGTTTTAAAACTAGCTAGGTGTGATGGTGAGCTCTTGTTGTCCCAGCTTCTCGAGGGGCTGAGATGGGAGGATCACTTGAGTCCCGGAAGTTGAGACTGCAGTGAACCAGAATTGCACCACTGCATTGCAGCCTGGGTGACAGAGTAAAACCCATCTCAAAAAAAAATAAAAAATAAAAAATTTATGTGCAGTAAAATTTCATTTTCTGGGAGTGTACAGTTCTATTAGTTTTGCCAAATATGGAGAATTACAGAACCACCACCACAGTAAAAGTGCAAAACCACTTACTCACCTCTAAAAATTCCTCATGCTTCCCTTTCATTCTAAAATTCTTCACACCCTTAAGCCTTTAAAACTACTAATTTGTTCTCCGATCCTACAGTTTTATTTACCCCAGAAGGGCATATAAATGCCATTGTATTAATTTATAGCTCCTTGGCTCATGCTTCTTACGCTTAACATAATACATTTAAGATTTATCGATGTTGTTGTTACGTTGATAGTTTCTCTTTGTTGCTAAGTAGCACTTCATTGTATAGTTATTACACAGTTTATTCACTTGCTAGTTGAAGGACATTTAGGTTGTTTCCAACTTAGGGATATTATGAATGAAACCACTATAATCATTCAGGTATGCTTTGGGGGTACTAGCTATGTCACATGGCAAGTACAGGTTTAACTTTACAAGAAACTACCAAGCTACTTTCTAAAGTGACTACACTACTTCTCATTCTCAAAAGTAATGTGTAAGAATTTCAGTGGACAGCACTTGATACTTGATATTATCCACATCTTCCTTTTTTTAAAAGGAAATTCTGGTAAGTGTATAGTGGTATTTCATTGTGATTTTAATTCTCATTTATTTAGTGACTTTAGTGATATTAAAGATTTTGTATGCTTCTTGGCCAGATAGATATCTTTGGTGAAATGCCTGATAGAATTTCATAACCATTTTAAAATTTTTTCTTGTTGAGTTTTGAGAGTTCTTTATATATTCTGAATACAAATTTTTGGTTACTTTGACTGATCAACAAGCCTTCCATGGGTTCCCATTGTGTGTGGGCTAAACCCAAACTTCTGAACCCAGTCTGCAAGATGTTCTTTGCTCCAGCACATATCCCACCTCTGCAGCCATGCCCATCCTCACTGACTTTCTTACCTGCTCTCCTTTATCTTGGTTAGCTCACAATTTGTCAAGTGTGATGGGTACTCTCTCCCATGGACCTTTATTCATGCTCTTTCCTCTGCCCAAAGCCCTCCCTCCACTCCCTAGTTTAGAGCTGAGACCTGCTCTGGCCAGACTGTGATGGACCTCTCTGCTGCATGTTCCCTGTCTCCCTGAAGTTTCCATAATACAACATTCATCACACCTTAGTGTAATTTCTTGTCCAAAGCCTATGTTCCCAATTGTATGAGGATAGGGCACATCTGTCTTCTTCAGCTCTGTATCCCAAGTGCTTAACATAGAGCCAGATATATAGTAGACTGCTAAGAAATACCTTTAGGATGAATGGATGTCCAAGTCAACTGGAAGGATAGGATAATGGCTAGAGTAGCAAAACCTACCTAGAGTATATACATATTTGAGGGTTACATATGTTTCGGCCTTATTAAGATAGAATTCACATACCATACAATTCACCCATTAAAAGTGTACAATTCCATCATTTTTAGCATATTCACAGAGCTGTACAACTATCAAATATAGTGCACCATGATCCATTTTAGAACATTTCCATCACTCCCCTCCCAGAGAAATCCCTGTACTCCTTAGCATCATTCTCCATTTCCCCTATGTTGTTACAAGTTGGGAATCTCTAAATCTGAAAATCTGAAACGTTCTGAAATCTGAAACTTTCTGAGCCCCAAGATGATACCACAGTGGAGAATTCCACACTTGACCATATGTGATGGGTCACAATCAAAATGCAAGCACACAGTTTATTCAACATTCCCAAAGGTAAAAAGATCTTCCTGGCCCCCTCAGCTGCAATATATCTTTTCCACACATGCCCAGATTTCCCCCACACAGCTACGTCTACAAGTGTCATAAAAAGGCACATATGCGGGCCAGATGTGCCAATGGCAGGTTCCCCATGTTGTCTCACATGGAGTAAGACCTAAGTCCTTTCCTCACAATGTTTTTTTGCTCAGTCTCTGCTCTGACATATAAACACATTGTTGAAAATGTCAAAAAAGACTGCAGATACCCCTGTGGATAACAGTGATAAGTGATAGGGTTTGTAGGGGGATGGGAGAGGAGGTTGTAGTTAAAGCAACTCATCATGTGAACCTCACAAATGAAGCACAGAGTTTCAATGGCCCATAAAGCTAACACTCTGATCTAACAGTATCCTGGTACTAATTGTTTGACTGACAATATCTGCTTTCCAGAGACTATATCCCAAAGCTATGTGACTGATGATATCTTGGTACTGACTGTCAGTGTTTGCTTTCTTAAGGCTGCATTGCAGAGACAAATGATTAGCAACATCCTGAGAGAGATGGGTTTAGTGTGGACATCTGCACTCAAGGCTATGGGATCAGCAGCCCCCAACAATGCTGACATCTGCATCTCAAGGCCAGTTGACCAACAGCCCAAACTCCCTAAACTGCTTCTTGACACCCAAACTCCAACTACCTCAACTGCTTCTCAGTGTCCAGTTAACCTGGGCTGGGGTTATATAAGTGGCCTGCAAGAGAACAAAGGGGCTGGTTTCTCTCTATAGAGCCAGTCCCCCTCTTTCTTTTCTTTAATAAACATTTTAACCCCTGGTGCCTCATCTTTTCCTTCTTGGCATACATTACAATAAGAAAAAGAGGAAGCATTGATATTTATCTATAGCATACAGATTCAAACTGTTGGAGAAACTGGACAGTAGTGTGAATGTGAAATGTCTTATAGAAGAGTGTGATGTTAGGATGACCACCATACACGACCTGAAGAAATAGAAGAATCAACTATTGAAGTTTTATGCTGCCCCACCGTTACCGCCACCGCCGGCGTCATTGGGCTCCCTGCCTCCTCAGAGCGTCGGCGGCCGGGCTTGCCCTCGCCGCCACCCGCCAGTGGCCCGCCCGCCCGGCAGCCACCGCTGCCGCCGCCGCGGTGCCGGCGCCCATGGAGTTGGCGGCGGGGCACAGGGAAGCGAGTGGGGGTGACAGGCCCGCCCCGCGCCGTTCATGAAGCATGGCGGCCACCAGTGTGGACCCCCAGAGAATGAAAGGACAAGATGATAAAGTACAAAATTGTTTTTTGCATCAGAAGGATACAGTTCATGACAATGACTTTGAGCCCTACCTTTCTGGACAGTCAAATCAGAGTAACAGTTATCCCTCAATGAGCGACCCCTACCTATCCAGCTATTACCTGCCGTCCATTGGATTTCCTTACTCCCTCAATGAGGCACCGTGGTCCACCACAGGGGACCCTCCGATTCCATACCTCACCACCTATGGACAGCTCAGTAATGGAGACCATCACTTCATGCATGATGCTGTTTTTTGGGCAGCCTGGGGGCCTGGGGGAGCAACATCTATCAGCGCAGGTTTAACTTTTCCCCTGAAAATCCAGCATTCTCAGCATGGGGGACAAGTGGGTCTCAAGGGCAGCAGACTCAGAGCTCTGCGTACGGCAGCAGCTACACCTACCCGCCTAGCTCCCTGGGCGGCACAGTCGTGGATGGGCAAATGGGCTTTCACAGCGACACCCTCAGCAAGGCCCCCGGGATGAATAGCCTGGAGCAGGGCATGGTCGGCCTAAAGATCGGGGATGTCATCTCCTCTGCTGTTAAGACAGTGGGCTCTGTCGTCAGCAGTGTGGCACAGACTGGTGTCCTTTCCGGCAATGGTGGTACAAATGTGAACACGCCGGTTTCAAAGCCGACCTCGTGGGCCGCCATTGCCAGCAAACCTGCAAAACCACAGCCTAAAATGAAAACGAAGAGCGGGCCTGTCCTGGGGGCCGCACTGCCCCCTCCACCCATAAAGCAGAGCATGGACATTGGCACCTAGGATCACAAGGGGGCGCTGCCAAAGGCCCCAGCCCCTCAGCAGAACCCAGCCCTCCAGTCTGCCCCGCAGCCCCAGCCAGTGGCACAGCCGCTTCAGGCGTAGCCTCCCCCTCTGGCCCAGCCACAGTATCAGAGCCCTCAGCAGCCACCCCAGACCCGCTGGGTTGCCCCTCGCAAGAGGAATGTGGCGTTTTTGCAGAGTGGAAGTGCCAGCAGTGACAATAAGTCTCCCAGAAGTGCTCACCCCACTTCTGCCCCAAGTGTAGAGTCACACCCTGTCCCGGAAAAACTGAAAGCCACGCACAGCTACAACCCCAAGGAGTTTGACTGGAATCTGAAGAGCGGGTGTGTGTTCATCATCAAGAGCTACTCGGAGGACGACATCCACCGCTCCATCAAGTACTCCACCTGGTGTAGCACGGAGCATGGTAATAAGCGCCTGGACGGCGCTTTCCGCTCCATGGGCAGCAGGGGGCCCGTCTACCTGCTGTTCGGCGCCAACGGGAGCGGGCACTTCTGCGGGGTGGCCGAGATGAAGTTCCCCGTGTACTACGGCACCAGCGCTGGGGTCTGGTCTCAGGACAAGTGGAAGGGAAAGTTCGATGTGAAGTGGATTTTTGTCAAGGATGTGCCCAATAACCAGCTCTGGCACATCAGACTAGAGAATAACGACAATAAACCGGTCACAAACTCCCGCAACATACAGGAGGTGCCATTAGAAAAAGCAAAACAGGTGCTGAAAATTATCGTCTCCTACAAGCACACAACCTCCATCTTTGACGACTTTTGTCACTATGAAAAGTGCCAGGAGGAGGAGGAGGTGATGCACAAGGAACGGCAGAATCGAAACAAGCAATGAGGACAAATCAGCTTCTTACGTGTTTTAACACTTGACTTTGAAAAACAGTTTAAAGCCGTGTGCTTGGTCAGCTCCTGCGTGCTGCATCGTCACCTCTATGTGTTTTTTTTGTTTGTTTGTTTGTTTCCTGGATGGGTCTGCATTCGTTTGTACTTTTTCTATGTATATTATAATATTGTAGAACTCACTAATAAAGGAGTATTTTTTTGTCAGCTTATCAATCAGACTGACCTAATGCAAAAATACAAGTATTCTTCAAACCAAACCAAACCAAACCAAACCAAACCAAACCAAACCAAACCAAAACAAAGCAATCCTAATATGTCCCAAAGATTGTGTTTTGGCAGAAATTATGTTCTTGAATCTGTAGTCGTTCAATATCTCCATGTGAGATTTCACATTTTTCACCCCTTTATTGCTTTATAGGAACATAAGAAACCATGAATGTTGCCATTTAAAATGTTCTGTTAAAATCTTTTCAAAACGTTGAATTCAAAAGTTCATTGGTCACCTTGTTCAACTAGTTTGACATTTTTATGATCTGTTTACAGTGCTAATGTTCTCCTTTTATTTTTCTGCTAGACAGAAAGATAAATTTTACTTTTTCTAACTTGGCAGACATGTTTCCTTGGAAAATCTGTCCTTTCACAGTCTGTGGCCCTACCAAGGGCTGCTCTGTGACTCGTGGTCTTGTCGTCTGATCCAGCCGGATGGGGATGGAGCTCGACAGGCTGAGGGTTTGTTTTAGGTCTGGTCCAGTGTCCAGGCATTCTTTGTTTTTGCGGATCATTTCTAATTTCCCCTTTTCTCCACCGGAGAACCCGAATGCAGTCTTAAGTTTTGACACAGTGATGCTGAGCTTTAAGTATAGGATCTGGTGATGCTGCTGACTGTAAATTCCACTGTGTCTAATTTTTTTTTCCTGTTAAATAGGTAAACACAAAAAACCTTTTTGAAAATGAATTTGCTGTCATGTTTTGGGGAACGAGGGACTGTTGAATTTGCCATTACCTGGAGTTTGAGTTGAAACATGAAAATGGTGCTCATGTTTGTTGCCCCAGTGCCCAAATCTGCAAGTGCCCTTATAGAGGACCCTTCCTATCTTAGAGAGCAGATGCCTTCTGAAAATACTTACTCCACAAGACCCTCTGAGTTCAAGTGCAAGCTGTATCATTTAGACTTGTATCTAGAATATGTCACTTCCTCTGAACTGTCACTGCCTGTATGGAGTCCTGGACGACATTGGGTTCTTTCCTCTAGGAGAATAAAAGCCTTAATAAACAACACCTATTAAGCAAAAAAAAAAAAAGAAGAAGTTTTATGCTGACAGTGATGAACAGAAGTTAATGAAAACTAGAAAAATACTGCAGACAACTAAAAATAAAGATCTCAATTGTGCATTGAGAGAGAAGCTCCATCAGTCTAACAGTGAACAGACACTACTTAATAATATGCTGATCATGAAACAAGCATAGAACAAACATGATAAAGTAAAAATTGAAGGGAGCTGTGAATATTAACCAGGCTAGTTGCACAGATTTAAGGAAAGACATGGCATTAACATTTTAAAGATTTGTGGTGATTAAAAGTCTTCTAATCATAAAACAACAGATACATCCATTGACAAGTTTGTCAGGGTCATGACTGTTGAAATCTGAAGTAAGAACAAGTTTATATGTTGATGAAACCTCACTGTTTTGGCATAATTGTCTCAGAAAGAGACTGACTAACAGCACCTATAAGGATTAAGGATGCAATAACAGAATTGCTGAGCTGGGATGTGCTTATGCAGCAGGCATGCATAAGTGTAAACTGGCTGTGATAGTGCAAAACTTGTGTCCTTGATGTTTTCAAGGAATAAGTTTCTTACCAGCCCTTTATGATGCTAACAAAAAGGCTTGGATCACCAGGGGCATCTTTTCTGATTGGTTTCACAGATATTTTATACTAGCGGCTCATGCTCACAGCAGGGAAGCTTGGCTGGGTGAAACCTGCAAGATTGTGTTATTCCTCAACAGCTGTTCTACTCCTGCAGTTGAAATTATCATCAAAAATCCTATTTATGTCATATAATTTCCTCCCAATGTGACTTCATTAATTCAGCCTTGTGAGCAAGGTATCTTCAGATCAATAAAGACTAAATGTAAAAATACTTTCTTAAAGAGCATGTTAGCAATAGTGAACACAGGTGTGCCTGTGGAAGGGTCTCAAAAGGAGTTTAGCATGACAGGTGCTTTACATGCTGTTGCCCATGCTTGGGAACACAGCAACTAAAGATGTTGTGCATGACTGGCACAACCTCTGGCCTGAGACAATGATAAATAAGGTGGTGACTTTGAAAGATGTTGCATGTCAAGTGAGAAAAAAATGCTGCCTGACGTTATATATGCAAAATTTAGACCTTCAGAGTCTGTTAATAAGGTGGAAGGAGTGGATGTCAAAGTTGTTTTTAACAATGATAATGAGACTACAGTTATTCATTCATTGATTCGTGAATGGTGGTTCTGAATCAAGGTGATTGTGATAATGATGATGATGAAGATGTTGATAACACTACAGGAAAGTGCCCATAGATGAGATGGTAAAAACGTATGATGGGTTTATTGAAGGACTAGGCAGCATGCATTTATGACAGAACAAGAAATCTTGTCAGTTTTCAAAATCAAGAGAGATTTCTAAGACAACAAATTTTTGTTAATGAGGCAGATGATTTTGGAAGAAACACTTTAAAAAGTCATCCAGCAGGGTAAGGAGTCACTTCTGGTCCAGGAGACCCACTTCTGATTTCTCAACTGCTTCTGATGTTTCTTCTGATCTAAAAAAAACAATACAGTGTACAATAACCTTTTAATCAAGAAACCACATCCTATGTGGAGACTGAAAGCCAGTCCTTGTTTGTTGCTGCTGCCATTTTACAGCTGATACAGGTCTTCTGGTTCTGCCATTGTGCTGCTTAATTACCCTGAACATGTTTTTTGCACTGGGTTAATGCTATGTACTATTTTTTACTGTTAACTACCTGTGTGTAAGTGTAAGCAAATGATTGCTTACTGGTAGCATATAAATTCAGAGGCAGGAAAGATGGTGATGCCAAACAACCATAGATTGTCCACACGAGTGACTGAGATAGTGATACCATTGCTTTTTTTTGAGTTGGAGTCTTACTCTGTCACCCAGACTGGAGTGCAGTGGTCCCTCCCAGTCACTGCAGCCTTGGCCTGCTGGGCTCCGGCGATCCTTCTGCCTCAGCCTTCCAAGTAGCTGGAACTATAGGCAGGCACTACCATGCCCGGCTAATTTTTGATTTATTGTAGAGATGAGTTCTTGCCAAGTTGCCCAGGTGGGTCTCGAACCCCTGGGCTCAGGCCCATTGCTTTCTAATTGTTCAAGGTACACAAATATTGTTTCATGCACAAAATTATTTAAAATATTGTATGAATTTAGCTTCAGGCTATGCATGTAATATATATGTAAAACATAAATTAATTTCATGTTTAGGCTTGGATCCCATTCCCAAGATATCTCATTATGTACATAAAATATTTCGAAAATTAAAAAAAATCCAAAATCTGAAACAATTCTGGTCTTGAACATTTTGAGTAAGGGATACACAGCCTATATTTAAAGATAAGAAAGGCTTCCATTAAAAGTTTTTTTTTAATAGCATACAGAGTACTTATGTGGGCTCACTGAATGTTAAACAGTTCTCTAAGGTAGGCATTCTAACACATCTGTCACTAGGGTTAAACTTCAGTGTCTGAATGAGATCTTCAATAAATAAAAAGTTTAATCTGGAAGGAAGGAGAAGGGTGGTGGAGGTGGCCAGAGGGTAAGAGGTCACACCTATAGAGGAATGTCCTAAAGGCACAGTGCTGGGTGTTTCATACGTGTTGCTGTATCTAGGCCTGCTGGACTGCACCCTAAGCTACACACATTGGCTATGCACAAAGTCAATTAGCTGGGGGATACAGAAAGTAGAGAAAGATTGCATAAAGCAAATGGCTCTTGAAGTAATAATAATAATAAATTATGTGAAGTTGAATTCTGCTTCTGCTACTTATTACCACCCTGTAACTTTGAGCAAGTCAACTCCCCTTCATCTTGAGTTTGTTTATTTTAAAATAGTATCCAGAGTATCTTCCTCGTAAGGTTGTCCAGAGAATTAAATGAGCTGGCATACATGAAGTGACAGATACAGTGGCTAGTGTTCAAAAAGTAGTAAAACATTTTATCACTAGTAATGAAGAGATTTAAAAAAATATTAAAGCACCTATGGAGATAACACAGTGTGATTACTAAAAAATAATCATTCGTTGTTATCCATATGGAGTGAAATAGGTACACTCACACGCTGGTAGTGGTGTTATAAAATTGACTTTCTGAAAGCAGAAGCTCAAGATGTTGCAAGACCATTAAAAACACTTTTACTTTAACTTAGATCACTGCTCCTGGAACTTTACTCTAAGAAAATAATCTAAAACAAACTCCCCTCACATTTAGTAGGTGCAAACATACCCATCACAGTGTTATCTCCAGTAGGAAAACACTGGAAATGACTGGATGATGGCCCAAAGGCATGGTTTGGGTTTAGGTTTATATCAGCAAGATAAGCTATTAGGCAAGTCATTGAAAAAAATGTGGAAAGTGTCTGGGCATAGAGGGACTCACCTCTGCATACACTCTGAGGTGGAAGAGATCCTGGTGGAGAGTGTGAAGAAAGAAAAGCAGGCAAAGTGGCAGAGAGACAGCCAAAAAAGTGAGGAAACGTTTAGACCTTGTTCAGGACTTTGGATTTCATTCTAAGGGCAATGGGAAGCCACTGAACAATTCCAAGCTGAAAGCAACATAACCAGAATGGTGGATTTTAAAAGCTCTTTCCTTATAATGCAGAAAACAGTTTTGAAAACTATTCTTTTTAACTCAAGTACACAGAGCAGGTAGAGTTCCCCCATCAAAAATTCCCAATCTTGTTTCTGACACTTCCAATGAAAGCAAAATAATCAATTTTGTGAGGCTTGGGAACAAAAGAAAAAATATAGTACCCCAATCTGTGGACATTCTCCCACTTCAAAATGGTGAGAAAAATGGAGTCTCCTGTATAGAGTAGCTGTGTTCTCTGTGACACTTTGTGTCCCACAGATATTGGAGACAGTATGAAGAGGAGTGGCAGAAAGGCTTGGAAGGGAGTCTGTTATCTTGCAAAATAGGGCCAGGGGATGGAGTGGGTGGTGAAAGTGCATTATGGAACTCCATTGGAGGCTCCATTTCCACTAGGTGATACACCAGCAAAAATAGCTTTCTGTTAATTTACATATGCTATAATTTTATTTATCTCTGTTCTAATCTCCCCTAGCACCACACTCTTGGGTTTGGAGTCTGTCAGCTCAAACCAGAGAGAAGGGGGCCATATCATATATACAGGACTTGGCAGAGAAAGCCCTGGACCCAGACCTCAGCGAGCATCACCTGCATGAATCCATTCCCAGTGGCTTTGGAGCAGGAGCAGGCCAAATGTCTTGGGGGCAAATCATCTCATCTTTGGCAAGTTTTTGTATGCAGTCAGGGAGTAGGTGAGATGCATGCATACACTATGCATGTGCAGCAGAGTGATTGAATTCATTCACTCATTTATCCATGCCAATAACATTTTCCGAGTACCTACTAGATACAGATAGAATTCTGGTTACTGGGTATACAGAAAATAAGACACAGATCTCAGTAATTTTCACTTTGCTATTCATAAGAAAGTCATAGATGACACATAATACACAAAATTGTGGCATTATTTCTCAGAAAGGGTACTGAAAATGATCTAATCAAAACTTCTTTTAATTATACATGAGAAAAATTTAGTTCAGAGAGGATAAATGCCTTCAGTCTCCGGTCATTGAAGTTCAAGTCAAGTAGACTTTCTAATACATTCTGATGTATCTTATAAGCAAGTATTGTTGCTACACTGTCTTAGTGAGTATGTGCACAAAAATGTAGCTGTTAAATAATAATTACATCCATAACATGTGATAAAAATGCCCTATCTTAGTCCCCAATCAAATGAGGATCTCTAAAATAACACAGAGAGGACCAAAAATATGTATGTCGTGTTCAAAAATCCTTAACAACTACAAGAAACTGTGAGTCTTGGAGTAGCATGAAGGACAGTTCTGGTACAAGAGTGGTCCACACAGACTAAAGCTGTGGAGCTGTTCTACAACTTCTGAAGTCATTTCTACACTGGATTCATGCATATGGGTAATAGAAATAGCATGAGTACTTCAGATTAACTGAGTCCATGGCTGAGTCAGAGCAGAGAGAAGTGTGTGTTGATGCTGGCAGAGCAAACCGGGAGGGGTGAAGATACCAGTTAGGAAGTCACCTCAGATCACTACCAGTGTTCTTGTGCTTTCTGAAAATCTTGAGTGTAAAATGAGCTTTGTGTTTTAAACATAAGCTATGACAAGGAAAGATAACTGCAGCTACAGACATAATGCACAGTGAGCTGTGGTGCATCAAGGAATCATAAAACACCAAAAGGGACTCGGCTCATGGGTTGGTTTACTGGCCCACATTTAAAGAGTAAAAATGTGAATAGTCACCATTTGCTGATTACTACAGAAAGGAAACTGTTATGTGCTTTGCCTAATTATTTATATACTTTAACCTTAAACAACCTTATCAGATTTTTTAAAAATTAGATATTATTAACCCAATTTTACAGATGAAAAACTGAAGACCAGAAAAGTTAAGCAACGTTTCTCAAGTCACCCAGCTACCGACTATGATGTCAGCCTGAACAAGGGGTGACATCATAGAGACTGATAAACCTTTATTTTCTTTCTTTTTTTTTTTTTTTTTGAGTTGGAGTCTCACTCTGTCACCCAGACTGGAGTGCAGTGGTCGCTCCAGGCCACGCAGGCTCGACCTGTTGGGCTCCTGCGATCCTTCTGCCTCAGCCTTCCGAGTAGCCGGAATTACAGGCACACGCTACCACGCCCGGCTGATTTTTTGATTTATTGTAGAGATGAGTTCTCGCTGCCCAGGCGGGTCTCGAACCCGCGGGCTCAGGCAATCCACTCACCTCAGCCTCCCAAAGGCACGGGATTACAGGCTGAGCCACCGAGCCCGGCTAACCTTTGTTTTCTTTGTCTGTTTTCTATCTGGGTCATTTTGTCCTCCTCCCATTCTTTTTCCACTTCCAAGTTTAGTTCTTGGGGCTTTTGTTTAAAACTCTCCCCAAAAGTCTGAAATCGACCTTCTTTCCCTTCTTCATGTTATCTACCATATGAACTGTATCAGCAACTGCTGGTTGGCCTCATTTGATAATGCCAAAGTAAGTTGTCCTAAAAAAAATATTCTTATCTTTTCCCTATGTTTCACACTCACTCTCTTTTTTTTTTTTTTTTGAGTTGGAGTCTCACCCTGTCGCCCAGACTGGAGTGCAGTGACCGCTGCCGGCCACCGCAACCTCGACCCACTGGGCTCCGGCGATCCTCCCGCCTCAGCCTTCCAAGTAGCCGGAATTACAGGCATGCGCTACCACACCCGGCTGATTTTTTAATTTATTGTAGAGATGAGGTCTCGCTGCCCAGGCGGGTCTCAAACCCGTGGGCTCAGGCAATCCACTCACCTCAGTCTCCCAAAGGCACGGGATTACAGGCTGAGCCACCGAGCCCGGCTTACACTCACTCTCTTAACCTATAGTCATAAAATACAAATTCAGAGATGAGCCAGGTTGGAAAACATCTTTGCTAATATCTAGGGGTGTATTTTATCATTTTATAGAGGAAGCACAAGTCCCTTGATGGGAAAGTGTCTCATCTGAGCTAATGTAGCACGTTAGTGCCAGAGCTGGGACTTGAACCCAGGCCTCTTGACTCTTCCTTCAGTACTATTTCCACTCAGGCTGTGTGGGTATTTGTGATATTTAAATTTGTGCACACAACACAGAGAAAAAAGAGACTACAAATCTTCATCTACATAAACTGACTGCTCCAGAGAGCTGGACAGAGCATGACCAAGATACAGGAGGCATTATCTGTCACTTCAAGGAGATAGATTGCTATCTTCAAGTAGCAGTGTCCCCACCTCATTGGAAATGATGAAACATTTGTAACTGACCTCCAGTGGCAGAGGTTATAGTTGGGGCTGGGAGGGCGAGGGAGGTATTTCCATTAGGACATGACTAAAGCACACAGGCTGCAATCAGACCTTGCTCCTGGTCCTGGGGGTAAGTACCATTTGGGTAGGTAGGATTTTAAATTAGTTGGAAGAGTGTGTGTTTGTTTGTGAATATATATGTGCAGAAGTATTAGAGAGGATTCTCCATTATGTGCTGGAATTCCAGGGTGTGGAATTCAATTTGAAGTCAGCTTGGATTCACCAGTTTATACATTGTGGACAATAATTTCTTGTTCCTGAGATCTGAGATCTGTCTGTTTTAGCAACAGCAGCTATTATGGCTCCAGCCAGAAGGTGCATGGACATTGGATCCAGAAAAAATTGCTTTCAAATCCCCACTCTTCTAAATTTTTGTGAACCTCAATTTCCTCATCTGTAAAATGGATACAAAATTACAGGGTTGCTATAAAGATTCAGAGAATATACACTTTGTGCCAATACGGTGTTCTATCAACAGTAGCTGCTAATTTTTCATATATATATACATTTTTAAAGTTGAGACAGGGTCTCATTCTGTCACCCAGGCTGGAGTGCAGGCATGATCATGGTTCACCACAGGCTTGATCTCCTGCCCTCATGTGATCTTTTTGCCTCAGCTTCCCAAGGACCTGGAACCAGAGGCATGCACCACCATGCTCTACTATTTTTTTTTAAATTAGATTGAGGTCTTGTTATGTTGCCCAGGCTTGTCTTGAACTCCTGGGCTCAAGTCATCTTCCTACCTTGGCTTCCCAAAGTGCTGGGATTACAGATATGAGCCACCATGCACAGACTAATTTTTCTTTTTAAACCATGTGGGAACCAGGTATCTGAGAATATCTCCCCACAGGGATGTTTTTAGTGAGATTTGTCCAGAACTGCAAAGAACTAGTATGTGTGTAGGAAACGGGGTGGACCTGGGAGTTTTAAAATGTTCTGATGGAAATCAGAGAATGTACGCTGTCAAAGAAAAAAGTCACACGAACATCTGGGCAAGGAAAAGCCAACAGAAAATAGTAATAGTTAATCCTTGTAGAGCTTACTATATGCAAGGAACTGTTCTAAGAGTTTGAAATGGGTTGACTCATTTAGTTCTCACAGCAACCCTAAATATGCAGGTGTTATAAATAGCTTTTATTTATAGCTGAGGAAACTGAGGCACCAAAGTGCTGAGTGACTTGACAGAATCAATGACCCTGCTTCTTGTTCTGCGTATTGACCCTACTGTGTGAGTTTTGGTACTTCTACCCAAATACAATGCCTTACATAGGATTGGCCATGTAATTGGTGGAATCTAGCAAAAAAATGAATATCTGGGGTCCCTTGTTAAAAATTACAGAGAATTTAAAGATGTCATATGCAAAACTTTAAGCCAGTTATGGAACCCTCATGAGCCCTGAATCCTGACAAGGAGGCAGGAATGATGCTAGAAGGTTCTCAAGCAACCCCTTTGATAATTCTGTGAGGGAGACATTTACTTATCAATTAAAAAGGAAGAAACTGAGACTCAGGGACATTGATTGGGCACCCAAGGTTAAACAATGTTTTATATGCAAATTGATCTAATTGCAATGTATACAGGGTTACAAAATGCTTTTCCCAGTCCACCCCTACCGAGTCTCTTAATACTGTGTTGCTGTGCTATGAATTGAGTAGTGTAAAATATGGACAAGACATGGTCTCAGCCACCAAAGCGCTCACAAACTGAGCATCATCTGTGGAAGGTGCTTAGTTGCCCTGAAATTTAGTAAGATGATTGATAAAACAGAGAACAATTTGGCCCCTTGCAATTTGCCTGGAATATTTTGAGAACTAGCAACACAAATCTGTGGATACTGTTTAAGTTGATTGCAGTTCTTTTTGTCCTTGTTGTTTTAGTCCTGTAACTAAGTTGCATTCACATTGCCTTCATATCTATTACCTTCTTGCAAAAATACTTCCCCTAAAATTACTAACGAGAAACTTTGGATGAATTGCTTTCCTTCTTTAAAAAAATGGCAGTGCCTTACCTAGAAATAAGTGTTACTAGAGATGTGGGTTATCTGGTTGAGACTCAAAATTGCTCTTTCTTGCTAATTTGAAACTCACTCTTTATGTTCATTTTAGAACCATAGAATTCTAGAACAACAAAATGTCAGACATAAATCAACTTAGCTCATAGCCCTCATCTTATAAACAGGGAAACTAAGGATCAGGGAGAGGAAATGATGTGCCCCAGATGATGAATTTTATGAAGCTGCTGAACTTGGATGGATTTTGAGTATTGTACTCAGTGATTTATCACAGAAACAAAAAACAGAGTACCATACATTCTCACTCATAAGCATACCTTGAACAATTATCATAATACTGTAAGAAAGGAATTGGCAGTAGTGGTAAACTGCTGGGGGGAGACACACTTCATCAGCAAGAATACCTGCATAGTGAACATTTGTATACCAAACCCTCAACTGAACCCCACATCTTTAAAGAAAGAAAAAGAAAGTTGCTTACTTGGAATATTCACAGAGGTTCTTGATCCATATTCCAAATGAGTACTAACCACCTGGGGTGAGGGCCCTGACATGGTGACCAGAGCCAAAGAGAATCCAGAGAAGAGTTCTTTGAAACCCAGGACAAAGATGATTTATTAACCTACTGTTGTCCCCTTCCCCATGGTATTTGGCCAACCCCATTCCTCCCTTCTCTAGGCCGGGTATTTTCACTCTCTCTGTTCTCTGGTGAGTAGATTGTTGATAGTCATAGAAGTAAAGACTGGAGTCCATGGTTATGTACATTGAGTTGCTTATACCTCCCATCTGCAAATCATGTTCTTACAGGGCCCTATGGAAATTGATGTATTTATCTAGTTCTGCCCATTTGGGTTGAATCCTCTGTTCTGGTTGGAGGGTCATCCCCGGCACCTATATATGCCAGGCACTCTACTCAGCATTTCCAGTGCTGTATGCAGTGTAGTGAAGGTTCTGGTCTCAAACTGCCTGGGTGTCAATTCTGTCCCCTCTATGGGTTCTCAGGGCCTGGTTTTCTTTTGCATGAAATGGAAAGAACAATAGTATCTACCTCCTACATTTCTCATGTTAAAGACTAAATAAGATAATTGACACAATGTTTTTAATGATACTGGCACATACATAGTAAACACACAACATATGAAAGTCAAAAAAATGAAACAGACACCATCCCCATTTCACAGATCTAACACTGAGTCTGGAGAGGTACAGAATTCACATCTAGGAAGGCCAGAGCCAACATCCCAAATATTATGGTCACCTGGCCACTAAGTCTCTGCAGTTTTTCTACACTCATTCATGTGGTTGCTTTGCAGTGTAATCTGTTTTTCCACATTATCTTTATTTTCCTGTGATCAAAGGAAAATCAAACTTTGTTAGAAGACAATAATTTCCACTAACTCTGTCTCCTCTGAGCCAGGGTTGGCCAACACCTTCAGCTGGATTGCAATTCTACCTTCTTTCCATCTTCTGCTTCCCATTCTCCAAATAATTCTTTCTCAGTGAATTTCCCTGAACAATTCATTCTGTTGCTTGAGGATCTCTTTTTCTTCTGAAATATAATATGTTATTTATACCACTCCTTCTGACAATTCATCATTCTTCACCTGTGGCATCTCTTCTACTTTTGACTTTCCACATATTAGTGTCTTGATTTTCCAAGTACAAAAGAGCTCTAGACCGTCCAAATGACCTCATCTCCTTCATGCCAAGGAGTATTTCACACAGGATCATGCACATAGACCACTCAATGCACATTTGACTGATTGAAATTTAGACATTTAGTGGATGCTCTCAATGTTCTATTAACATGATAAGCTAAAATTATGCAGACAAATCTGGAGTCACACTAATTTAAGGCACTAAAAAAATCTGAGCTTGTTTTTCAATGTCTTAAAGCATTTTCGTTGACTACAGTTAATAACAATGTATTGTATTCTTGAAAATTGCTAAGAGAATATATTTTAAGCATTCTCATCACAAAAATTATCAATATATGAGGTTTTCATATATTAATTAGATTTACTCAGTCATTTCACAATGTATACATATTTCTAAACATATTAGACACAATACATTTATATAATTTTTGTCAATTAAAAAATTAAATTTGTTTTATAATTTAAAAAGTATATTGATTGCAGAAAACTTTTAAAATGACAGAAAGTATAAAACATGAAATAAAATATCATCCATAATCTTAATAGCCAGTTTTGTTAGCATTTAGGTACATCTTTCATTCCCCCTTGTGAGCAAAGTACATTTAAATAACATCTCCAATTTATTTTTCATACATTTATATTTGTGAATAAATCTGTATTTGATATACAAAATGCTTGTGAATGAACAATTCTGAATTTGATGGAAAAAAAAACCCAGATGAATTGGGTGGGTTGTAATTGAACTAATTTGATAAATACGTTTAATAATTCAGAGTTTTCTTTCTTTATAAATTTTCTTTATTTTTACATTGACTTTTTAGAGACTTGTGATTGTATTGTAGGTAGCTAAATACAACTGCATTCTACCTTTTCACAGAACAAATTTCTTTCTCCAGATGTATTCTTTCTAAATATAACTTTAAATGGCTATATAACATTCCATTCTATGCTTTAACCCTAATTTATTTAGTTTTTGTTTTTTATTTAGATTGTTTCCCATTTTTCACTTTTATAATCAACACTGTGTAGAGCTCTTTTGCAATAATAACTTTGATTCTGTTTCAGGTTGTTTGTAAATTGTCTGTTTCACACTTTTTACCCATTTACCATTTGGGGGTCCTGATGATTTTCTTAACAATTTATACTTTTTTAAAAAGAAGTAAACTTTTCAACTTGTGGTTTGCCACTCTTGTTCCATATTTTTGTGCTTACATTTAAATTTTATTTTAGCATGTAAAGTTTAATATCGTAGAGTCAAATCTATTTTTCATGTATTCCTTTGTGATTTCTTCTATTGCATATAAACTGATAAAATGTGCTATCATCTGGAGATTTAATAAATATTGTTAAACTTATGAACATTCAATCCTATCTCCTTTTGATTTTAATAGTTCAATTTAAAACTATTTACCTCCTTAATCCCTTTGGAATATATTTTGTTATTTAGTGTTGGAATCTAAGTGGTTTTCTTTTTCATTATAGGACTAACTCATTGTCCTGTGTGTAACACTTGTTAAATAATGCTTTCCTTTCCTCCATTCTTTTGTGAACCACTTTCGTGACTTATTTGTAATACACTCGGGCCATAATTTTTCAAGTCTAAACTACTCTTAAAAATTGATAGGGACTGGGTGCAGTGGCTCACGCCTATAATCCCAGCACTTTGAGAGGCCAAGACAGGAGGGTAGCTTGAGCCCAGGAGTTCAAGACTAGCCTGAGCAACACAATGAGGCCTTGTGTCTGCAAAAAAAAAAAAAAAGATCTAAAAATTAGTGAGGTGTGGTGGTGCATACCTGTAGTCCCAGCTATTCAGGAGGCTGAGGGGGAAGGATCACCTGAGCTTGGGAGGTTGAGACTATGGGGAGCTGTGATAATGCCACTGCACTCCATCCTGGGCAACAGAGGGCAAGCGTATTTAAAAAAAAAAAAAAAAAAAGTGATAGTCAGGGACCTACCTTGTCAGAGTTCCTTTACAAATATGTTTCTGCTCTTATTGATTGCTCTTATTTTTTCCCAGATAAATTTTAGAATAATCCTGAGTTATAAAACATTCTCACCATAATTTTATGGTTAGCATTAAAGTGAACCAATATATTTTAAGAGTGATTTTTAAAAAGTATTTCAGCTTCTCACTTTGAAAACACTCATCTCTTATAAATTTAATTTTATTCAAATAAATTAACGGCGTTGTTGTAGCACTACAGTCTGTAGTTCTTAGCATACTTGGTTATAGTCTGTTGAGTGGAAGGATCACCTGATCCCATGCAGGTCGATCTGGGGTACCATGAGTGTCCACTAGTCTTGCAATGGCTTATTTTGGAATTTCTAGGTATAAAATCACATATTTTGCAAATAAGGATGAATTTGATTTCTACTTGCCAAACCAACCCTTCAATTAAAATGTTGCAGTTAAGAGCTCAGTCTCCTATACCAGCCTGACTGAGCACAAAGCCCTATTAAACCTTTAGGCATCTTGAGCATGTTAGGTAAACTTTCTGTGTCTTAGTTTTGTTCTCTGTCAATTGGAAATAATAATAGTACCTACTTCCTGGGGTAGTTGTGAGTATTGGACAAGTTAATATATATGCGCCTGCCACATAGAACATACTCAATAAATATTCAATAATAATAATAAGGACTATTATTAGAGGCTGAAGGAGCTTTCAAGTTCCAGGAATTAGAATTTCTAGGACTGGTTTCACAAAATGGTTATAGCAGACTTCAATGTTTTCAAATAGCTGCTAAAACATTTTACCAGTTGGTAAAACATAAATTATTAATGCAGTAACCACAACTGCACCAATTTATTATTCTTTTTATAGTAAGAAAAAATTCTCATGCTTTTATTAGCTCAAAAAATCAGAAATGAGTATTTAACTTTATCAAATGGTTTTTGGCACATTACCAAGATCATCATTTTTAAAACTGGATCTTTCAATGTCGTGTTAGTATCATATAAAAGGCAGTTCCCTATAATAATTTGGACTTTGGCTTTTGCGTCAGATGGTCTTTGAAGCATGACTCTTCCAGCCAGTGAACAAGGCCAATTGGCCTTAGTTGCCTCAATGATGAAATGGTAGTAATGTCTATTTTTGTAGAACTAGAGGATTAAAGCATGAGGAATATTCTGTTAGTTATCATTATTGTAATAATCAACTTACTGAACATGCAGGTCTAACTTATTGATATTAATACATATTTATCACTGTATGCATAAGTTACATAAGCTTAAAAAGTTTTCCATCTTCTTCTGTACCCTAAATTGGCTTATATTACATAAGAATCACGTTTCTTTTTTCTTTTTTTTAACATATTTTTAATTTTAAAATTGTGGGGTACATTTAAAGGTTAGGTATACAAATATGCATTGTGAGGGTCCCATTGTTGATGAGGTGTGCCTCCCATCCCCAGACAGATATGGACTACCTTGAATCCCACCTCCCTTCCCCTCCCAGCCCCCCCATAGTTTCCCACCACTATAAAGCCTTTCTTTATAGTATTAGGATAGTTGTTCAAGATCCACTTACGAGTAAGAACATGTGATACTCAGAGGTTTGTTTCTGTGAGAGATCACTCAGTATTATAAACTCCAGTCCCATTAAGGTTGCTGGGAAATGCATGATTTTGTTCTTTTTTATGGCTGCGTAATATTCCATTGTGTATATGTACCACATTTTTTAATCCAGTCCTCTTTTGAAGGAGAGCATGGTTGGTTCCATGATCTTGCCATTGTGAACAATGCTGTGATAAACATACGTGTGCAGGTATCTTTTTTATAGAGTGATTTGAGTTCTTCAGGGTATATTCCCAATAGGGAAATTGCGGGGTCATATGGAAGGATGATTTTTAGAGTTTTTAGGAATCACCATACTGATTTCCAAGAGGCTGCACTAGTTTACACTCCCACCAACAGTGTAGAAGTGTTCCCTTTTCACCACATCCCCTCCAGCATCTGTTATTTTTTGAGTTATTCATAATGGCCATTCTGACTGGAGTTAGGTGGTATCTCAGTGTAGTTTTAATTTGCATCTCGGGGGTTCCGGTAAGATGGCAGCAACATAGGTGTACTTGTGAGATTCTCCGAATGTTGGTTCCCAAAAAGACACTTACTTTTCTTCCCCCATCCCCCAGCCTACCACCAGCCTCGCTGGTCCAAGGCCCGGGGACATTTGGTCCCACGCAGGGCCGGATATTGTGGCCCCCTGAGGCTGCTGTTCCACCATACGTGACTCCCGCCTGTGTGGGAGTCTCGGGTCTCAGCTCCCTCCCTGGGTACATCGTCTCTCTCACCCAGCACCCAGCACCAAGCCGCCGGTCACTCAGAGAGGCTCTGGGCACCCGCCCCTCAGAGACACTGGTCCCATTCCTGGCTGAAGTACCCTTTGGGGGGCCCAGGGCCACTCTCACTGCTCACTGCCTGCCCTTTGGGGTTTTGGAGCTCTGGAGCTCTGGGCCCACCCTGCCTGAGGCACTCAGCACATGACCCCAAGCTTGGGGACCCAGCTAAGCGGAGAGAAATGGATCTGCAAAAGTTAATCTGCCTCAGCCATTCTCCAGGCAGAGATTTCCATTGTCCCACCCACCTATCAACAACCCCCACCTCGGTCCCTAAGGTAATGTCACTAAACAGGAGACAAAGCCCCACCCCTACGCTGAATCAGACAAAAGCAACTCCCAGGCAGCAGGCTAAAAAAAAAAAAACAGCACCTGTAGTTCCAGCTACTGAGGTGGAAGGATCACCGGAGCCCAGCAGGCAAGTCTGCGGTGACCGGGAGGCCACTGAACTCCAGACTGGGCGACAGAGTGAGACTCCAACTCAAAAAAAAAACAAAAAAAACAAACCCAAACTGTGAGTAGATCTAGCTGCCTGCAACGAAAAACAAAGCGGAGAGACCGGAGATCAGAACTGAAGTGACTTTAGTCTGATCTCTTATTTTGACTTATGATTTTTATCATTTTGAGTGTTTGCTTTCATCTTTTTTGTTGTTTGCCTTCTGAATTACACTGTTTCATGATTTTTTTTGGTCTGTCTCTGTGTAGCTATCAGTATTCTTTAGGGAATCAATCTTATGTGTATTTTTTCACTTCATTCTGGCCTTGTGTCTCTTTCTCACCTGATAGTTGGTATGTATGTCTGTTTTCCCTCTTGCTGTTCTCTCTTTCTAACTTCCTATTGATCCCCCCTTCCTCCATTATTTTCCTCTTTTATACCCCCCTTTTAATCTAGGGACCAAGACTACATACTGCTGCACAGACAGATTGTACAGCTGAGGGAAACAGGTTCCAGAGTGCTCATACACCTGTTTGTGGATGCTAGATCAGTATATACATTCTGAACCACAGTTTTCCCCAAAATTAAACCTCAAAACTGCAAAAAGTACAGTCCGCAGCCCAAACTCCAACCTCAAAAGTGAACAAAGCCAGAAGACCCTCATAAGGAAGAACAGGATATTGCAGAAGTGAAACAAAAGCAACCCTACCTTCCCTCAAAAACAGAATTAAAGAAGGGGAGGAAAAGGGGAAGAGAGAGAAAAATATACAGAAATGAAGAAAAACCAAAAGAAGAGTATGGATCTCTCCCAGACTCCTGGGAGGGCAGACACTGAGAAAACTGACTTTGGAATGCAAACAGTGAAGAGCCCCCAGAATGAAGGGTCTCAAACTACAAATCTAGATATCAAGACATTAATGGAGAGATTAAAAAGAATTGAGGAGACACAAGAAGAAACTAGGAAGGAGCTGATATCTGAGATAACAGTAATAAAGAATACTGTGAATGAAATAAATAACAAACTGATAAGCATGGAAAGCAGAATTACTCAAGCAGAAGAAAGAATCTCAGAGCTTGAGGCCAAAATATAGAACTAACCCAAACTCTTAAAAACACAGACAATAAGCTCAAAAAGACAGAACAAAACCTTCAAGAGATGAGCAATTACTTCAAGAGACTTAACCTAAGAGTAATTTGCCTTCCTGAGGCAGAAAGAGACCACACTGGACCAAACTTTCCATGAGATCATTCAAGAAAACTTCCCTTATCTAATCAATGATACAAAAATGCAAACACAAGAGATTCAAAGAAATCCTGAAAGACAAGAAATAAGAAGACCAACTCCTAGACACATAATAATTTGCCTAAACAAAGTAGGCACAAAAGAAAAAATTCTAAAGGCAGCAAGGGAAAAAGGCCAGATCACCTACCATGAAAAACCAATTAGAATAGCAGCAGATTTATCTACAGAAACTCTCCAGGCTAGGAGACCTTGTAGCCCTATCTTCAAAGTCCTAAAAGATAAACAATTTCAACCAAGAACAACCTATCCAGCCAAGCTAAGCTTCATCAGTGAGGGAGAATTAAAATCTTTCCCAGATATCCAATCCCTAAGAACTTATGCTGCCACCAAACCACATCTACATGAAACACTTAAGAAAGTACTAGACACAGAAGAAAAGGAAAAAAGAACAACTTTCTTCACAAGAGTACGGGAAAAAGAATAAAATTCACATGAACCAACCCCAAAACCAAAAGAAAGACAAAAAAACAAGTGTAAGAACAACAATTCTATAAGAACTCTATGATAGGGATGAACTCTCACATTTCAATAATTAGCCTGAATGTGAATGGATTAAATGCACCAGTGAAAAGACATAGAATGGCAAAATGGATAAAATATCACCAGGCAACAATATACTGCCTTCAAGAGACCCATCTCACTAGAAAGGACAAGCACAGACTCAAAGGAAGAGGATGGGAAACAAATTTTCAGGCAAATGGAACACAAAATAAAGGAGAAGTCATGATCCTAATTTCAGACAAAATACCATTTAAGCTATCAAAAATTAAAAAAGATACAGAGGGCCACTACATAATGATAAAAGGTTCAATAGATCAATAAGAAATATCTATCCTAAACATATATACACCTAACATGGGTGTGCCAACTTTCATAAAGCAACTTCTAGGAAAACTAAAGAAAGATATTGACTCTAACACCATCATAACTGGGGACTTAAATATCCCACTCACAACCCTAGACAGATCATCAGGACAAAAAACCAGCTAGTAGATCCAGAACCTCAATGTGTCTCTAGGACCAAATGGACTTAATTGATACCTACAGAACACTCCATCCAAAGACCACAGAATACACATTTTATTCATCACCGCATGGAATGTATTCTTAGATTGACCACATTATTGGCCATAAATTAAGCATAAGCAAATTTAAAAAGACCGAAATTCTACCATGTACCTTCTCGGACCACAGTAGAATAAAAATAAACATTAACACCAACAAGGAGCCCCCAAAACCCACAAAGTCGAGGACACTAAACAGCATGATGCTAAACAACTCCTGGGTCAATGATAAAATCAAAACAGAGATCAAAATATACCTGGAAGCAAATGAAAATGAAGAAACATCTTACCAAAATCTCTGGGATGCCATGAAAGAGGGAATTCGTATCTCTACAAATGCACATGAAGAAAAAGGAAGGATCACAAACCAATAGCCTAACAAGTCACCTAAGGAAGCTGGAAAAGCAAGACACCCAAAACCCTAGCTTCAGCAGAAGAATTCAGATCACCAATATAAAAGCCAAAATCCAGGACATAGAAGACAAACAGATAATACAAAAAAAATCAATGAAACAAAAAAGCTGGTTCTTTGAAAGGATAAACAAGATCAATAGTCCCCTAGCTAGACTGACCAAGAAAAAAAGAGAAAAAACCCAAATAAGCACAATCATAAACACAAAAGATGAAGTCACATCTGACCCTGAAAAAAATACAAAAGATCATTAGAGACTACTACACACACTTGTATGGAAACAAACTTGAAAACCTTAAGGAAATGGAGGACTTTCTGACATCACACAACCTACCTAGGTTGGAACAAGAAGAAATTGAGACCCTAAATAGACCAATAACAATCAAGGAAATTGACTATGAAATAAGAAAGCTACCTACAAAAAAAAGCCCTGGTCCAGATGGCTTACCATCAGAATTCTACAAGACTCTTAAGGAAGAGCTGATACCAATCCTAGTGAAGGTATTCCAGCTGATTGAAAAAGATGGAACTCTCCCCAAATCATTTTATGAAGCTAACATCACATTGATACCAAGCCAGGTAAAGATCCAACAAAGAAAGAGAACTACAGGCCAATATCTTTGACAAACATAGATGCTAAAATTCTCAACAAGATCCTAGCAAACCGGATTCAACAACGCATCTCAATAATCATTCATCATGACCAAGTAGGCTTCATATCTGTGATGCAAGGCTTGTTCAACATTTGTAAAACCATAAATGTAATTAAATACATCAACAGATGTCAAAACAAAAACCACATGATTATATCATTAGATGCAGAAAAAGCTTTGATAAAATCCAGCACCCCTTCTTGATAAAAACCCTCAAACATCTAGGCATGCAGGGTACATACCTCAAAATAGTAAAAGCCATCTACGAGAAACCCACAGCCAGCATACTCCTAAACAGACAAAAATTGGAACCATTTCCCCTGAAAACTGGAACAAGACAAGGATGCCCACTGTCACCCCTCCTGTTCAACAGAGTATTGAAAGTCCTGGCTAGAGCAATCAGAGAAGAGTAGGCAATCAGGGCTATCCAAATAGGAAAAAAGGAAGTCAAGTTATCTCTCTTTGCAGACAACATGATTGTATACCTTGAAAAACGAAGAGAAACTGTCAAAAACCTCCTTACACTGATAAAGGCCTTTGGCAAAGTCTCAGGATACAAAATAAATGTGCAAAAGACAATTGCATTTCTTTACACCAATAATAAACAAACAGAAACCCAAATAAAAACCACAATTCCATTCACAATAGCCACAGAAAATATGAAATACCTTGGCATCTTCCTAACCAGAGATGTGAAAGACCTTTATAGGGAAAACTACAAAACACTGCTCAAAGAAATCAAAGATGACACAAACAAGTGGAAAAATATCCCATGCTCATAGATTGGAAGAATCAACATTGTGAAGATGTCCATCTTACCTAAGGCAATCTACAAATTCAATGCAATACCCATCAAATTACCAGCAACATTCTTCTCAGACCTACAAATAACAACACAGGAATTCATATGGAAACACAAATGTCCAAGAATAGCCAGAACAATCCTCAGGATAAAAAAAACAAAGCAGGTGGTATCACATTACCAGACTTCAAACTTTACTATAAAGCTACAATCATCAAAACAGCTTGGCATTGGTATAGGAACAGGCATATAGATCAATGGAATAGAATTGCGATTACAGAAGCAAAACCGCAATTTCTCAACCAACACATCTTTGACAAAGCCTCCACCACCTACCACTGGGGAAAGGAGAACCTATTCAGTAAATGGTGCTGGGAAAACTGGCTGACCATATGCGGAAGATTGAAACAGGACCTCTATCTATCCCCATACACAAAAATTAACTCCAAATGGATCAGAGACCTAAATGTAAAATCTTAAACCATAAGAACCTTAGAAAATAAAGGACATACCCTCATGGAAAGTGCATGGAAAAATTTTGATCTTTAAAAATTTGCTTATGCTTGATTTTTGACCAAGTATGTGGTCTATCTTATAGTACGTTTCTTGTGGTGATCAAGAGTCACATTGAAGTTCCAGATCTCATTGCTGATTTTTTTTGTCCTGATGATATGTCTAGGGTTGTGAGTGGGGTATTTGAAGTCCCTAGCTATGATAGTGTTAGAGTCTATATCTTTTTTGAGGTTACCTAGAAGCTGCTTTATGAAAGTTGGCTCTCCTATGTTGGGTGCATATATGTTTAGGATGGATATTTCTTGTTGATCTATTGAACCTTTTATCATTATGTAGTAGCCTTCTGTAACTTTTTAAATTTTTGATATCTTACAGGGTATTTTGTCTGAATTTAAGATCGTGACTCCTCCTTTCTTTTGTGTTTCGTTTGCCTGAAAATTTGTTTCCCATCCTCTTACTTTGAGTCTGTGTTTGTCCTTTCTAGTGAGATTGGTCTCTTGAAGGCAGTATATTGTTGCCTGGTGATATTTTATCCATTTTGCCATTCTATGTCTTTTCAGTGGTGCATTTAGTCCATTCACATTCAGGCTAATTATTGAGATGTGAGAGTTGATCACTATCATAAGGTTCTTACAGATTTGGTGCTATTGTTCCTGTTTGTTTGCTGTCTTTCTTTTGGTTTTGGAGTTCAATTATTTTATTTTCTCTATTAATGTCATGATGTCTTGGTTTGTTACATGTGACCAGTCATTCTGGGGGCTCTTCATTGTTTGTGTTCTATAGTCTGTTTTCTTAGTGTCTGACCTCCAAGGGGTCTGTGTGAGACCTATATTCCTCTTTTGGTTTTTCTTTATTTTTGTAGATTTTCCTCCCTAGTTTTTCCTTCTCTCCCCTTCCCTGTATTCTTTAATTCTGTTATTCAGGGGTGGATGGGTTGCTTTTACTTCTGTTTGTTCAATCTCCTATTCTTCCTCATGTATTTCCACTTGCTTTGTTCAATTCTGGAGTTGCACTGTAGGTTGGGGGCAACTTTTTGCAGTTTGAGATTTAATTAATGGGGAAGCTGTGATTCAAAATCTATCCTCAGATCCTGGTATCCGCTGACAGATGTATGGATAACCTGAAACCCACTTCTCACTCACTTGGAATCTGACCTTGCAGTGGGGTTATAGGCTTACTCCCTGAAAGCAATTTGAGGTTAACAGAGGGAAGAGAATGGAGCAGGCAGTGGGGGGAAGAGAGAGGTGAAGAGAGAGGAGTAAGATGGAAAACACATGAGCATACCAACTATCTTGTGAAAAGAGACACAAAGAGTGAAACAAACAGAAAGAAAAACAGTAACCAGGACTAACAACCAACAACCATACAAAAAAACTAAAACATACAATGATGCTAATGTACAAGCTAACCAACCTCCTTATTGGTGTGTTATTCCTCTATACAAAGATGGGGTTTACAGAGAAATAAGAAAAAGAAAAGAAAAGGAAAAATTAAAGTCAGTAAACTAACAGAACCAACCAAGCACACTCTGAGACTTTTTCTTTAAGTCCAATGTCCTTTCAGCTCTGATTTCTAGCTGTCTTTGCAGGCTGATGGATTTGTTCCCAGTTAGGGTTAGTTGCCCCTGGCCTGCTGTGAAGGGCAGTTCAGATATGGGCTCCCTACCCTGTCTATGACTCAGATCTGGCCTTGTCTATTTATCAAGAGGGAAGAGTTTCTGTCATTCCCCTTTTGATGTTGTTACCTTGGATCCCCAGCAGGTGGTGCTATCTCTCTGCTCCAGTTGATCTTTATCTGCAGCTGCTGAAGCCTGCAAGTCAGGGCGCCCAGGACGGGAGGGAGCAGTCGATGGTAGTGGTGGCCGCCTCCCAGTACACATGAGCCTGGCACTGGGCAAGGGGCGTGGCGTGGCAGCGGCAGGGGCAGCAGCAGCTGCAGTGGCAATCTCAGTAGATCCTGCTTGCGGGGGCTTCACGGTCCAAAGTCGTGGGTCACCTCAGGTATGGGCAGGACAATGACCGCTGCAGTGGGATCCATGGCTGTGGCAGCAGCCCAGACCATCATGATGTTTGAGCAGTGGTGGCAGCTGTGCTCCCTGTGAACAGCAGGCTGCCAAAGATGGGAGCTGCGGCCCATGGGAGAGAGCTAGAGTCTTTATGTGTGTTCTCTTTCACAGAGGGTCTCACAGACCGAGCTGCCCTGTTGCCATCTTGCCAGAAGTCCCATGTGTTTCTTAAAAGCTTGAAATAACTTATTTGTCAAACCATCTTGACACAGACTTTGAAGAGATAGCTCTGATGAAGCTTTTAATTTCTAAGTAATAATAACTAGCATTCATTGGATAATGATTACTATGTGCCTAAAGTTATAACAACCATTCCACAAACCTCATCTTATTTTATCCTCAGAAGTAGTTCTCACTGATATTTGTGTTATCTAATGCTGAGATTAGTTATTGTTCCCATTTACATTTGAGAAAATGGGTTTGGTAAGTTATCTAAGGCTAAGCTTGTGCAGAGAATGAGCTGGGATTAGAACCCAAACAATCTAACTCCAAGCCTCTGCTTGCAGTGGTTAGATACCATGCTGCTTCCCAAACTTCTTTCTTATTGTTTTAGCCTGTTTTTTTTCCTGAGCCTTGTGAAATCAATTTTGCTAATTTATTTTTATTTTTTAGAAAATAACCAAATTTATTGAGATTTCATCCAGAAAACTTAGTAGTTTCATAACTATTTTTTCACTTCTGTTCTGTGGTTATATTCCCCATGTCATGAATTTGGTTTATTTGTGTTTCCTCTTTTTCTTAATTATTTATAAAGGAATGTTAAATTTGGGGACAAAAGTCTAGAAATGTGAAGGAGGTTGGAAGATATTATAGAAATAAAGATTTTGTTTTCTTTTGAAAACTTGCACTTCCATCTAATCTTGGTTCCCTTTTGCCTTCTCCATGCCAACCTTTAAAGAACAGAATTCTCAGGACTGGAAAGAGCATTGGAGACTTGGCCAAGCCCCTCATTCACCAAGACCTAAAGAACACTTTCATCTGTTCAAGGTCACACTGGTATCAAGTGACAGAGTCAGAAGAAATCAGGTCCCTGTCACCCTGTTTTGTTCTCTTTCCATATACCTTAGTTAATGTTAAAAACAATAAATTAATGAAGACAGTTGCCAGACCTCACATAATTCCAGCACTTTGGGAGGTTTAGGATTTTTTGAGCTCAGAAGTTCAAGACCTGCCTGAGATCTAGTCTCTACAAAAAAATAAAACACTAGCCAGTTATGATGGCATGCAGCTACTTGGGAAGCTAAAGTGGAAGGCTCACCTGAGCACAGGAGGTTAAAGCTATGGTGAACCATGATTATGCCAATGCACTCCAGCAACAGAGTGAGACCCTGACTCAAAAAAAAGACAGCAAAAAAATTTAAGCTTCTTAATTTTAAAAGATTCATAAAGTCAACCTTAAAATATTGATTATAATTAATCCATATGATTTTCATAGAAATCATCTTCTATTGTGATTTAGTTTCAGCCATTCTTCCTAGAAAAAAATCTATCTAAAGAAAACAGTATATTTTTTCTGGTGGCAGGTTAGCACTCACCCAAAGTCCAGCAAAATGGAGCTCGAGGTTATGAGCAGATATACCAACCCCGAGAGCCCCGCGGTCTTTCCACATCTGACCATGGTGCTCTTGGCCATTGGCATGTTCTTCACCACCTGGTTCTTCATGTATGAGGACACCTCCACCAAGTACACTCATGATATCCACAAAGAACTCCTCATCTCCCTGGTGTTCTAGTTTTTCATGGGCTTTGGAATCCTCTTCCTACTGCTCTGGGTTGGCATCTATGTGTGAGCTCTCAAGGGTACCAGCCAGGTGGCTTCACTAAATCCCTGCTTTTGTAAATTAATTTTTTTACTGTACTGGAAGCATCCCACTTGCTGCTTACAATAAAAGCAGGTGTGTGACTGTCAAAAAAAAAGAAAGAAAACACAGTATCAAGCAGGAAAGAGTTTTATAAAATTATATTTCTGATATTTTGCTGAATCTATTAGAAAGGCCATAGGAAAGCTTGAATTTCACTGAAGAGGGAAATTTAATAAAAGGTAAGTCAGCCTTAACTACAGATCTGAAACAAACAGAACAAATGCTTTCAGCACTCTGATAAATTTTTTTTGTTTTGGGTCTTGAGGCTGCATCTCACTCTGTCTCCTAGGCTGGAGTTTCAGAGGCAAAATTATAGCTCACTGTAACCTTGAACTCCTGGGCTCAAAGGATCCTCCAGTCCCAGCTTTCTAAATAGATAAAATTACAAGTGTGAGCCACCATGCCCAGCTAATTTTTAAAATTTTTTGTAGATATAGTGTATTTCTATGTTGCCTAGGCTGGTCTTGAACTCCAAGTCTCAAGTTATTCTCCCACCATGGCCCTCTAAATCACTGGAATTAAAGGCATGAGCTGCTGCACCCTTCCAAGGTTAGATTTTGAGACGCCTGGCAGGGCAGTACTTTAGTGTGTGTCCAGAGATCAAAATTCAGCACAATATACAACACAAAGTGTACTTGGTTCATTAACGGGGGGAGTGAGGGCCAGTGAGAAGCCCAAACTTCATCTGCATGCAGCCTACTTAGGTAGTTAATCCTCACTTATTCGCCACATTTATAGACATATGACATTTTAAATTGTGCAGTTGGAATACTTTTTAAAAATCACTTTTGATTTTTAAATTTTATAAAATAAAATTTTTAAAAAATCAACACAGTGGAAGAGGGCAGAACAGGCTCTACCTTGATGGTGGAATGAAGCATACTGAACTCTCACATGGTTCAGGAGCTTTTTCACAATATTACCACCTTAAACTGTTCATTTCCCAATTATTGCATGCATGTATGTGTGTGTGCGTGCAAATGAGCTGATGTTTCTGTTGATTATCTGAACAGCAATCTGCAATGAGACCCCAAGGAACAACCTGTTCATTGTGGTTAGGGGACACTAGCCACTTACAAAATGACATCTGTCATAATTTTCATCCCTCATCCTGTCCTGTATCCAAACTATACTCAAAACAAATGTTTAAGTTTTCTAAAATTAACCAACCCAATTTTTAATAGCTCTGTACTCTATTTGTCATTGTTTTAGAGGGTTTTAGGGTTGAATAATATCAATATTATGGAATACTTCCCATGTACCTTATATTCTGTAAAGGTCGTTACAAACAGTATAATTTACTGAGCCACACAAGAACTCTATGAGGTTGATACCATCATTCTCCCCATTTTTCAGCCATAGAAGCTGAGGCATTGAGCTCAATAATTCACATTTAGAAGGGGACAGAATTGAAATCTGTAGTTAGGTCTATTTGACTTCTATGCTATGTACTGATTTTATTTGATGTAACTACTAGGTAATTTGACTAGTAAGGTACTCATAATATATTAACATGGTAAAAAAAGTGTAGGCAATATAGTCTTGTATAAAGAACCAAAATATACACAGCCATTAAGAAGAAAAGAATTATGAATTTCTCAGCAAATTGGATGGATTTATAGTCCATCATACTCAGTGATCTATCACAGAAACAAAGAACTGAATACCACATGCTCTCAGCCATAAGTGAGTCCTTAACATTGATCATAATACTACAAGAGAGGGTTCGGCAGTAGCAGGACACAAAACATCACTAAGGGTACCTGATTCTAAACAAGGGAAAGTGAGAACCTGTTGGAAGCCTAAACTTTACCTGCAAGCAGACTATCTATATACCTAATCCTGACTTTTACAACACATATTTACAATAAAATTTTTAAAAGAATCAAAATAAGACATTAATTTTGAAATAATGGAACATTTATCAAATGCAGAGATTCTCAACTGATAACAAACCATCCTACCTCAGTGGGCATTTGGAAATGTGTGGGGTCATTTTTGGTCATTTTAGTTGCTACGCACTGGGTACCAGGTACACTATTGGGGGAGATAGAGACTGTTAGAAGTTCAAACTTTACCTGCATGCTACTTACAATGTCCTTACATGTACCCCACAACTATAAAATAAAAAGAAAAAGAAAAGCCTTCTAAAGGGAGGCAAAATAGTAGTTAAAAGATGAAGAGACAGCCGGGCTCAGTAGCTCAGCTTGTAATCCCAGAACTTTGGGAGGCCGAGGCGAGTGGATTGGCTTGATCCCACGGGTTCGAGACTCACCTGGGCAACTTCGCGAGACCTCGTTTCTACAATAAATCAAAAACTAGCCAGTCGTGGTAGTGCATGCCTGTAGTTCCAGCTACTTGGAAGGTTGAGGTGAAAGGATCACCAAAGCCGAGCAGGTTGAGGCTGCTGTGGTCAGGAGCGTGCCACTGCACTCTAGTCTGAGTGACAGAGTGAGACTCTGGATCAAACGAACAAACAAACAAAAGATGAAGAGACAAACAGACCAGCAAAATTTTCTAACCACAGAAAACCAAACCAGAACCATCTCTTTGCATTATATTGGGAAAGAGAAACCCAGGGAGATGAAAACCAGCTGGCTGCTCTGTGCACCAGGGCTGAGAGAGTCATTTGTGGCCAGCAGATCGGGCAGAGTAAATAGATCTCAGGTCTCTAAGACCAAAATGCCATTGATCTGGGGTTTGAATTTGGCTGGGAGTGTAACTAGGGTTTCTATTTTGGGGGCATGCTTGTTTAGCTAGTGTAGGCAAAAAAAAAAATTTTTTTTCGTTTTGTATCCTAATTAGCTTTTGGAAAAACAATATTGTATATTTGTATCATCACTGGTAGCCACATGTTATCAATTTTAAAGAATTTTAAGTTAAGTCTCTAGTTTTCTATGTCTAGGATATCTGTGAACAATGACAAACATATCTTCCTTTTCAATAGCTGTAACTTTTAATTTTGTTAACTATCTTATTGCACTGATGAGAACTTCTAGAACAATGTTAGATAGTAAAGGAAATGGCAGGTTTGTGGATATTCTTACTTTGCTCCTGACTCAATAGGACTGACTCTAGAACCTTATAGTTAAACATCACATAATCTGCTGAGTTGAGATGAGCTATTCTTAATCAAGTTGAGAAAGTGTCCTTGTATTCCTGACTGGTTTTAAGAACTAACCAGAAATGGATATTGAATTTTATTGGATTGAGTTTTGAAAGGTTTTTCTTAAAATAACAGATTTCTGACCTCAGTTTAGAAAGAAGAGTGAGAAATCAATTGATGGGAGAAAAGACAGAAGGAAAAGAAACAGATCTGAACTTGTGCAAGCACACAACAAATGCATGATGGACTGACCTGAGCTGGACTGTCTGAAGAAGTGTCTGTGTCTGGGTTGCCAAGATACTGTGAAACAGCAAATTGATGTCAGGGGGCCAGAGACCAGAGTCTGTAGAATGATAGACCATCTGGTTCAGGTATATAATGCATGCTGCTTCAAAAGTATGCCATGTTATAGCAAATATATCATTGAGGTTGACATTAGCACCCAGTCTGATTGCTTATGATTGCTGTTTGAGGTAACCTGTATAAGATACACAGGGAAAATAACTAAGTGCAGAGCCATGCCACCCCCAACCCCTCTCATGCCACAGTTCATGGATTTACATTGCCTTCTAGATCTGCCTTCCTCTAGCTCTTGGGCACAGTCCCACCCACTCTACATTCAGTCCTTGAGTTTATGAGCACTGATTCTGCCCTACCCTGTGCTGGGGACCTGCTGGGACATTCAGTGGAGCCTGATGATCCTGCAGGCACCTACACCATCATTACCACCTGCAGCAGAGGGGACACTTCCAGGTACCAGGCATCCAGACCAGTACTTGTTCTGTGTTCTCAGATTATGCCCAAGGAATGCACTTTCCTGCAGGGAAAAATTAATTTCTCTTTTCAGCAGTCAACTTATGAGGAAGCCAAGAATGATAAGATTCCTTTCAGACACAATACCCTTTCTAAAGACTAAATGAAACTCCTCAGGCCAACCAGAAATCTGTCAGGATTGGCCTAGCCTCCCACTAGATCCACTATGATTACAGCTGTGGCATAGGAGGTGAACTGAGTCCCTTGCTCTTCAGCAAAGACTGTAGAATCATTGAAAACATCATCAGAGCTGGAAGAAACCCTGGGGTAAACTTTCCCATTTTTATAGCACAGTTAGTAGGAACTGCCACTGGAACGTAGGTCTTCCGGCTCTAAGTCAGCAAACTTGAAGGCAAAGCTCAGTGCCTACTCTGAAAAGCACTGTGAAAGCTGGCTCTTTGTAGACATGTCCCAAGGATGTGCTCATGGGTGCGGTCACTCATAACTCAAAAAAGGGAAGACATAAGGTAAGAACTTTTGAGAGAAGGCCTGAGTCATAGGGACAATAAGTTGAAGGCATCTGGGCCTAGATAGACAGGTCTAGGGCACAGAAATGGGAAGAGGCACCTATAGGAGGAGGCAGGACCAGTCTCCACAACAAACTCAGTCTCCTTCAGTTTTTCCTGGGTTCTAGCCTGCTCCCTAGTTAACACAGATGTTCAAGCTGCCAGGGACTTGGGCAGTTGTTTTGGCTGAAGAGCTAGTGTTCATCCTGCTTGCTCCATTGATGTACATTTAGTGCCCAGATGAAGCAGGAACAAAGGAGTTCCACAAAGTTCCTTCACTTAGGAAGTCTCTGTTTTGGCCCATGTGAGCCAGGCCCAGTGCTGGGGTTGGAGATGTGCCACAGAAGAAGTCCCAAAGTCAACGGAGGCTCTGCTTCCCAGCCCTTGAAGGCAGATCCACCACACCCAGGCCAGGAGGCCACCACTCATCCTGTCAGAAACTCCACTGGCAGGAGCAGGGGCAGGAAGATAGGCAGGCTGTAACCAAAACCTCAGGGCCAGGGAGCCAGGAAGCCAGTGTGCCATGGAGAAAAGCTGGTACCCTGGATAGTAAGTTTAAATCTTGGCCCAAAAGTCTTTTGTTTTTTCTGACAGAGCAAAGTGTCCATTTACAGCATGCTATGTATGCCTATACTCCCTGCTCAGAGAAGCCCTGGTATGTGGAGAATCTCCTACACAGGTGAGGGCTAAGGGGCTGTCCAGCTGGATGTCAAAGGCTGGATAAGAAGGGATGAGATGGAGCCATAATCATCTGGTCGAATTTTTGCACTTCTCTTCCATGGTTGTATTGCTTTCTTGAATAGCCTTGCCACCATTTCAACTCTTCAGAAAACCAAAGCATTTGACTTGAGAGTGTCCTGATATAAGCAAAATGAGATTAGAAACAATGATACAAGAGAAGGGGACAACTCTTTAAGGGCTGGTTGGAACAGATAGCCTGAGTCTGCTGGCCAGTGAACTCTTTGGAAGCATCCAGAAGAACCTGTAAACAAGGTCTTTTATGACAGTCTCATGCTGTACCCATTATACATTCTGAGCTGTGCCTACTATGAAATGCACAGCAGGGCACAGTCACCCTCTTCACAGCCACCCAGGCAGGTTGGCATGAAATTGCCCCTGTGCCCTACTCCTGCTTAGGGAAGCAGGGAGCAGATGACTTTAAACTCTGCACTCCAAATCATAGGCTGTCCAGACACAGCCATAACAAGCACACCTCTGGAAGGCTGGGCTATCAGGCACTGTCTAAAGATCAGGAGGTCACTGTCCACTTCACCCCAGAAAAATGCTAAGAGTAAGGCCTTCCAGGTCCTGGTGGGACACAGTCCTCTTGGAGGCTTGTTTTGTTTTCTATGTAGGGAAAAGACTTACCTCCTTTTAGATCCAGGATTATCTGGGTAGAGGAAAAACAAGGAGAGCAAGGACTTGGGTCCTAGCTTGGGTCCTAACTTTGTCACTCCCTAGCTGTGTGGCCTGTGGCAAGTCTTGGCTCCTCTCTGAGCAGCTGTTTTCTCATTAGCAAAATGAAGGGATTGCCCTTGAAACTTCAGAGTTGTCATGTGCCAACCTTAATTTGGAAGTGACTGTTGAGAAGAAGCTCAAAGACTTGTCCAGGTGCAGGAAGGAAGAGTGCTGAGAGAGACGGTTCATGGACCATACATTGTGATACTGGATAGGATCATTCAAAATTCCTTTCAACTCTATCATTCTGATTCTAAAGGCCATCTCTGGCTGGGAGAAGTGGCTCACACCTGTAATCCCAACCCTTTGGAAGGCCAAGGCAGGAAGATGACTTGAGCCCAGGAGTTTGAGACCAGCCTAGGCAACACAGGGAGACCTCATCTCTACAAAAAATAAAATAAAATAAAATTTAAAAATTAGCTGCATGTGGTGGTATGCTCCCTTAGTCCCAGCTATTCAGGAGGTTGAGGCTGAAGGATTGCTTGAACCTAGGAGAGCCAAGCTTCAGTGAGCCATGGGTGTACCATTGCACTCCAGCCTGGGTGACAAAGTGAAACCCTAACTCAAACACACACACACACACACACACACACACACACACACACACACACACACACCAGGTAATGCTCATCTAGCAAACTCCATCTAGCAAACGGTAGTTGGTTGGCCAAATTTTCTAATGGTCATATTTCATTAGTGCCACATAGTAATTTAAGATTGTTAAATTAGTTGCTAAAATTTTGCAATGGGGGAATTTCACATAAAACATCCTCAGATGGCATAGGGAAGATGGAGGGGAGCTATGGTTGCCCCCTATCTCACATGGTACAGGCTCTATCTTTCTTAACTGCCTCCCTCATCTGCCACCCTCCTGGCCCTGGGAGGCACTGTAGCCCTGCAGTAACCCCGCTGCCCCCCTTTCCTGCTCTTTCCCACCTCGCCACCACATTCACCTTCATCAGAGGTATTCTTGTCCCACACAGACCACATCTGGACACTGAAGAAAGGTAACCAGCAAGCAATGTAGGCCAGCACGATGACGAAGGTCATCTTCACGGCTTGGATCTTTTCCCTGGAGATGGTGCTGATGCTGCTGACCCGCAATGGCAGCCTCCTAATATCTGCAGCTGGAGCAGAAGGTGATGGCTTGTCCCAAGTCCTGCAGGCCCCTTCTTCCACCCACCAGGTCTGTGTTTTGTCTTTTGATTTTTACAGATCTTGTGACAGATGAGGCTGTAGCAGGCCACGAGCAAGGCCAGGGGCAGGGCAAAGATGGCCAGGGTGGTCCAGGTGAGATAGGCCCAAAGCCCCCAGGGAAGCCGAAGTCTGCCCAACGGTCCAGCACCATGAAGCCCTGGATCACCTCTCTCAGAGAAAAAAATGAAGACTTGGGGAGTCTAAGGATGGCAGCCAACAGCCAGGGGGCAGCAACGAGTAAATACTATACTATTTGTATAGTATGATTTGCCTTTTGACAGAAGTGTTTAGAGAGTAGATAAGAGAAGAGACTCTAAGGTTGATCTGACAGCCCCACTAGGTCAGGGTCAAGTTTTGTGTGTACAGTGGCTTTGGGAGTTCCTCAGACCATATCCTGTTGAAATGTGTCCCTGTGAGGCAGCCATAAACACAGCTGGCAGCAAGAGAGTGGTGGCCCTTTAGAAAACAGGGACACTCCCCATGCTCAACTCCTGATAGACCTTAGCTCCAAGGGAGGAGAGGCAGAGTTCATGTCAGGTAGTTTCATTGGTGCTGGGGCTGAAGTCTCCCAGGGTTCCTTAGCTCTCTGACACAGATTCTTAGAACAGGATGTGATCTTGTTATGCTCACATATCACCACTTTTGACTCCTTTGGGGGAATGGTTGAAACCCTCTCTATTAATTATTGCTCATGAAAAGTTTTAGTTTTTCTTTACAACTCATTGTGACTATTAGATATCCAATACATTTCCTTGAAGTTTAATGAAATGAAGGCAGCAACTCACAGAGCATAGATGCATAGCATAGTTTTCTCATTTCTGGGACAGCTGGCCCTGAACCAAATTGTGGGCTTGCCTGCTTTAGGCTAGAAGCCCTGTAGAGAGGAGCTTAGAGGTCAGGAGCAGGGAGGTGCATGGCTTCTGAGTCCTTGAGGTGGGGAGGGTGGGGGATGGCTGCTGAGGCCAGCGTCCTCTTCTTGTGTTCAACTCCATGCTCTTTCCCTCATCTCCTGTTCTAAGAAGCACAGATTCCTTCCCTAGTGAAATAGAGTCTTAAGACTCATCATGAAGCTGACCCAGGTGCACACCACCCTCCTCTCCTTCAGCTCCAACAGGTGGAGGGAGGTTTGCTTTTATTGCCTTTCAAGCTTGTGCTTCTCTTTCCTTCTGCTTCCTGCTCTCAATCCCTGCCATGTCCCCAATATTCTCATATATATAACTTCATGGCAAGTTTTACTGCCCAGTTTGGATAGGTGGATGGGTAGGTGGCAGCTCATGTTAGAGGAATTCTTCTTTGCCTTACCTATTGTGTACCCCTGGTGGTGGTGGTGCACAGGAAGCTTCATTGATATGTGTAGCTAATGTGTACAAATAGGAAGCACAAAGTGACCAAGTTGTCTATTAGCCACTCCTGTATCCCCAGGTCTCACCATAGTTCTTGGCAGATAGTGGTGCTTAGCAGGTCTTTGTTGGATGGATGGATGGATGCATGGATGGATGCATGGATGGATGGATGAAAGATATGGGAAAAAACTTTGGGCCTGAAGTTGTGAACCCTGAGCTCTCCTTTTGGTACTGGTAATAACTTGATATGCCCTTAATGAAGTTACTTCCTCACTCTAGACTCAGTTTCCTCTTCTGAGGTCATTGGATTGGTTGATTTCTACAGTCCTTGCAGTACCTCTTTTAGGATTCTATGATGGTACAATTCCACAATATCTTGGTCCATGTTGAGTTGTTAAGGCTAAATATTATCCCACTTAGGTGATACTGATGTTTAGAACAACCCTTCTGACAAACAGCTCATAACCCAAAGAAGGACTCTCATTCTGAAAATTCAGAGCTAATGGGAAATCATGAGCCAGATTAGCTTTGTGAGCACAGACTCTAAGCCAGAGTCTCAGTCAGCAACCAGGATCAGCAACTGCCACAACAGAGGATGATTGATTGTCATACAGCAGACCAGGCTGCAGGGGGTGGGACCATGAGGTGGGAGACCTCATTCTGAGATGTAATGTCATTTTCTAAGATGTCTCACATGCCATTTCCCCTTCCTAGAATCAAGTCTAGATTTAAGTGTGGTCTTTAAGATATTTCTGCCTTCAGAATCTGGGTGCCCTGACTACCTCTTTGCAAGCAATGTCATTGTACAATCAAAAACATATTTTTAAAGGATCAGTCTAAAATGGAACTGCTGGTACATTTTTACAGTGAAGATTTGATGAAATGAAGAAAAATACCCCAGACAAAGGGCTATGTAGGAGAGTGAATTTGAGTGAACCAGTATATTGGAGAGATGCCCTGGTTAGATTTTGCTTTTGTTTTTTAGTATCTGCCAGGTGCCAGTGCTAGACAGTCATTATACTAAATACTACAATCCTGAAAATAAACACTGTATTTTTTTTGCTTTTTTTCTACAATAGTGAGGAAACTGAGATGATTCCAAGAGGTTAAGTGACTTACCAAAGGCTCTTATAGCCAGTAAGTGGGGATCAGAATTCTAAGTTTTTTGCAAATAAGACTCCAGAATTCAATCTTTATAACATAATATGCTGCTCCTAGGTGCTTATAAAAGGTGAAAAAGCAGCAGTATCTCCATTATCTCCTTAATCAAACTAATAGCAACCATATTTACATAATCCTACAAAATTGAAAGATTACTTTGATCTTTCATTGTCTCATTAATTCCCACCATACTCCTTCCGTTTGGGGCTGGGAAGGTCTATACCAACCTACCCCTAAAGGGCAATGGAAGCTGAGAGACCAAAGAAAGAGTCTGACATATTCAGTTTTTTAGAAAGAAGCATTTAATAGAAATTTACAAGCAGAAGCCACGTCTGTGTCTCTAATGGTGAGAGGAGATGGGGGATCTCACACCATCACCACTACCCAGACCCAAGGTTTACACACAATAGGGAGAGAATGATTTAGGAAGGATGTGTTGTAGTAGAATTTGACGTCAGGCAATGTGATGCCTTCATATCTGTTATTTTTACTTATGATTGCTTTGGTTATTTGAGCTCTTTTTTCATTCCATATAAACTTTAAGATTGCATATTAAAAATAAATAAATAAAATAGTTTATTTAACATCAACAACAAAAGATTGTTTCTTCTAACTCTGTGAAAAATGATGTTGGTATTACTGAATCTGTAGATTGCTTTGGCTAATGTGATCATTTTGACAATATTAATTCTTCCAATACATGATTGTGGAATGTGGTTCCATTTATTTGTGTCAGCTTTGATTTCTTTCATCAGTGTTATGTGTTCTTGTAGAGACCTTACACCTCCTTGGTTAGGTGTATTCCAAGGTACTTTGTGTATGTGTGGCTTTTGTAAATGGGGTTGAGTTCTTTATTTGGTTATCAGCTTGAGTGTTATTGGTTTATAGAAACATTGCTGATTTTCTTTTGTTTATTTTGTATACCAAGACTTTACTGAAGTTGTCTATTAGGTCTAGAAGGTACTGGTACAAGAATTGACAGAGAGATCAATGGAACAGAATAGAGAACCCAGAAATAAAGTCACATACCTACAGCCAGCTGACAAAAATAAGCAATGGAGAAAAATATCCTGTTCAATAAAAGGTACCAGGAAAACTGGTAAGTCACATGCATAAGAATGAAACTGGAAAAAATCTTCAAGAGATGAGTGATTACTTCAAGAGAATGAACCTAAGGGTAATTGGTCTTCCTGAGGCAGAAAGAGAGACAAAGACTACCTGGAACAAACATTCCACAGAATTATTTAAGAAAACTCCCCTCACCTCATTAATGATGTGAAAATTCAAACACAAGAAATTCAGAGAAGCCTAGCAAGACAACAAATGAGAATACCAATTCCTAGGCACATAATGATCCACCTGAACAAAGTAGGTATAAAAGAAAAATTCCTAAAAGCAGCGAGAGAAAAAGGTCAGACTACCTACCAGGGAAGACCAATCAGAATAGCAGCAGATTTATCTACAGAAACCCTTCAGGCTAGGAGAGTTTGGAGTCCAATATTCAAAGTTCTTGAGGATAAACAATTTCAACCAAGAACAACCTACCCAGCAAAGTTAAAGTTCATCAGTGAGGGAGAATTAAAATCTTTCCCAGACATCCAATCCCTAAGAACTTATGCTGCCTCCAGACCAACCCTACAAAAAACTCTTAAGAAAGTATTAAACACAGAAGAAAAGTGAAAAAGAACAACAATCTTCTTCACAAGAGTAGAGGAAAAAGATTGAAAACACACATGAACCAACCCAAAAAACCAAACGAAAGACAACAAACAAACAAGTACAACAACAACTCTATAAGAACATCATGACAAAAATGAACCCTCAGATTTCAGTCATTAGCCTGAATGTGAATGAGCTAAATGCACTTCTGAAAAGACACAGAATGGCAAAATGGATAAAATATCACGAGACAACAATATATTGTCTCCAAGAGACTCATCTCACCAGAAAGGACACTCATAGATTCAAAGTAAGAGGATGGGAAACAAATTTTCAGGTGAACGAAACACAAAAGAAAATTGGAGTTGAGGTCTCGCCAAGTTGTCCAGTCAGGTCTTGAACCCACGGGCTCAGGCAATCCACTCACCTTGGCCTCCCAAAGCGTGGGGTTACAGGCTGAGCCATCGAACCCAGCTGAAATCAGTTTAAGAGGAGAATTTATATCTCTATGAGCATACATCAAGAAAATGGAAAGATCACAAGTGGAGACCCTAACAAACCACCTAAGGGAACTGGAAAGAGAAGACCACAAAAACCTCAACTTTAGCAGAAGAATCCAAATCACAAAAATAAGAGCACAAATACAGGACACAGAAGACAAAAATATCATAGAAAATATCAACAAAACAAAAAGCTGTTTCTTTGAAAGAATTAACAAGATTGATGGGCCCCTAACCAGAATGACCAAAAAAGAGAGAAAAAGCCCAAATAAACACAATCAGAAATACAAATGATCAAATTACAACTGACCCCAAAGAAATACAAAAGATTATCAGAGATTACTGTGTATACCTATATGGAAATAAACTTGATAACCTAGATGAAATAAAAGACCTTCTGACATCACATAACCTACCCAAGTTGAAACAAGAAGACATTGAGACACTGAATAGATCAATAACAACCCAGGAAATTGACTCTGTCATACAAAAACTACCTACAAAAAACAAAACAAAACAAAAACAAAAACCCTGGATCAGATGTCTTTCCAGCAGAATTCTACAAAACATAAAAGGAAGAGCTGATACCAATCCTATTGAAAGTATTCCAGGCAATTGAGAAAGATGGAATTCTCCCCAAATCATTTTACGAAGCTAACATTACACTGATACCCAAACCGGGTAAAGATGTAACAAAGAAAGAGAACTACAGGCCAATATCCCTTATGAACATAGATGTAAAAATCCTCAACAAAATTCTAGCAAATCAGATCCACATCTCAAAAATCATCCACAATGATCAAGTAGGCTTCATCCTCAAAATGCAGGGATGGTTCAACATTCGCAAGACCATAAATGTAACAACAGATGTAAAAACAAGAACCATGTGATTATCTCATTAGTTGCAGAAAAAGCTTTTGATAAAATTCAGCATCCCTTCTTGATAAAAACCCTCAAACACCTAGGCATAGAAGGAACATACCTCAAAATAGTAAGTGCCATCTATGATAATCCCACAGCTAACATATTGTGAAATGGACAGAAACTAGAAACATTTCCCCTGAAAACTGGAACAAGACAAGGTGCCCACTCTTACCCCTCTTGTTCAATATTTTGTTGGAAGTCCTAGCCCAGGCAATTAGACAAGAGAAGGAAATCAAGGCTATCCAAATAGGAAAAGAGGAAGTCAAGTTATCCCTCTTTGCTGATGATATGATCCTATACCTTGAAAATCCAAGATAATCTGTCAAAAACATGCTGACACTGATAAAGGACTTTGGAAAAGTGCAAAACGTGCAAAAAATAAAAATAAACATGCAAAAGTCAGTTGCATTCCTATATAATAACAACAAGCAGGCAGACCCAAATAAAAAGCACAATTCCATTCACAATAGCCACAAAAAAAGAAATACCTCAGCATCTTCCTAACCAGAGAAGTGAAAGACATTTACAATGAGAATTACAAAATACTGCTCGAAGAAATCCAAGAAGACACAAACAAATGGAAAAAATACTCCATGCTCATGAGTAGGAAGAATCAACATTGTTAAGATGCCCATCCTACCAAAGGCAATCTACAGATTCAACACAATATCCATTAAGTTACCAACATCATTCTTCTTATATCTGTAAACAACCAAACAGAAATTCATATGGAAACATACATGACCACAAATAGCCAAAACAATCCTTAGCAAGAGAAACATAGCAGGAGATATCACACTTACAGACTTCAAACTCTACTATAAAGCTACAGTAATCAAAACAGCTTGGTATTGGTATAAAAACAGGTATATAGACTAATGGAACAGGATAGAGCTTCTGGAAGCAAAGCCTCAATTCCTCAACCAACTCATCTTTGACAAAGCCTCCAACAGAAACTACTGGGGAGAGGAAAATCTATTCAGTAAATGGTGCTAGGAAAACTGGATGACCACATGCAGAAGACTTAAACAGACCCCTACCTATCACCATATACAAAAATTAACTCTAAATGGATCCAAGATCTAAACATAAAACCTCAAACTATAAGAATCTTAGAAAATGTGGGAGACACCATTATGGAAATTGGAACTGGCAACAAATTCCTATCCAGAACCTTAAAGGCCAATACCTTAAGAAATAAGATAGACAAGTGGGACCTTATCAAATTAACAAGCTTCTGCAAAGCAAAAGAAACCATCAAGAGAGCAGGGAGACAGCCCACATAATGGGAAAAAATATTTGTCAACTGAATATCTGACAAAGGTCTAACATCTAGGATCTACACGGAACTCAAACGCGCCGCAAGGAAAAAAACAAACAGCCCCTTTAAAAAGTGGGCAAAAGACATGAATAGACACTTCCCAAAAGAAAATATTCAGGCAACCAACAGACACATGAAAAAGTGCTCAACCTCACTCATTATCAGAGAAATGCAAATCAAAACTGTTGGGAGCCAGCTGTGGAGGCCCACCTGAGCGTTAGGGATCCAGGTGGGCTGCGGACCCTGAGACCACTAGGAAGAGTTCAGGAGCTGATGGCCCATTCCCTCTTCCCTTCTTTGTTGTTTGGCACATCTCGCTAGCAGGGACTTTGATGATCTAAGCTTGAAACTTCGAGAGTATGAAAGGCATAGCTAACTCTAGGGATCCATTGTTTCTGTTTCTCACAGACTGTGGTTTTGGCCTTTCAATCAATTATGGTTCAAACTCGGGTCACATTTGGGAGCCTTATATATGATCCAAGCTTCTTTATAAGAGTTAAAAGTATATTTGTAGAATTAGTATATACATATGGAGCATTGTCTTTAGCTTTAGATGGTATAGATGATTATTTAGAGTTACCAGAAATGACCCAGCAGGAACCTTGGACTGGGCCACATTCCTAAGGGCCCAGCGTGTAACTTGGACTGGGCTGCATTCTTTTAAACTGGTTTTTAGCTACAATTAATGTAGGCTTTTTCTACTTATTATAGAAATTGAACTTATTTTATTCATAGAAAGTATTGTAGAATAGGTTATGCTACTTCAGTGAATTATGTTAGTTCAAGCATGATCAAACATGATATTTTGAGGTCTAATAGGAATACAGCTAACTTTAGAAATTTCATTGTTCCCATTTTCTACTAATTGCGGTTTTGGCTTTAGTACAATTTACAGTTTGTATTTGGGTTTTATTTTAGAAACTTTATTGCTGATGATTCAGCTTTATATGTTAGAATTAGGAATTAGAAACTTTTATAGAAGTTAAGATAGATATACAGGATTTTAGAATAGCCATTTTGTTAAGAGATTATAATCAATTGTTCCTGGAAATGGCCCAGTGTGATCTTTGGACTGGGCCACATTCTTTAGGAACTGGTTTGAGCTATAATTAAGAGTTTTTATAGTATAGGTAAAATTAGCACAGAATAGAAGGTATTAGGATTTAAGTTAGTCATTAGGTGTTGTGTATGTATAAGCTTTAGAAGTTATTGATTACTAGAATATTATGATGGTAAAATTGTTGTATTGTTTTTAAGGAACATTAGCCAAGCATAAGGAACAGTGAAATAATATTGGAGTTGTCCTTCCTCATGCTTGAGGAAACACATGGTGGGTGGGGACGCCCCTCATCCACCTGGCTTTGTGTTCACATGAAAGTCTTGTAATTTGACCTGTGAAATTTTGGGATAAAAGACTTGTGGTTTGTCCCATTTAACGGCTTCTGCACTGGACAGAGTCCAGTCTCTTTCTTTCTCTTTATCTCTCCAGAATAATCACCGATGCTGCCACACCTCCCAGGGACCCCCTAAATCTCTCTGCAGGAGCTGGCCCCCCACAACTGGCGCCCACCATGGGGCTATACAAAAGCGTGCCCATTTGTGAGAGAATGTCTCTTCCCCATAATGTAAAGGGGATAGATGGAATAACATATGGGCAAAAGGTTTTTGAAGTCTCGTTATCTGTCCAATTTAAAATCTGTGAACTTTTGGCTACTGAGGGTACTCGACCAATACCTACAAGCCCTGAAGGAGCCATACGGGTTGGCCATGAGGTAGGCCAGTCCTTCCCAGCAATACAAGAGACATTGGTTCCTGTGTCTAATAAGCCTGTAATTTTAACTGCTTGTATAAATATATCTTTTAGAGGTCTAGAATTAGTAACCTCCTGAAACCAAAAAGCAACATTGCTAGAGCCAAATCCAGAGTCCCCTCTAGGCAGGTTAGTTAAAGTTTTACCTGCTTTGTGATAAGGCAAGAGCAGCAACTGGGCTATTCTTTTGGCCTTTGTTAAACTGCACAGTTTTGCTAGGGGGAGCAACAAGCACCTGGATTTCTCCTGTGTAATCCAAATCCACCACTCCAGGAATAATGGAAATTTCTTGTAAAGACAAGGAACTTCTGCCTAATATTATACCCATTATTCCTTCTGGGAGAGGACCCTTTACTCCCGTAGGAATTGGGGTGACTGAAACGTCCGGAGTTAATATTGTGGTCCTGCACTCCCTGGGGTAGTTCGGATGAGCTCTGTGATGGAGTAGAAGAAACGAACAGGCTCATGGTGGAAGCTGCACCCCTATTGTCATGTGGGGCTGGGGCTGGCCCCTCTGGAAGTTTTCCTGAGCCAGGATAACTTGTTGTGGAAATAAAGGAGTGCCATTTTTGTAAAATTTAGATTGGCACTCTCTAGCCCAATGAAAACCTTTTTGGCATTTGGGACACAAGGTTTTTGGTCAGTTAGCTCCAGTAAATGGTGACGGTGTGCCGTGTAAGCTGGTCATACCTCACTTAGCCGAACAATCTCTGTTAATGTGTCCGACTTGACCATAGTTAAAGCAAGACTGTAATGAGATATTCTTTTGCTTATACTTATATACTTTTACTTATATTGCTTACATATTACTTATACTACTTGTATTACTTATATATTGTTTATATATTGCTTATATTGCTTATATAGATATTGCTTATACTTATATTACTTGCATATTACTTATATACTTTTGCTTATATTACTGATATACTTTTGCTTATTATTGTGTGAGCTCCCTGCATTTCTATAAGAAAAGGAAAAGTGTAACTAAGTTCAGGCTTTATTTTAGTATTCTCAACTTTTAAAGGAAAACTTTAGAAAGAGGTGCAGTAACATTATTAGGATATTTCTGCTCATGATATTTTACCATTTGTCCTCCAATTCAGCCTTATTTTGTGAAGGTAACTTGTTATCATGTAAAGGAGGCGCCGAAGCAGTGGCGAAAAGGAAAAGTTTCTTCATCATCCTCATCGTTAGTGGCCATTTTGGAAAGAAATTTCTCATAATCATGCTGTGGATTTAAAGCATTTTTAATTAACATTGTTCCTGCACAAAATGTAGAAAACAAGCTAGATTAGAAGAAGAAACTTTAGCTCCACGTTTAGACAAGATATTCATTAGGAAACTGATGAACATTTTACGTTCCTTAGACTCGCTCTGGCCCATGATTAGATCACGGCTCTGGCTTCACAAAAACTTTGCTTATCTGTCCTTGCTCTGCCTGTCTCTACAGAGGGGTCTGCAGCACCCTGGGTAAGATACTAGCCACCTGAAATGAGAAAAAAGCTTACCTTTTCAGGGCCCCACAAAAAGCATCAAATAGTCCAAACAAATTGATTCCATTTATGCTAGCAGAAGCCCCATTTATGCTAGCAGAAGGATGATGATCTGTTTTTCCTGAGTGTACTTCAAAATAAAACACCACCAAAGCTCATGGGAACACTGACATTTTATAAGCTTCTTTCAAGATTCTCCAATTGCAATATTCTGAATACATTCACTAGAGCTGCCCTTTCCTTATCTTTTTGGTTCCTCTGCTTTGCTGAACTCTATGTATGGAGATAGACTTCCTGTGAAGTAGTCAGAACCAGGTAGGGAGGTAGGGTTGGTAGAAATAAGTCCAGGGATATTTTGGGAAGGGTTGATGGTGGTGAGCTGTGATCCAGATGAATGAGCATGGAATGAAAGTAAGAAGGAGAGGTTCTGTTCTGTCTTTTTAAGCTTTTTTTCTATATTTTTGACAGTTTGGGTTAGTTCTGTGACCCCGCAATCTCCCTACTGGAAATATACCCTGAAGAACTCAAATCACTCTATAAAAAAGATACCTGTACACATATGTTTATTGCAGCACTGTTCACAATAGCAAGAACCTGGAATCAACCATGCTTTCCATCAAAAGAGGACTGGATTAAAAAAATGTGGTATATATACATGATGGAATACTATGCAGCCATAAAAAAGAACAAAATCATGAATTTTGCAGCAACCTGGATGGAACTAGAGTCTATACTACTGAGTGATCTTTCACAGCAACAAAGATCTGAGTATAACATGTTCTCACTCATAAGTGGACCTTGAACATCTATCGTAATACTATAAGAAAAGGATCGACGGTGGTGGGAATCTATGGGGGGGCAGGGAGGGCAAGGGTGGTGGGATTAATGGTAGTCAATATCTGTCTGGGAACGGGGGGGACACCCCTTATTAACAAGGATGCCTGAACAATGCATATTTGTATACCTAACCCTTAACAGTACCCCACAATTTAAAAATAAATGTTTAATAACAAAAGAAAGTAAGAAGGGGGAAGGCATTGTAGAAGGTGAGACTGTCAGAGGCAGAGGATCTGCAACTTCTGGGCAAAGCTGAATTCAGTCAGACTGTTCTAGAATCAGTTAAGTGAACTGCACAAACAATGCCAATATTCATTCCTCCAGAGCCAGGGCAGGCTGTCTCTGTTCTTGTGTTCCTCTACAGTCAGCATTGGGTATACAGGGCTATGAGGTTTCAGAAGACTGTATCCCTTGACTTGGGAAAAGAGTCAGAATATGTCCCTGACTGAAATGAAGTCAAAGGATCCATGACAGATGGATACACTTTGCTATCTTTAGATGTAGACCTGAGGAGATGCTTTGTCTATGTTAAGCCAATGAGATGGATTGGGAGATTCAGACACATGTCAGTATGTGAAGGTCCTTGAGAAGTTCTATGATGAAAAACAACAACAAAAATCTGCCTATTTCCTTTTTCTATTTTATATTTTGAAACAAGCATTTTCTAAAACATCTATTAATGGAATCCTTTTACATAGTATGCAAAAGTTGCTTACTGAATCTGACCCTGACATGTTTTGCAGAGCATTTTTAAAGTGAGTTTGAGTTGGTTGCCAACACAAAAATTAAGTGATTTCACCTAAAAATCCAGATTACCAATTTCTCTTAAAAAAAATAAGACCTGGTAACTTCAGGAGTTCAATCCAACATGGCCTCAGTCTGATGGAGCTGAGCAGTGGTCATTTTGTGAAAGGATGTGCCCTCCTAATCTTACCAGGGTCCCCACGACTCACCATTGCCTCCTCGCTCCATTGATCATCCTTTGCCATTTATCCTCATGCCCGTGCTGTTTTTTCTTGTAATAAAGAGCATTAAAGGTATATTTAAGCCAGGCTCGGTCGCTCAGCCTGTAATCCCACACCTTTGGGAGGCTGAGGTGAGTGAATTGCCTGAGCCCATGGGTTCGAGACCCACCTGGGTAACTTGGCGAGACCTCATCTCTACAGGAAATCAAAAATTAGCCAGGCGTGGTAGTGTGCACCTGTAGTTCCAGCTACTTGGAAGGCTGAGGCGGAAGGATCACTGGAGCCCAGCAGGCTGCGGTGGATGGGAGCAGCTGCTGCACTCCAGTCTGGGTGACAGAGTGAGACTCCAACTAAAAAAAATAAATAAATAAAAAAAAAATAAAAAAGAAGTGTGTTTATTATATACACAATTCTGAATTGTACATCTTTAAAATAAAATCTTTCACAATTAAAAACAGTGTATTTATATTCAAGTTGCCATTGAGATTGTTTTATTCTGCTTGCTTTACTCCTTTATGCTTCATACCTGGTCCTTATTACCTTTACATTTGTAAACCCTGTTAACATCACACATAACCAGATAAAGGGAAGAGTTGCCAAACTTTGTTCCTCACCATCCACCTCAATAGAAATACCAGAACTAGCAATGAAGAGAGAGCCCTGGTGTTGCCTGGGGGGACCATTAAGTTCCCTACCCTCACCCAAAATATCAAGGTAACCTCGGGAAAGCACAGTTGGAAATACAACTGCTATGAAGAAAGTTTTGAGATGGTGTTATGTGGCTATCAGAAGGAGTGTATCAAGGGGAAGCGTCTACTCAACAGAAATTCCCTTAGTGGACAAAAGTATTCTGGTAAAATGTCCAAGGGTAGCTCTCCCTTAGCCTCTTCCATCGCCACCCCTCCCTTTGAGCTAATTCCATGCGCACCAACCAAACTCCTGGCTAAAAATTCCATTCCAGGAAATGCATGTCTTGGAAAGCAGATGTCAATATTCGGGTCACCAGTCATTTTCATTCCTTGCTCATTTGTAAATTGGCCTCCTGGCATGCACATCTCTTATGAGGTGAAGTTAGCAAAGGCACCAGGACCTGGATTAATAAAACTGAGCTTCTGCTCTTGCAAAACTGAGAACCTAATCAAGCAAAACTCAAAGAGAAGCAGCCCTACCAAAGGATAGCATCATCTGCCAGCTGGTCACCTTTTCACTGCTTCAGGGAGATGGGCTGTCCAGAGATCCAGGTCCTACAGCTTCCAGCCCAGCTCTGGGACTGCAATAGGAGATAGCTGGGTCTCAGTTCAGTTTGATCCTGAGCTTTTGCTGTCCCTGGACTCTGACCCTGATTAGGGCCTTGTGTTGTACCTGATACAGAGGAGCACTCTGTAAATGTTTGTAGAAAGAATCTTCAATAAAAACATTTCAGCAGGGACCAGGTGACCATCCACCAGAGATGCCTGAGGGGATCCTTGCCTTCCTTGGGGAATGCACTTGCTGATTTCAGAAGTCTTTTCTCTCTCAGAAGCTACATCTCAGCATCTAGGTTAGCTGGTGGCAGAGGGCAGAGCAAGGAGACCTGAGAACAGTGCTGGCATTTAGCCAGTGAGAAGTCTAAGGTTGGTCTCTGAAGTGAGAAGGCACCATCATCACCCAGTATGCATCTGTCAGCTTCCTGGTAACCAGAGGCATTTTCCTTAGGTTCCTGGATACCTGGGAGAGGGAGATGAGGTGGGGGAAGAGAGAAGAAACAAGTTTATCAACTCAGTTTTCCTCAGAGGCAGTAGGTGGCAGGTTAGGGCAGGACATAGAAGGATGGGGGTCTGCTGGGTAGGAAGAGGGGATCTTACCTACTCAAACAAGACAATCAGGATGGACCAAATAGCTTAGGAGGGTGTGCATGGAATCAGCCCTGCCACTAATTTTTCAAAAACGTGTACATTCTTTACCTAACCATGTCAAGTAATGAGTTACACAAGAGGAGAGTTTGGGAGTCTAGTTTGGTGCCCTTTTGGTTTGGGTGGTGAGTAAGCTGAAGAATAATGCAGACCCTGCATTCCCTCTGTGCCCTGCTCTGAATTGTCATCTGGGATCTTAGAGGGAAACCTCACAATATACCTATGCCTACTGTGATGCCTGTGACTATTCTAAGCCTCACTTTTACATTTTTTCAAAAAGACCATTAAAATTAACCCTATATACCCACCTAGTTTGAATATAATTTTGTTTTACCATATTTGCTTCTTTTGTATAAAAATCTGAAGCATCATGAAATATACTGCTTAAAAAAAAGAACATTGTCTCACAACCACAACATCTTTCATTTTCTCATATAACCGCAATGACTTTATCACACTAGACAAAATAAACAATAATTCCTTAATATCATTGAATACCAGTTCATATTCAAATTTCCCCAATTGTCCCAACAATGAGCTGTATGGTTGGTTGCTTTGTGGCAGAGCTTTTGAAACAGGTTTCCTGGCAGCTTCAGGCTTCTACATGAGTGTCTAAGGAGCCAGTAGGCATGAGGGGTATGGTTCAGCCCCCACCATACTTCAGCAAGATGCAGTTTTTATCATTAGGGACAAAGGGCCTTTCCTGTTAAAAATGCAAAAAGAGAAAGAAAGTATCATTTCTGTAAGACATCATTTCTCTCAGGTTTTCAAAGAGAAAGCCTGCTGTGGCAAATACCTTAAATCCAAGGAATCACTTCATATCCTGGTGGGATAGTGGGAGCCTTCTGGGGTGGAGGGGGTAGGAAATGTAGGAAAAGTGAATGGCTATAAAAGGAAAGATTTTATTCTACTGTGTATGAGCCTAGGTTCACAAAGTTAACTTTCCCAGGACCTGAAATACTTTGTATCTCTTTGGTGGTTTCACCCTTGAGTACTAACACATCTAATGCTTTGTCTTTTCCCTTTCTAAATCCCCAATCTATGGAATCCCACCTAGTTCTTGGTTATTAGTGGGGTGAATTGGCACAATCTGAGGCCAATTAATTCTGAAACCCTTCCCTACTCAGTTTATACTTTTCACTTCTCCAGGTACACTCTAAATAACCCAACTTCAGGGGAATGGTCTTTCAAAATTTGAATCATTACAGTTTGACCAAGACAAATATTAACATAGAGTATCAATAACACAGAGCTATCAGAGGCAAAGTGTCATTCTATTCCAGTTGCAACAAGTCAGCAATTGACCTCACAAGGGATACAGCTATTGTTATACCAGCCTAAAGAAGAAAAGCTTGGATAACAAGAGACGTGAGAGATTCTAGGAAATTCTGACCTTTGCAGGGAACTCAATAATCACAGCTTTCAATAATAGCTAAGGATCTTTCCCTTCCTTCAGGACATATGCCCATATTAACCTGCCAAAATATTCAATATACTTTTGAGATTCTTGAACTTATCATCAATTAATGATCAAACTGATGTTTGCCTATATCATCTGTCATATTCAACTGAAGAATGTAAGCATCATAAAGATGGTGACAATATCCATTTTATATATGCACACATACACCTGTAGACAATCAACACATGTTTATAAGTGATGATACACAAATAAACATTACTTGGGCAGAGAATAAATTTGGGAGCATTTCAAATGAGTCTCATACTTTTCCAACACCAATATTTTGATAATTTTTCAGTAAGGGCTGATGAAACTCTAGCTTATCCTTGAATCTAACATTTATGACTATCTACTGAGAGCATAGTTATCTTTGGAAATGAGAGATTAAATGTGGTCTTTTCCCTGGAATATTTATGAATTAGTTGGTGACACAAGCCAGCATGCTAGTAAGGCTAAGAAGTGCAAGACAGTATATGCTTTTCTCTCTATCTATTCAAACATGGCCCTGCCTTCAAGGTCCAAATCAAATCTTTCCTCTGCACTAAACCAACCTCAGGAGTCAAGTGGACCAAGGCTCAAACCTCAGCTAAGTGACTGACTGAACAAGTTACTTAACTGAAGTCTCAGTTCACATCCCTGTGAGATGAGATTATTGTGAGGAATAAAAGTGCGTGAATAGAACTTAGAACTAGCCTGGTGCATAATAGGTACTAAAAGTAGTCATTGCAATAGAAATGGTAACTGTGGAGGGATTAATAGGAGTAGAGGCAATAGTAATAGTGGTGGTGGTAATAATAATGAGAGAATACTCAAGGATCCAATTTCTAGAATTGAGGTAGCAGTAAATTGGTATTGAACTTGAAGTCAGTACTAGACAGTATACCAGATTTCTATCCTACTTTTGCTGAATGCTAGATATGTGATTTTGTTCAAATCAATGAACTTCTCTGAGCCTCGGTTTCCTTAGCTGTCAAATGAAGTGTTTGCATGGGTTGTACACTCCTCCTAGAGTTCCTCTGAAAGTCATCAGATCTAGAGTCTGTAAGCACCAACAGTTCCTGTGCCTGAGAGACACTTGATGAATATTGATGCCATCTGAAAGTCAGGAGTCATCAAAAAGATTGATCTGATGCTGAATCGAATGTTCTCATTTTCCTTGTCAGAGGCAGGGTAAGTTCCAGATCTTGGACCAGCTTGAACTTGTCAATGTGTTTAAGTGGCCTCAGCTGAGAGATTGGTTATCTGGGGGTCTAATTGCAGGTCATGATTTTCTCTTTGATCAAAAACCACCTCAAAATGGCCCTAACTGTGACCATCAAAAAGCTGAACTCATTCTTTTTTTTTTTTGAGTTGGAGTCTCACTGTCACCCAGACTGGAATGCAGTGGCTGCTCCCGGCCACTGCAGCCTCAACCTGCTGGGCTCCATCTATCCTTCCGCCTCAGCCTTCCAAGTAGTTAACTCATTCTTGAAGCCAACCTTTGAGTCAAAGGAACTTGGTATTCTTTCTTTGGTTTCCCTGGACATTAAAATGCTAAATTTATTTGTAAACGTTGGTTTGGGAGGAAGTCTAGAGTAGAGGATAATCCAGGTTTGCAATTTTAATCTGAAGCCAAATTTCTGGACTTCTTTGCAGCATATCTGGCTAACCAGAAAAATTGAAAGCAAATATATTTTGAAGAAAGAGAAAAAAAAATTTCTGCTGCTATCAGATGAGGCCTTTGCAACCTGTGAAGTCATCACTTTGTTGCCTGTAAAAGAAACGAATGGAGAGTTCTATTTTCACTTTCTTCCAAGTCATTTATGCATGACTAGAAAGGTGATAGTGGGGGTCTCTCTATAAGAATAGTTTTGTAACTGTCTTGGTGCAAAACTGCCTTTGAAAAACATAACCAAATTATCCTCATATAGCACTGAGTGAGGTGAACCTGAGTGAGGCACAGCGGTATTTGCTTTCTGCAGACATCTGTAGTGGGAGACATGACGACCAGGTGTAACTGATAACCACACAGCTATTCTCCAGGACTTAGGGATGCAGGGGTATCGAATCCAGTTAACACTTAAAAACCTACTAATGCACTTATTATGCTTTATTTTGTTTGTCTGATGGAGTTAGTGCTTGAGTTGAAAGGGTTTTAAATAGCAGGGAGACCAGCTGTCCTGGTTGCTGGGAAATGAGGGATTTCATGGGATGTTGGACTTTCAATTGAAACAGGGACAGTCCCACACACTGGGAGAATGGCCATCCTACTAAACAGCATTCAGTTTTCCTATTATTGATGCCAACTAAAGGTGACCAGGTGAAAAGAGTACGGATAGCACAACCCCCTTAAAGCAGTGATTATCAATCTTTAGCCTGCCTCGGAATCCCCTGGAAGGCATAGTGAAGTGGATTGTTGAGTCTTGTCCCTAGAGTTTCTGATTCAGCAAATCTGGGCAGAATTTGAAGATGTGCATTGCTAACAAGTCCCCACACGATGCTGATACGGCTAATGCAGGACTTCACTTAAGAACACTGCCCTGGCAATGCGTTTGGTGGTCCTGTGGATCTACCTTACTTCAACAGTGTTTGGATAGAACAGACCCAGGGACGCCTTCTCTTCCAGCTTCCTATCACACTCCAATCTTCTCTCCACTTGCAACCTCCAGAGACCAACTTCTTGGCCACCTCCTGCTTCTTAGACCAGCAATCTAGGTTTTTGTGGTTAACTCCTTATTGCTGACCAACCATGAGCTCCCAGATTTTCCAGAATTATTCCACCTAGTTGGAGACAGTGGTGAACTACCTGGTCAATTTGCATCTGTGAGCCTCCTACACCTACATCTCTCTGGGCTTCTATTTAGACCCCAGTGATGTAGCTTTGGAAGGCATGGATCAGTTACTTTTGTGAACTGGCCATGGAGAAGAGCAAGGGCTCCCAGCATCACTTGAAGATGCAAAAGCAGTGTGGCGGCCATGCCCTCTTCCTAGATATCCAGAAACCATCTCTCAAGATGAGTGGGGGCAAATGCTGGATGCCGTGGAAGCCACCATGGCCCCGGAGAAGAAACTGAACCAAGCCCTTCTGGTTCTTCATGCCTTAGGATCTGCCTGTACAGACCCCCATCTCTGTGGCTTCCTGGAGAACCTCTCCCTAGATGAGGAAGCAAAACTCACCAAGAAGATGGGCGACCACCTGATTAACCTTTGTAGGCTGACTGGACCTGAGGCTGGGTTAGGTGAGTATCTCTTCTTTTTGAAAGGTTCACCCTTCAGCATGACTAGGACCCCAGTGACCTCTGAGGGGCCTCTTTCGAAGTATCAGGACTTCTGCCTGAACCTTTCCCTCCAGTCACTGGGCAGCTTTTTAACCACCCTGGAGCCCTCACCCTAGACCAAATGGAAATAAAGCATTTGCAGAACAAAACAAAGCAAAACAGAAACACTACTGAAAATACTGGATTCTTACCTGCAATCATTAAAAAATATGGGTCTTGAGTCTCCCTCCCAGAGGTTCTGATTTAATTGTTGTGGGGATTTTTAAATCTCTCTGGACAATTCTGATAGGCCAAAAAGTTCAGAACTGCTGCTTTAAAACAGGTGAATTCAGGGAATTACTTGTATCCGTTTCCTGACATTTGTTCATTTTGACATTACATGTGTTCATGGAGCAACTACTATGTGCCATGCACTTTGCCAGAGACTGTGGGGCCAGAATAGATTCCTTCCTCAAGGAGCTTTCTATCTACAGGAAACATAAGATAAACAAATACACAAAAATATATAATTAAAAATTGGGACAAGAACTCATGGGGTTGAGGGGGAAGCATAGGTAGCTAGGAATCAAAGAGAATAAAGGTGTTTAGGGGAGCTATCTTTGGCAGAGACACATTGAGGATGTCTCCAAGATGACATTTAAGAAGTTGAAAGGTGAAAAACTAGGTGCCAACCAGGCTGAACGTGGGGAGAAAAAGACTTCAAGGAACAGAAACAGTTCTAAGAAGTGTTGGGAGAGGAAAACTCCCAAAGAACAGAGGACCAGCAGGGTGGCTGGTGGGTTGGGTGAACAGGGCCACAGGGCTACATCCCTCTATGGTTTGGGAATAAGCTGGGGTAGTTTTTTTTGTTTTGTGTCACTATTTTTGAGTTGGAGTCTCTCAGTTACCCAGGCTGGAGTGCAGTGGCATAATCAAGGCAACCACAGCCTCGATCTCCTGGGCTCAGGTGATCCCTCCACCTCCTGAGTAGCTGGGACTACAGGCATGCACTCCCATACCTGGCTAATTTGGTTTTTTTTTTGGTAGAGATGAGATCTCACTATGTTGCCCAGGCTGGTCTTGAACTTCTGGGCTCAAGCGATCCTCCCACCTCAGCCTTCCAAAGGGGTGGTGAGCCACTACATCTGGCCCAAGGGAGAACAATGTTTCCGTGTATTTTTCTATATTTTGAAAAATATACATTTTTATGGTTGTTGAGTGGAAGGGAGATTGAAATTTTCTGAGCCCAGTTTCCTCCCCAGAGACCAATGAAAGCAAGAGGTTCAGATATTGAGAAGTCTTGTGAATACATTCCACAAGGGCTGCTGAGAAGGGCTGCACAGGGGATGCTGTGTATAACTGTAACTGTGGAGAAAGGAGGACTATGAATGCCAGTCACACTGGGTTGCAGTGGCTGGGCTTGCATCTTTTCTGTGCTCAGTGTGGGCTAACTCACCAGATACTAAATGGATAAACGCATCCATTTAACACCTCCACTTCGTTCCAGTGTGGACTTGTACTGCAGGCTGTTCTAATGAGGGGCCAGCTTTACAGTTCCCTGCTAGATGAGCTAGAGGTTCCAAGGCTGCCAGTCAAGCAGGGAAGGCAAAGTCAGGCCCTTCAGTCGGGTGGCTCAGGTGTCCCAGGTGCACTGCCATCTGCAGTGGCTCTTTGTATTGTGTGGGGATTTTCAATCTGTTTCCCAGATGGAGAGTGGGATTAAAGGGTTCTGGCAGTATCAAGGGACCTGAGGTGGGAGGACAGTTGTGGGGACAATCTGTGAAAAAGCCTATCCTGAGTCAGCAGGGCAAGAGAAGGAAAGGGTCTCAGGCTACACATAGGAACTCTTTGTCACTGGTAAATAACTATAGAGTCCATTTGAGCTGAAACTAAATCCTTCTAAAAAGTACATTAACATGTCTCACAAGGCCTTGCATGGCTAAGAATCTTGTCTTAAACTGCATGTAGGGGAAGGAGAGAAGGAAGATCTTTCTTCACAGATTTATAGTCAGGGAAACAGAGACTTGAAGGAGGGCCAGGACTGTCTTAGGCTTAGAGAATGAGGACCTCAAATCAGATGCCCAGGTTCCTGTTCACCGTCCTAGCCTAGGCTCATACAATGCCTCCCTCAGGGAGAGGAAGCACTTTGCTTCAGAGGATGCATGTCAAGGCACCTTATCTGGGGCCTGATGGGGGTATAATTGGGTGGAAATGAGTAAAAGTGGGCCTAAAATATAATTCTTAATGATAAACATTTACTGAGAGACATCTATGCACCAGATACTATGCTAGGTGCCAGGAATGAGAGAGCCCCTAGCCCAGGTGAGGGAAAGAGAGAAGGAAGCTACTTGGGCACAATGGTTGTTTTATTTATCTCTATTATTAGTGCTCACATAGTAGGCACACAGCATATGGTCATTGAAATAAGTGATTGAATGACTTGATACATTCACTGAAGTAGGCCTGGCTATCAGTGGGTACTCCATGCCTATTTTTTATTTTATTTATTTATTTTTAAATTTCATTTTATGAGTTCAGGGTCTTACCACAGCTGCAACCTCTTAGACTCAAGTGATCCTTCTGCCTCAGGCTCCATGGTTGCTGGGAATACAGGCATGCACTACCATGGCCAGCTAACTTTTTGATTTTCTGCTGGAGATGAGGTCTTGCTATGCTGCCTAGGCTGGTTTCAAACTCCTTGGCTCAAGCAATACTCATGCCTCAGCCTACCAGAATGGTGGGATTACAGATGTGAGCTACAGCACCCAGTCCATGCCTATTTTTTAAACTAATGTATTTCCTCCACAGAGGACTCTGTGCAAGAAATATCTGGGAAGAAAGGTACCAGATAGAATAGGAGAGATGATGGAGGTTTTGGGAGAAAAAACAGAGCAGAAGATCAAGTCCAATGGTATGAGAAAAACAATAAATAAATGTAGAAACTCAGGGTGGAGGAAACTAGAAAGGAAAAGAAATGTAACCATATCATATAGATACACATTCTGAGGCTGGCAATATTCGAGGATTATACAAATACACACACTACACACTGTATTAGGAAGATGAAAGAGAGGAGCTGGAATGTATAAACGTGTGAAAGAGTTGCCTACCATTGCAGGAAATATGTACATATCTATAATGTATAAAATGGATAAACCAAGAAGAAGCACTAGTTTATATTTTAGGTACATGAAGTGTTAAAGTGGTTGCCCTCAGGCAAGAAGACAAGAGATGTCCTAAAGACTTGCTCCATTCCTAGGTTGTCTGCTGGCCCTAATACTCTCCCCTGCTTGGGCCTAAATGGCAAGCAGATCTGAGTCCCCTGTACAGCCAACCCCACATAAACAGAAAGAAGAACTATAAAATGGAGAACAGAAATAGGTCTTTGAATAGACAGGGATTATGAGGCACCCCAGGAAGCTGCAAGGCTAACTTCCAAAGTCAGGGTCTTTTAAAATGGTATTTGATTTTCTGGATTGAATGAGAAACTTTAAGCAAATAAAAAACTCTCCTCTGTGGGGAACAGCTGAAATAATGGAGGAAACCACAGGAGGGAGGAGGGGACATGGTAGGATCAAAGCCAATCTTCTGGTTGCTCCTCACTCAGATGACCCCATTTGCCCAAGACTGATTCAGCCTTATACTGCTTGAGAACAACAGGAAGAGACTTTTAGTAGAGAGAAGAATGAAGTGGAGGTAGAGAACAGAATGCCATGGTAGGAACTGGTCTTAGTGTCTTGTCTGACTCTCTCTTTGCATGAAATGGGAGGTGGTGAAATTTACTGTGGCTGGACCAGGATCGCAGCGGAAGACTGGGCAGACAGGGCAAAGCTGTCAGCAGACTTTGAGTGTTCTGATTCTCCTGTCCACCTGTCTAGTTTAGCCTTGGGAAAGTCACTTAACCCTTATCCTGAATTTTCTCATTTGTGGGCTAGACAGCATTCCATGAGGTTCTGGTTCCACCCTCAGATGGCAACTTGTAAGCCTGAAGAGAGAAACTTCATACTCCTATCATGCCTGGAAGGTCTAATTCAATACCTAGAATGCCAAGATCTCTACAACTAGAGATCCAACTTTCTTCTTGTTGTTGTTATTTTTGTAGAGACAGGGTCTTGCTATGTTGCCTAGACTAGTCTTTAACTCCTGGGCTCAAGCAATCCTCCTGACTTGGCCTCTCAGAGTGCTAGGGTTACAGGCAATGAACCACCACTCCCAGCCTGGCACTATGTATTTTACCTGGAGAGTCAGGATTCACAGCAGGAGATACTTTCCAACTCTGGAAAGTCAGGTTCCATATTTGGAAAGCCAGTTTCCATGTCTATAGATCCAATTTTTATGTGGAAGACCAGATTATATGCATACAAAAGGCAGAGTTCATACCCAGGAGAGCTAAATCAATACCTGAATGTCCAGATTTCAACAATGGAGTATAGGTTCCATGCATGTATGATCAGATTCAATGCCTGAAGATTGAGATTCCACACAGAGTGCCAGGTTTCATATTTGGAATAGAAGTTTCCATGTAAGTAGAACTGATGTCTGTGACTCAAACACCAGATTTCTTGTCTGAATTTCCAGATTCCACACTTGTTAGGGCATGTTTCACGACTGGACATTGATTTTTAAACATGGAGTGTCAGGTTCCAAGCTTGTATACTGACATTTTACATATGCAGAACAAGCTTCATGCTGGTAGAAAAGGCTAGTTTTCTTAAAAAGTAAATTTCTATGATTAGGATTTCAGGCCCATCATGGTGGCTCATGCTTGTAATCCCAGAACTTTGAAAGGCTGAGTTAGGAGGATCTCTTGAGACCAAGAGTTCCAGGTCAGCCTATGCAACAAAGTTAGTTCTCATCTCTACAAAATTAATTAATTAATTAATTAGCTGGGTTAATTGGTGTGGTAACACATGCCTGTATTCCCATGCTTATAGAGCCCAATTCCATGCTTGGATACTGAGATTCCATACAGATTCCAAGGTTTTATGCCTGAGATAATAGATTCCATGAGAAGAAAGACAGCTTCTATGAGGGACACACAAGTTCTATTCATGGAATTCTATATTCTCTTTTGAGGCTACTTTCCATGCTTGAAGACTTTGATTCTGAACATGGGTTACCAAGTTCCCTGCCTATATGGCCAGGATCCATCCTTGGAAATTGATATTCCAGTTATAGAGTGCCAAATTCTATACCTGGAAGAACGGTTTTATAAATGGAAGTCAATTTATAGGTTGGAAGTTTGCATTTTTACACTCAGAAAGCCAAGTTTTACCTGTAAATGGTGAAGATCTTGAGATAGTTAATTTTATGTGTCAACCTGACTGAGCTAAGGGATTCCTACATAGCTGGTAAAACTATTTCTGGGTATATCCGTGAAGGTATTTCCAGAAGAAATTAGCATTTGAATTGGTAGACTGAGTAAAGAAGATCACCCTCAACAATGTAGGTGCGCATCATCCAGTCCATAAGGGTCCATACAAAAAAAAAGGTAGAGGAAGGATAGATTTTCTCTTTCTTCTTGAACTGAGACATCCATCATCTCCTGCCGCAGACATCAGAACTCCTATTTCTCTGACCTTTGGATTCTGAGACTCACAAATATGGCCTATTGGTGCTGTTTTCTGGAGAATCTTAAAATACAGATCCCACATTGAAGAGTCATACTCTGCTTTTATATATAAGGATTCATGATTTAATTGACCCTGCTTCATGCCTAAGATCAAAATTTTATATTTGGAATGTCAAGATCTAGGCCTAATGTCCAGATTGCATAATTGATAATACAGACTATTCACTCTGATTTGAGTTCTATACAATATGCCTCATGACTACCAAGTCTTGTTTTATTCCTAGAAGTCCAAATTCCATACTTGGAAGACAAGATTCCAGGCTCAGATGACCAGGTTCAACATTTGGTGGTCAGATGATATTCAGGTTGTACCCGAATGCCACAAAGACCAGTTCAGATTTTTAAACTAGGAGAGAGAGATTTTACACAATTTGTTATGCATGGCATACCTGAAGGCCTGATTCCATGTTTCCATGACCTGAATCCATACAAAGAAGCATTAATTTCCTACCTTGTATACTTATTACATTCCTGGTAGATTAGTTACTAGTTACCATGCATGGAGAACCAATTTCCATATCTGGACTTCTAGCTTCCAAACATTTCTGGTCAAGTTCTATGGTTAGACATTGAGATTCCACTCACGGAGTGCCAGGTTCATACTCAGAGGACCAGTCTTCATGCTTGCAGATTGAGATTCCTCATTTGGAGTGCTAGGTTCCAGTTTTATGACTAGAGGGTTGAGCAATTATTTTGAGTTCCATTTTTCTGCACCCAGAAAGCTATATTTTTCCCATTTTAGGCCAAGTTCCTTACTTGAAGAGCCTGATTTCATGTCTACAAATAATTTCTCCTGGATGTAAGGTCTTGTTTCCTATTTAAAATTTCAGGTCTCTTACCTGGAAGGCAAGGTTTTGTGCCAAGATAACTAGGTTCCATACCTGGTGAATCAGATGACATGCCGTGAGATTCAGGTTCCAACCCAGAAGACTGTATTCCAAGTCTGGAGAGAGATATTATACAGCCTTCCATGCCATACCCAGAAGGCCTAATTACATGCCTAGGGAATCAGGATTCACATCTAAACATAAAAGTTCCAATCCTAGAGTGCCATATTTTCATGCCTGGAAAGTTTCACACCTGGAGAAACTTTTTGTAGCTAGAAATTCAGAATACATATTGGAAAGGCCACATTCTTTAAAGGACAGGCAAGTATTCATGCTTAGATATCTAGATGTCATAGACACCTAGAGTGTATCTATCCTTGCTTAGAAACCTAGAATTTCAAGTTCCATACTTGTAGTTTTAGGGCTCATTAATCACTACATTATACACTTGGAAAGATAGATGTCACCTCTGGAACACATAAATCAATACCTGTAGTTCCAGATGTTATACATGGAATACTATGGTCCATATTTTTGGGGCCAGATTCCATGCTTAGAGATTGAGATTCCTTTCATGGAATGCCAAGTTCCACTATTATTTCACCAATTTCCATTATTGGCTATTATGATTCTGTGCATAAAGTGCCAACTTCCAAGTCTGGGACACCAGGTTCCGTGTCTTAGGTAGCCAACTTCTATGACTGAGACTGCAGGTATAATGTCTAGTGCCAGCCACTATACTTATTAAGCCATGTCTCATGCTGGGAGATTGGGACTCCACACATTGTAAATCATTCCATTCCTAAAATTTAAGTGTCATGCTTGACTAGATATACTTATATGGAATGCTAGATTCCATACTTTTACTGTCAGAATCCATTCAGGAAATTTAAGATTCGACACACAGAGTAGATTTTATGCTTATAAGGCCAGCTTCTATGCTTGGCTCTTGAGATTCCTCACATAGAATGCCAGGTTCCATGCCTGAAGGCACAGTTTCATGAATGGAGGTTTGACTCAGTGCCTCAAGGGCTACATTTTTCATATTCAGAAATTCAGGTTTTACCCACAGATGGCCAAGTGCCCAATTAGAGAGCCATATTGTAGCTGTATGGTTCAAGTCATCCCTAGTAATACAGATTCCATGCTTGGAAAGTCATGGAAACCTGGAAGATGGCCAAGTCCTATACCTGGTGGGCCAGATGTTATGGCTTGTGGTTTAAGTTCCACTCACAGATGACCATAATCCAAGCTTTGACAGAGAGGTTTCACAAAGCATGACCTGCCTGGACAATCTGATTCCATGCTAGGAGCCCAGGCTCTGTATATGGATGTCATATTTTATGCCTGGAGAGGCAAGATTCACATCTGGAGAGATATATTTCATGAGTGAAAAGTCAGATTTCTTTTTCTAAGGATCAGGTTCCATGTTTGAAGGGGCATACTTTATATAAGTGTTACAGGTTTTGTGTTTAGAGACCTAGGTTCAATGCTTGGAGGCTCAAGCCTCATACCTCTACAGTGGTTTCTTATGTACAGTACCAAATTATATGCTTAGAAAGGTAAACATAACTCCTAGAAGACCTAAATAATTGCCTGATTGTCTACTGTCCATATACGAGTGTTGTGTTCTGTGCTTGGAGATTGATATTTCACACTGGATTGCTATTTTCTAGCCTTGGAGAACAAGTTCCAAGTCTTGGATTTTTAAGATAATCAATTTTCAATTTTATGAGTTTCAAAAGTACTCTTTTCTAAAATTAATCTGTTTTCTTGCATGTCTGAGGTCAATGTATCATATTGTCTCATCACTTCCATCCTCCAATTGCCATTCTCCATTTTACTAAGAATGAACAAATGGATGGATGGATGGATGGATGAATGAATGAAATACTAATACATCTTTAACCCTTCTAAATTTTATTATGAGGCACTGCACTGGGGCATAATAACCTCCAGGATGACATAGGACAATTCTACATGTTGAATTTAAATCCTGCACTAGGGTTGATTATGTTGAATTGTAATTTGCACTAGGGTTGTGTGTCTTTGTCTTCTGAAAAGCTGGAAGCACAGTATAGAAAAAGGTTTTTGGGCCAGATACAGGGCCTCATGCCTATAATACCAGCGCTTTGGAAGGCAGAGGCAAGAGGACTGCCTGAGCCCAGGGGTTCAAGACCAGCCTGGGCAACATAGCAAGACATTGTCTCTACAATTAAAAAAAAAAACATTAGCTAGGCATGGTGGCATGTGCCTGTAGTTTTTGCTACTTGGAAGGCTGAGGGAGAAGGATCACCTGAGCGCAGGAGGTCAAGGCTGCAGTGACCGTGAGCATGTCACAGCACTCCAGCCTTGGTGACGTGTAAGACCCTAAATCAAAATAATAATAATAATAATAACAACAACAAGAACAACAATAACAATAGAAAATGGCATTTGGGGATGTCCTAAATTCATGTATATAGTGGAGTGAAGTGGCAGGAGTAATGGCAAACTTTGTTGAATAATCCTGTGTCTTCCATCCCCCAAGTATTGTCAAAGAATGCATTGCCTCTATGGGAAAGTTCTAGGAGAGCAAAGTAGAGAGAAGGTCAGTACAAAACATTGAACTTAGCAGAGTTTACTCTGTTCCAGCAACAAACTCATGGCAGGAATCAGTGCCTTATCCACCTCCCTCCTTTACCCTCTTTTAAAAATAAGATATTCCAATTTAGTCCAAAATATGCCAGAGAATAGCAATATGCTACAAGACTTGACTTGCATTCACCCATGTGTCAGTTCAGTATTTTGCATTATTTCAAAGAGAAGATGAGAAACCCCGCATTTACTTCCAACAAATCAACATTATATCTTTAAGTCAGGGAAAGAAATTTAAAGTAAGTAGTAGCACTCCATATTTCCTTAAATGTTCCTTCAAACTTTTAGAAGAAATATTATCATCACCTTTGGCAAAAGATTATTGATGTCATAAAATGATACTCAGTTTTTATTTGGACACACTTCTCTGGTGTTTTTAATCAACCACTACACTGCTAGTTTAGACATAATAGTATGTACTTATTAGATTTAGACTAACTTAATGGAGATAGGAGATAGGTTGTGAATTCAACTGTAAATAATGCACTTAAAACAATAATCACTATGTCTTTTTTAATCACCACACTTGACAGTGTTTCAATACTTTTTCTTTTCACTGTTTATTTCCAGAAAGTAGATTTAAACTGCATTCTTAACAGCAGAACATTTACTTATGTAGAACAAAGTGTTCTTAAAATGCAACGTGCTATGCAATGACCTGAAAACTAGTTCCATTAAATTAGTTTTGAAAATTCATATATGAAAATATTTCAGGACCACTATATTAAAAGCTATTAGCATAATCTCTAAGAGATTAGTATAAGCATCATTTATATAATCTCTAGGAAACATCAAGAAAACCAAGATTAGAGGCTGGACAGCCAGAACTGGACACAGGCCTGATGTTGGGCAGGGATACTATGCCAAGCCTCTGCCTCTACTTCCTCTGCAAGCTGGATATCTCTTTGCTCTCGCCTGAATGGAATCCAATCCGGGTCCCATCGTCATGACATTGGCTTCCACAGTGAAATCCATATAGAAACACTGATTGGTGGAGTCTACCATGAGCCTTGCACCTTCATTTCAAGGGAAGCTAGGAAAATTTAGGTTCTATTTTCAAAAGACATCTATTTATTAGATGGAAGTGTCCCAAATATAGAAAGATGACTTTAAAACAATGGTAAATGCTATGACCTTATCTTAATGCCTACTGTATTCTGGTTGTAACCAGCAACATTTTAGTTAAATGAAAGTGAGAGCAGGCAGGGATTGTTACTTTTGCTTTCAATCAATCCATAAAATATAGACAAGGGAATAAGTTAAATACTAAACCAGGGAACTAATTTCTTAGTAGCCCTGTAGGAATTACAAGCAGAGGCTCCTTCTATTGAATAGATACCCTCTGAGGCAATGAGTGATACATGTTAGCAAGGTTCCCACTTTACATTCCACTCATCCTCAGAACGTCCCTAACCAAAAGCAGCCAGAGCCCATGATGGTGTAGATGGTGCCTGGAGAGTCTGTTTTCAGTGATTTCACTCACCAAGTCATGTGCCCAGTGTGGGCTGAATCTGCCATCTGGTTGTGGTAGCTGTGCCCCAAGTCTGCAACATTCATATCCCATACCAAGTATTTAAGTTCTCCTTCCCTGTGAATCATGCTTCCATCCTTGGAAGATTGAACACAAAGATTGAAATAAAATTTGCATCCCTTGAGGGAGGGAGGGAGAAAGGGAGGGAGGATGGAAGTCATGTGACAACACAAAGGTTGATTACCAGGGGAAGTAAGGGCCAGTTAGAAGTCCAAACTTCACCTATATGCAGCCTACTTATGTAGGCTAATGTAGCTAATCCTCACTTGTATCCCACATTCCAATAATAATAATAATAATAATAATAATAATAAAGCTGCATCCTTCGGGCCAGGCTTTCTCTCCTTGTTCATCTGACTATCTCAGATTTAACATTTAGATTTCAAATTAAATACAAATTCTTCCAGGAAGCCTTTCCTGACCTCCTAAGTCTGAGTTAAATGCCATTCCTTTATACTTCCCCATCAAAGCATTTACAGTGTGCACTGACTGTCACTGCCTGGTTAAAGGACCACTTCCTTTGCTGGTCTATAAGCTCCATAGGGTAGGGACCATCGATATCTATACTTTACTGTTGTACTCATGGTACCAAAGACAGTACCTGATACTTGGGCACTTGATTAATATTTGTTGTTTGAATGAAACAATAAAGGCACAAGAACAATGTTGCCATGTACTTAGAAAAGGCAAGGAGGAAGACTTTAATGGTAGAGTCTGACTTTCTGAGGCCAGGCATTGATAGAGAGGCTGACAGGAAAGTAACACATGGATTGTCGGGACAGTGAAGGCTTCAGACAGCCTGATAAGTTAGGAGCAGAGCGGACACAAAAATAGCACCCTTAGAGTCAGAAGTCACATGGAAACAGGATGCAAGACATCAGCTAGAAGACACCCTAGGGATTTCAGCCTCCCCTCTCCATGCAATATAGTTGAACAAAGAAGAAGACCCCAAATACAGTCATGCTCTGCTTAACATCAGGCCTACATTCTGAGGAATGCCTCGTTAGGTAATTTTGTCACTGTGCAAACCCCATAGAGTATACTTACACAAACCTAGAAGGTATAGCCTACTACAAACCTAGGTTGCATGGTATAGCCTATTGCTCCTAGGCTACAAATCTGTACAACATATGACTATACTGAATTCTGAAGACAACTGTAACACAATGGCATCTATGCATCCAAATATGCCAACACTTAGAAAATACTAGAATATGGTATATGTCACAGTATTACATATATTGGTTTTCATCCACAATTTCTGACTCACAACTCCTGTAACTCTTGTTATAATGTTTAAGCCTCAGAAGCAGAACTCAAAAAGCAGCATCTCTCTCTCTCTCTCTCTCTCTGTCTCTCTCTCTCTCACCTTTGGACCTTCTCCTGCTCTCCTTTCTTCTGCTCTTTTTCTCCCTAAGGCAGGACTCTTCCCCCACCTTTCTGTCTTGGATCTGGCCATAAAAAAATTCTCTGATATACCCTATATTATTGTAGGTAATAAGACTCCTATTTCAGAATGGGACTGGCCCTGTAACCTAGAGGAAGGAAAGCTACACAGATACACAGAGAGGTCTCTAGAATCTGGATAGGCCTTGCTGGGTTTCCCAATGCAGTCTATTAGTGTTAGACCATACCCTTTTTGTCCAGTCACATATCTACACAGTTATCAATCATACCTGTCCAATGAAGTATCCCTAAAAGGTTCAAGAGGACCCTGAATCAAGTAAATAAATCTGTAAATAAATAAATAAATAAATAAATGAAATATGATCTTATGCCACAACATGGATGAACTAAAAAAAAATCATGCTAAATCACAGAAGTCAGTTACAAAAAGACTACGCAATACATGATACCCCACTTACAGGGTATGTCCAGAATAGGCAAATTTAGAGATAGAAAATAGATTCATAGTTGTCTAGGGCTAGGAAAGTTGTGATTAGGGAATGATTGCTAATAAGTACATGGTTTCCTTTGGGGATGATGTAAATGTTCCAAAATTAGACTGCAGTGATGGTTGCACAACTCTGTAAATACGTGAAAAACCATTGAGTTGTACACTTTAAATGAGAAAATGTTATGGGATGCAAAATAAACAAACAAACAAAAAAAGCAACACAAACAACAATAGTGACAACAAAAACCCAGCTTTGTCATATTTTGCTATGGGTGTGACTCTCAAGGTCTTCTCCACTGCCTCCAGCCCTCACCCCAAGTCCATTGGCCAAGTCCATTTTGTCAGTGACAATATTATGTTGGGTAGAATCAGAGAAGGAGGGAACCTGTCCCCCTGGCTAACAGAAACACAGGACAAGAGTCCTGTAATACACGTCTACAGTGTAAACCTGGATAACAATAGCGAAATGGAAATGCTATCCTCATAAGAACTTGTTTTTGGTTTTTTGGGTTTTTTTGAGTTGGAATCTCACTCCATCGCCCAGGCTGGAGTGAGGTGGCACACTCATGGCCACCCCAGCATCGACCTGCTGGGGTCCAGTGATCCTTCTGCCTCAGCCTTCCAAGAAGCCAGAACTACAGGCATGAGCTACCACGCCTGGCTAATTTTTTGTTTTATTGTAGAGATGAGGTCTCGCCAAGTTGCCCAGGCTGTTCTCAAACCCATGGGCTTCAGTAATCCCCTCACCTTGGTCTCCAAAGTGCTGGAATTACAGGCTTGAGCCACCACGCCTAGGTAGAACAGTTTTTATATGTGATAATTTGGCATGTTATAATCAGAAGCATTTCCAGAAACTATGGAATATTAGAAGAAAAAGTCAATATATTCACCAAAACTACATTCATGTGAATTTTTAACTCCGAAGGTGCCTACTCTGTGTAAGTGTAATGGATGAGAGCATGGGCTAAGGAAACTTGGCTCTGTCTCCTATGAAACCCAGACAACTATTTAACTCCTTTGTGCCTAAGTTTCCTCATGTATAAATTGAAGGAATAAATGGTACTTACTTTATAAGGTTATTGTAAAGATTCTATGAGTTAATTTAAGGTGCTTAGAAAAGTGCTGGGCACATACCAAACATGGAATCCATTCCTTCAACAGATGTGTATTGAATATAGTTGTGACTCAATATATACCTCTGTTTTAGCTGATGAGAATACTAAAGTCAACAAAACAGACCAAGTCCCTGCTCTTCATGGAGTTGTATCCTCCTCGTGAGAGGAGGCTAACAACAACAAATACATCAAATACACACACACGCACACGCACACGCACACACACACACAGCTTTGAGCTGAATTGTGTCTTCCCTCCCCAAAATTCATAAATTGATGCACTAAACCCCAATGTAACAGTGTCTGGAAATTGAGCCTTTGAGAAGTAATTAGGTTTAGATGAGGTCATGAGATTAGGAATAGGTGATGGGATTAGTGCCCTTTTAAGAAGAGAAAGAGACACCAGAGTTCTCATAACATCCTGTGATGACACAGCAAGAAGGTGTCTGCAAGTCAGGAAGAGAGCCCTCTCCAGGAATCAAAGTTATCAGCACCTTGATCTTGGACTTCTCAATCTACAGAACTGTGAGAATTAAATGTCTGTTTCTAAAAAGACTTCCTGTTTATGAGAGTTTTTTTTTAAGTGTTTGTTGTTGATATTTGGTATTGGTTTGTAGGTATATTTTAATTTGTTGGTTTTTGTTGTAGTAGTCTGAGCAGACTAATGTAGATTTATTAAATATATCATTGATTTGGAACTTTGCAGGAGCCACATAGTGAGTTTTACTGATGGAAAGAGCCTGATACTACAGTATGGTGAGACGAGGAGCCTACATTCCCCTTTCCAGCGATGGTAACCACTCTCCACAGTATAGTCTTGGAGAAGCTGTTTGAATCTCATCTTATATGCCTGCATCTGTAAAATGGTGAGTTGGATGATCCCTAAAATTTGGGGGTTGGCCCATCTTATGGTTGGAATGAGAGTCTATCATCAAGGTAAATTGCAGAGGTGTGCTAATGCTTAGGGTGGCAGAGATGGTGACTGAGAGTAGACACTGATTATCCTGATGGTGATTTTCAAATGAAAAATTAATTAAATTTCTAAATTTAGATTTGGCTTCTTAGTTAGTTATGTTTTCTTCCTGGAAAAGAAATAGTATGTGCCAGATAAAACAGCTCCTTCTGATCATTTTTTTTCCTCCTTGGATTATTGTTAGCTCTGACTTTGCGGTTCTTCTGGAGCCTCTTCTTTCCAGATAACAGCCCAGAGAAAGGAGCTTATGGTTTCCCTGAGGTTTTTGTTTTGTTTTGTTTTATAAATGACTGACATTTGATTGATCTATTCTCAATTCACTTATTTTTTCACATTCACAGAAAAACTGTAGAAAGTATAACAACACAAGAGGATAATTTTTAAATTATTCAGACATTTTGTAAAATTTGATTCTTCCTGCTTCTCTCACCTTTGAAAGTTTTCACTCGGGTGTCTTGGATGAAAAGATTTTTTTCAAGTTCTTTTACTCTTGGATTCTAGGAATTCTCTGAGAAAGTGACAGCCTCTAGGAATGTGTCCAAGGAAGTATCTTATCTCTTTCATCCTTTGATCCCTGGGTGCCTTTCACTACCAAATGCACTAAAGGAAACAAGCATCTTCTCCTGTTAGTCCCCTGGCACTGTGGAAATGAAGGATAACCACAAATAATTCAGAGTCCATCACATCATGGAACTGTCAGGCAGCTTGTGATGGAGGAAATATTTTTTTCCTGGTAACGATATCAGAAGCATCATCATATAACCAGTGGATGTATTCTTGCCACTTCTGAACAGTCCATTTTAGAGTAAATTGTTTCTCAAAAAGGAAATTCAAATGGAATTTTGAAAAATAAAAAAAGTGCTCAATCTCATTCTTAAGGTAAGTGCAAATAAAAATTGTAAGAGGACTTAGCAGTTTGGCAAATATTAAAAAAGGGAATAAGCTCCTCTGTTAGCATTCTCACATAAAGGTGGTGGGAGAGTAATTTGCTAAATGGAAAGCAATTTGACAATATCTTTCAACTTTTATAGTGTACAAAAGCTTTGGATTCAGGTGGGTTTTTTTTTGTGTGTGTGGTTGTTGTTGTTGTTGTTGTTGTTGTTGTTGTCCTTCTTGGTTCCCCACGTTGAAGGAGGAGGAGGGTTGTAAGTCAGAAGGGCAGAAGGGCAGAAGGGCTGAGCGGCTCTGCACCAGTGCTGTCTCCCCAGGTGACTGTAATAATTGGGTATCTGGCAGGAGAGGGTCTGAAACGGGTGCTGGGTGCTAGGGATGGGGTGTGTAATGCAGGGCAGAAGGGAACCCAGAATCTCAGAGCCGGGGCCCCGAGCGCTGGGACCACAGCCACACCCTGTGGTAACCTGAGAGAGCATAATCTCCTGTGCTTGGCCTTGGAGACAGGCCCAGGAGCCTCATCTAGGGATGCAAGACTGCCTTGGACTGCGAGGATTCTGCAATGACAGAGGAATCTAGTGTCCCCACCCGGCGGCCAGGGCTCCCCATAAGCACTCCCGCTGACAGGGGAGGCTATGCAAGGCCCAGGAAAGGCAGATGGAGCGCCTGCTCTGGAAGAGGCAGGGGATGGCGGTGGGCGGCATGCCCAGGAGGCATGTACCACGGTTGGCACTGCTTCCTGTCATTCCAAGGGGCCCAGCGGCAGGGAGCCCAGAAAACTCTTGAGTCTCCAGATCGCTGGTGCCAGCATCCAAGCCCACGAAAGCCCGAAAACGCAGGACCTGCAGGGAACGCGGAAGTTCAGCAGGGTAGGCCGCGTTAGTACTTTGATGGGATTCCGCTTGGGAATATCACATGACCCCCAGCTCTGCAAACTTTTGACCTCCTACAGTGCGGCTTCTTTTGGCGATGCCCTTGCCAAGGCCTCCCGGGCCTCCCCTCTGCCAGCATCCGAATCCACCAGACAGCTTCAGGACGTCCAGGGGCACTGTAGCCCTGTGGCTCAGAGGCGCCCATGCTGGAGGGAGATTCTGAGGCACTTGCAAGGGTCTCACGCAGTGGGCATTGTCAGTGGCCATTTTCTTTCCCGCCAATGGAACTAAAGGGTCTTGATTTGGGGGAACGGCCATGGGGATTTTCAAGGCAGCCTGACAAACTCAGAAGCAGGGCTGGCTTCGGAACCCCCTCAGTTGTCCCACCTCCATGGTATCTTCAACAGCTCGCAGGAAGCTCTTGAGGTGCCAGTCCCATGACTGGCATTGACTCCTAGGGCCACACCACCTAAGCAGCGAGACGGGCCGACCTGGTGAGTAACTGGATGAGAGACTGCAGGGAAATCCCGCATGCAGGAGGCTTCTGGTCTTCCTCTTATTCCATCTTCTTTTGGAGCCTTTCCGCAGGCCTCCCCAGCCTCCACTCTGCCAGCCCTGGGCTCGGGGTGCACCAGGGCATTGTCTACAGCAGCAGCATGCCTGCACTTTCTCTCAGCAGCCACCATCCAGACTGCAGAGCAAAGCGAGTCTTTGGAACCCATGCCGCAGCAGCAGATCTGGCTTGCCTGCATCCTGGCCCTGCTCCCGCAATACAGGAGACACCGAAATTTCCAAAAAGCATGATGACCCCGTCTGCCACGGGAACAGTCAACCCTACGGCGTGCACAGCCAAGTCACTTCTCTGTCACGCTGGAGTTGATTCTCCAACAATGGACATCCCTTGTCCTGGGATAATGCCCAGGAGGCATGCCCCACGGATGGCACTGCTTCCTGTCATCTCCTGGGGCTCAGCAAGCTCTTGAGGCTCCAGATCGCAGGCATCACCATCCAGATCCACAACAGCCGAAGGTGTGGGACCTGCCAGACACTTGGAAGCTAAGCAGATTCAGCCCAGTTGGCTCTTGGATGAGATTCTGCTTGGAAAGACCGCATGCGTCTCAGGTCCCCCAAGATTTTGGCCTCCCACTCTGCGACTTCTTTTGGCGCCACCCTTGCCAAGACCTCTAGGGCTTCCCCTTTGTCAGCATCTGAGTCTATCTAGCCAGCTTCAAGACTATCAAGGTGACATTTCCTCTAAATTCATGGCTCAAAAATATGTACCCACCACATCCTAGCACAATCCTAGCAAACATAGTAAACGCTTTAAGCTAGTGTGCCTAAGTTCTATGAACAAGTGAGTAGAATAAAACTTATTTTCCTCAGAGTGCTTGTTTGTATAGCTTAATACTTTATTTCCCATGCTGATTCTTATACTAACTTCTAATAGTATTATGCTAATTCCAAACAGGCAATGATATTATAGTATTTAAAAGGTAATGAAAAAGTAACACTTTCAAGTAAAGGCATTAATAAGCTGCAGTATAAATGAATACTAAGAAACAGAGCTAATTTGAGAAATTTAATTTCTGATAATTCTTTGTTACTTTAGAATACACTTTTACCATAGTGATTATTATAAGAAAAGGGATAGTGAACCCCTCAGCAAATGCTTAAAAATATTGGTAGAATAAAATAACTTATTTGAAACAAAATATGTAGCTGATGTTTATTTTTCATTGAACTTCCCTGTGTTTTGTAAGTTCACAAATAATCAGTGGAAATGATTTAAAAATCATTTTAGTAGATTTTATATTGCAAGATCATTGCATTCTTAGTGATGGGGATAATTGTATTTGTACACTTGACAAATATTTTAGTAAGGTTTATCTTCTGGGAAACACCAGTGCCTTGTTTACCTTGTCCTGGGTTTAGAAAGGCAAGAGATGAGATTTCCTTTACACTAAATTAATCAATAATGTTATTGCAAAGGATTTTACTATGTAAAATGCAAGATGTGGGTTTAATAATCTTATACCATATGATTTTAAGTGTTTTACCACTTTAAGGTGCTTCATTTTATGGATAAAATGAATTTGTCCACATCTTTTGTACAGATTGCTGCATGACCTACCATGGTAAGAAAGCTCTTAGAATTTTCAAGCCTCAGAATTTCTCTTCCTGAGTGAGATTATTGAGACTAAATTATATAAATGTTGTAGCAACCTCTGAGGTATGTTACATTATGGAAAAAATATAAAATAATGTTATAAGAGTAAAGCTAAGGACTAAGAATCAGGGAAAGCCAGGATGCAAAATAAATGCTTCTGGTAATAGGGCCTATCATTTTTTCTAGTGTTGTTTAGCTCTTTGACCCAGAACATTGTGCTATCCTGGAATTACACTTAAGTTATCTAAAAATTCCAGGTTTCTAGTTTTATTATAAAGTGGAGCTTCATTTGCAAAAGACAAAATAAGTTGCTAATATTTTTATTAAAATTTTCTATGCATATCTATCAATAATTTAGATAGTAGGTTATGCCAGTTCTTAAATAATTTTAGTCATTATTTAGCTCTTAGTACATTTATAAATAATAACAATGCAAAATTATTTTGAGTGTTAATATATAATAAGAGAGAATTTGCTTTGGAGTTGATTGTTTTTCTAAATGTATGTACTGCTAACTTCATAATTTTCCTTTGTAACTCCCACACAAACTCAATGTTTGGCATATCATAGGGTTAATGATTAATGTTATTAACAGCTAGCTGCTGTTAATAAACAAAACTTAAATTCTTATTCATTCGATACAGTAACGACAATTTTTTGGTCACATAAAGTCCATTCCAGAAGTTGGACTGGGGTATATTCTCTACCAAACCACTTAAAAAGCCTGAGTTGATTCACCAAGTGCCTTCCCTAGTTGATGGGAATGTCACCACACAGGCGGCAGATCAGGAAGAGAGAATTCTGTGTGGTAGTTTTCTATGCTCCCATTCAATTTGCTAGAACACAGTTACATGATGAAATGGAGGTTTAGAGACTCGGCCCAGCTGGGTGCCAAGGAAGGAGAAACATGTTATGAGTAGCTAGAGTCTGCTACGTAGGTGCATTCTCAAGATGTGTAGAATGTGTAAAACAAATCATGAGATAGAGGGAAGCGAGAGTCAAATGTTGGAATGGAAATGGTTTGTCCATTCTGTAAATATCATCAGTTGCCATCATAATTTTGCTCTGTTATTTTAATTAGCATGAAGACTATATGCTGTTGCATGCACCTTTTCCACACACATCTCCTCAGCCACTGGAGGACACCCCTTTGCCATGAGAAATTATCTAGTAAAGAATCATAATACAAAAGCAGTGATAATGAGGACCGACAGAGGTTTGTAATGTGAAATAATATTTGTTTAGAGTCCAAGAAATATAAAACATGGGAAAAAATTATTGCTTTCCATAAATGTTGTGTATAATTTTTCATAATCTGAGGTCATTACAATTTGTTCATCCCAATTCCCCAACTCCTGAGGTTTAGATAGTAGCTACGGATTAAAACCTGAGAATGGAACAAATTTTGAATTATACATAATTTTTTAGATTGACAATTATAGTATTATAAAGTACAATCATGCCTCTTTATTTGGAGATTTATATTAGCTAATTTGCCTACTTGTGAAATGTATAGCCCCATAATCAATACTATCAGTGCTTTTTTGGTCATTTGTGGACGGGGACATATGCAGTTTGGTGAAAAATTTGAGTCAACTGACACACGGGTTCCCGATAGTGTCGAACAGTGATCCCATGCCTTCTTGTTTCAGCTTTCATATTATACACAAGTATCCCTTTCATGGTTTATGCGGCACCCTTGTTTACATTTTTGAGTTATTTAGTGAGTGAATCGGCTGTTTAAAATAGCCCCAAGCACATTGTTGAGGTGGTATCCAGTGTTCCTAAACTTAGGAAGGCTGTGATGTGCACTTTAGAGAAATACAGTTGTGGTGGTGTTGGCTGAGTTCAGTGTTAATGAATCATTGATGTACATTAAATAAGGTGTCCTTAAACATAAACACTCATAAGACTAGGTAATGTGCTGATCAGATGTCACAGTGTTTTAAGCAGAGGATTCCAGGAACCTACACCTCACTTTCTCTATGGGCAGTGACTCAGCATTGGAATAAACCTTGAAGGACATAACTGCTGCACATTGTGAACACTGGTCATGATTGTGTTTGGACAGCTTGTTCCCCTGGATTCTCTTCACCTCAGAATGATTTTTGGAGTAATTCTGTAGGATTTTACACAAAACAATTCCCAGCAACTACCGCAGATAAATTCTTTCTATTGATTTTTTTTTTAACAGTCTACATATATTTTATTTAAAGTTTCTGTCAGAGAGTAGTAAATTGTTAGTATCATTCAGGTATATAATCCCCAGTCTAGCTTAGAATAGGAATTGCCAAACAGCTTCTTTAAATGTCCAAAGAGTAAATATTTTTGACTTTATGAGCTAGATGGTACCTGTTGTAGCTACTCAGGTCTCTTAAGCAATAGGAAGGCAGCAGTGAACAATATCTAGATAAGTGGCTATGGCCTTGCTAGAAAAAAAAATCTTATTTACAAAAACAGGCAGTTAGCTGGATTTGGTTTTGGGGCTGTGGTTTGCTGACTCCTCGCTGATAAGACTTAAGGGAAAATGATGGAACTGGGCAAAAACGAAGCCAGATGTAGAGTGTTGACTTGAGTCAGAACTCAAGCAGAGACCCTGGGCAACAAATTTGGTACAAATCATCAGCAGCAATTTGACTATCTTTTTCCTCATCAAAGCAGACTTTGAGAGAGAGAGAGAGAGAGAGAGAGAGAGAGAGAGAGAGAGAGAGAGAGAAATACACCACCACAAAGGAGAGGAGAGGCCAAAGTTTAAGAAAACATGACCTTGCCTTGGTCAAAAAGCACATGGCCACATCATAGTTAGTTTAGCAATACAATGGCCCAGTTTAACTATTATTGATTCATTATCCCTCTAAGAAGTGTGTCAGCATACAGTGTATTCTCTTTCTAAGGAAGGTTAAAATCTAAGTGTAGGTGGGGCTGAAACTACAAAATGGGAGTGAATAGAGTATCTATCTTGAACAAGCTGGCAGTTCTGATAGATGGTAACTTTAACTTGTTGCTAAACAAAGAAGAGTGTTGAGTGTTGCACTGGCTTAATTACCTAACCTCTGTGAACTTCACTTTCTTTATGAAAATAATGATAGTAATTAGAAATGCTATATGTAGACTAGCCAAACCACATTTTTTATTTTTGTATTATTTACTTAGGTTTTCCTTAAGGCCTGTAGTATGCAATTTTGTCAACAATTCATCTGGAACTATGAGAGAGAAAATAACCTTTGCATGTACCAGATACTGGTTTCATGCTTCTTAATTTTGTTCTAGACATGTAACAGGAATGTTCCCAAATCTGAAACTTTTAGAGCACTGAAATACACTACACAGGTGGCTGAGATAGTAACATCTTTGCTTTCTGAAACAAACTCTGCTTTATGTACAAAATTATTAAAAATATTGTATAAAATTACACCCAAGCAACATGTATAAAGTATATATGAAACATCAATAACTGCAATGTTTATTCTTGGGTCCTATTCCCAAGATAACTTCGTATGTATATGAAAACATTCCAAAATCCAAGAAAAGCTCAAAATCTGAAACACTTCTTGTCCCAATATTTTGGATAAGAAGTACTCGACTTGTACTATTAATTTATTTAGCAAATCTTTATTGATTACCTAATATATGTCTATACTTAGATTATATTATTGTATCTTGGTTAACTGTTTGACTTGAAGTTCAGAAATTTTATTTGGGCAACTAATAATATTTATAATAGGAAATTTTCAAAGTTGATAAATCATAATTGTTAATTTCTTTAAAGTAAGATGAAGTTGAGCAAGGTAATTTAGAATTTGAGCATTGTCAAATTATATCTTTGATGGCTTATAAGGTTATTCTTATCTCATATAAGTAAATTCCATGTAAGATAAGTAAATCATTTTATAATTTATACACCAAAATAAAAATTCATGCTTAACAGAAACAGTGAGAAATAGCTATGCTTCTATAGAAGAAAATCTTGTTTACTGTTCCTCTTCTCAACATAGAATTAACACACTAATAGAGCTAGCAAATCTGTAGCCCAAAAGATCAAAAACAATAAAATAGTGCTATGTGAGAAAAAGGCGAAAAATAAAGAATATTTTGAATACACCTCCATCTACTTTACCCAGGTACTTTTATTTACTACTGTGAAATGAGGGCTGTCTGTATGTACTTTATTTTCTTAACTCACATCATTCCTTAATTAGTCTTTTGTTTTCTGCCAGTTTACTTGGTTCACCATTGGCTTCCTATTTGCCAAATTTACACACATTCATAATTGGCTTACAGTTGAGCAGTATTTGATACTATTGGCTACATTGTGTCTCAGAATTTTCCACTCTTAATTTTAATTTACCATCCTTTAAGGGTAAACTATATGTACAGATTATTGCATGGGCAATTAAAATACACACACATAATAAAAGCATAAACTAAGAACAGAAAGTTGTGAGGCAAGAGACGTCACAGCCAGTTGAGAAATTGAAAAGGTTTGAAGAGAGATAAGATATTTGAGATGGCCCTTGAAAAGTGAGGGGCAAAAATTAGGCAGATAAGGGTTTTCCTATTTGAGTCTACAAGTAAAAGGGAAATTTCGAGAAGTGGGAAGATTTGTTGAATAGGAATAGAAAGGATGAAAAGAAAAGCCAGAGGCAAGGGAGGTCCAACTTCAATGTTGTTCTAGGGAGTCTGAATTTATTGAGAAAGCATTTGGAATGCCATTGACTTTTTTTTTAATGAATTCCTTTTGGACTATGTCATCCTATAATAAGCTTCCTAGAGAATAAGCAGATTTGAGATGAGAATCAGGTCCAGAGGTATGCAAGAATGTTACTAGATATAGATTAACTTCCACCGTGTGTTGGAATCTTTATTAGAGTCCAGAAATTGTGAATGAACTATTTGCTATATGTATGTTTCATTTAAATTGTCCTTTTTTCCTTTGAATCTCTACAGCACTGCATAATGGAAATAAATAATATGAGCCACAATAAAATCTTCAGTAGCTGCCTAAAATAATAAAAAGAAACATGAAATTAATATTGAGAATACAGCTTAATAAATTAAATATATTCAAAATACTATTTTAGCCTATAATTGAACTAAAGAGTTAGAGATATTGTACATTATGTATTTATACAAAGTGATCAGTTTTGTGTGTATTTTACAGTTATAGCATATCTTAATGTAGACAGCAACATTTCAAGGGCTTATTAGCCTCATGTTGCTAGTGGCTACTCTGTTAGATATCACAGCACTGTTATACAGTGTAGAAAATAAAGGGCATTAAAATGCATTAAATACCGAGTGAAGCATTTTTACATATTGAGAAATATCCCCGAGTTTAGAATAAACAGTGATCAGATCCTTTCTCTGTCATTTGTGGAGTGACTTTATGCAAATTATTAACATCTATTAACCTCAATTATTTTATCTGTAAACTAGAAATTTAATACTACCTATATTAGAGCATTTGTTAAGTTCATCTAAGTCACATTGTGCACCAGCTAAAATATAGTGAATGCTTTATCAATGATAAACTTTTAAATGTGAAATAATATTTTGCTCAGGATTTTATTTGCAATTGCAAACTAATGCTGTTATTGTTTTTATATAGCAATTTACATCCAGTGTTGCTATTTCAGTTGTGTCAACCAACCACAACCTGTGGGTAATTACAAAATTGAATTCCATATATTTGCTGACTTGTCAGCTGCATGCCAGGTGCGTTTAGGAAAGATTCAGAGAAGGAACCCAAATTGTGAGGAAAAAAATTGTGGTTAGGATATTATAGTTCTTTCCTATGTTGAAATCAGTCTTAGAGTTTACTTTTATGCATAATATTTTTGTATTTGTCAACTTTATTTAGAATGTGCAATTACATCTTTCTTCAAAATCATGGAATACTCATTTTTAACTTTGCAATATAACTAAAATAAATAACGCTAACTGGCAAGATTGTCACTGCCACCTTTTTCTGGTAGTGATTTCTAGAGTAAAATTTAGGTTTTTGCTGATGTTTACACTAAAAATATAATAGAAAAGTTGCTGGTATTGATTTATTTATTGCTTGCTTAATGTGATGACCTATTTTTTTTAATTATTATAACTGGATTACTGGCTAAAAAACAATCAATATGATTGTCATGTGAGTTATAGATTTCATGTCGTTTTTTTAAATTCAAAAATATGGGAGATTATTTGCCAAAGACACTTCTTAAATTTAAAAATAACTTATTGAAATTACCAATTTTTTTGCTTATTTTAGCCATTAATGTGATATTATATTATAATCATGTTCTTTTGCCTTTAAACTTTTATGTGGGGGATCCCCCAAAATAAAAAAAATATATTTGAATAATTTTTTGGAGAACAGACCCCTTGTTGTACACTTGGGATTTTTTTGAGAAGGCTGCATCACAATTTGCAGAAGAAATGTCCTGAGTTGTGGCAAACAGGTGACTGGTTCTTCCACCATGACAGTATACTTGTCCATACTGTACAGAATGTTCAGCAGTTTTTGACCAAAAACAACATGACCCCCATGCCCCCACCCTCCTTTCATTTGTTTCACAGATGAAAAAACAGTCTTCAAAGGGAAAAATTTTGCCAGTGTGGAAGAGGTAAAACACAAAATGGAAGAAGAACTAAAAGGCACCCAAGTTGATGAGTTCAAAACTGTTTGAGCAGTGGAAAAATCATCTCAATAGGTACATTGCATGATACAGAGAGTACTTTGAAGATGATTGAAATTTAAACTTGTAAGGATAATTGCACAATTTTTTATAAATAAATTCCACTTTTTAAAGGGTTCCCCCTCATATTCTTTGCCTCATGAAAACAGTTTTTTAGCACTGTCTCTGTTTTTAGGTAGTATAACTGGAGTGCTTCTAGTGAATGCTTAGTCCTTTCTCTCCAAACTCTTTCCCTAAGTTAATATAAATATTACTAATGCTAAACTTTATATTTTATTAATTAAATTCAGTGTGTTGCTGTCTGAAATTTTAAAATTGCAGTGTTTTTGAATTTTTTTAAATGAGTCACTTCATAAGTGTTCTAATATTTGTTTTTCTTTACTTCTTGTAGGATGAGGAGTAGGATTTTTTTTTTGAGGGAGAAATTGATAGATTTTATTTTTGGTATCCCAAAATGGAGATGTCTTATTTTATAATGTTTATTCCAGCATACTATGCTGATCTTACTCTTTTAATAGTTGAGAACGTTGAAGGTTGTTTTACAGTATTCTGTTGTAGCACTATGAAGTCTTCACAAACATTTTACAAATAATCTTGAGAGACCAAATTTCATTAGCAGGATGCTTTTGTAAATCATGCAATTTATTTAATTGCAAATTTATTTGTGTTCATACAGTTATTAATAGTTCCAATTAATTAATAACTATATGAACACAATATAGTTAAACAAAATGCCAGTTTTTACTCCCAGAACACACTCTGAATACACAATGAACATTTTCATCATATGCCTCTCTGGGACATCAGACTAAAAAATGTTGAAGCTGTTGGAAGTGTTGAAATTGTCTTTCACATTGCATGCCCTCTAAACTTCACCACAAAGCAAACACTTGACATTTAGTTGTTGTCTGTGGTAAAGTTGAATGTTCATGTGGCCTGTAAAGCCGAACATGTTGACTTTTATAGAAAAGTGGCATGTACTTGTTCTAGAACATTAAGAAACATAAAATTTTAAGCCAAAAGACACCTGATTAAGTTTAAATGGGGAGAACGCAAGTCCAGTTTTGGATGGAGGGAATTTTAATGGCTATAAATGTTTAACTAGTAGATTTGCCCACTACTGAAGTTGATGCATCCAGTATCAGATTTGGAAAAAAATCTTCCCTAAACCTAACTTGAACATCACAGAGGAGACCCCCCCAAAAAATGAAATGCCATCAGAATGCCATCTAGAAGGGAGTTGGAAAAGGGCAGACTTTCTAGAGAAGGTAATGTCATGAAATAAGCCAAGTATGTATTCCACTTAACGTTTCTTTAAGTATAGAAACAAAGCAAATTATTTACATTAGGAAGGCACATACTTTAAAATATCTCTCCAGTTAATTTTTCTTCATTCTTTAGTATTCATACTTTGTAGGGGGTAAAATCACTTTCTATGTAGTGTTTTCAGTCTGTATTTGTTTGGCAAAAATTATTATTGTTATTCCTAAAACTTTTATGGGGCATTTAAAACAAATCAATGTGTCCAGCAAGACTGAATCTATATATTTCAAATACAGTTGATAAGCCATCACAAATACTGTGTCTGGGATGTTGACAAAGAAAGTGTTTTTATAAAAATTGGTGATTAGGCCAGGCTTGGTGGCTCAGCCTGTAATCCTGTGCTTTGGGAGGCTGAGGTGAGTGGAATGCCTGAGGCCGCGGGTTCGAGACCCGCCTGGGCAACTTGGTGAGACCTCATCTCCACAGTAAATAAAAAAAATCAGCCACACGTGGTAGCGCGTGCCTGTAATTCCAGCTACTCGGAAGGTTGAGGCAGAAGGATCGCCGGAGCCCAGCAGGTCGAGGCTGCAGTGGCCAAGAGCGGCCATAGCACTCCAGTCTGGGCAACAGAGTGAGACTCCAACTCAAAAAAAAAAAAAAAAAATTGGTGATTAGAAGTACATATTTTAGAATTTTATATCTTAACATAATTTTTTACATCTAAAGGATTTTTACTGTTTTAGTACATTTTAAGATGATATTTAGATGCTTCACATTGATGTGTTGCACATAATTTTCTCAACAGTAATGAGAAATATAACTGACGTTTTTACACAGAACATGTAGTTGTGAAGAACAGATTACTGACATTAAATAGGAGGAGATATAAAGGGGTTCAGAGACCACGTTTGTCTGAAATGTCTGATTATTGTGTTTGAGTACTTTATTCTTATATTTGAATATGGAGGTGGCAGGGGGTTTGGGAAATTCACTTTAAGCAAAATAATTATACAAGTGATTGATTACAAATATGCTTTAGTCTCTTTAATAAAGTAATTCATCTTAAAGAACCTTTAATAGTAGATATTTTATTTATTTTAGTTACAATTTTAGTTATTCTAGATGCCTGAAGTTTTTTTAAACAAAAGTCAAAATTTTTCTGTACAACCAATTCAGATTTTTAATGAGTAATTTTATATCCATCTGTAATATTGCTGTTAATTTTGTTTTAACATTTTCATAAGGCTTTTCTGTCTATTTAATAGTTATATTTGAATGCTACTATAATTTTCTTTGAAAAATTGACGCAAATATTTTAATTTTATATTATTGCTTTGTTTTGAAATAAGAAATGAAACACTCTTAGTTTTCATAAGTTATGAATCTGGTGAACCAAGCTGTAGAATTTTTGTAAAGAATTTAGCTAAACAGGCTCAAGAAAAGGTAAGTTGGAACTTTTTGTTGTTGTTGGAGTCTCACTCTGTCACCCAGGCTGGAGTGCAGTGGCATACTCATGGCCACCCCAGTGTCGATCTGCTGTGCTCAGGCAATCCTTTCATATCAGGCTTCCAAGTAGCCAGAACTACAGGCCCATGCCACCACACCCAGCTAATTTATTGATTTATTATAGAGATCAGGTCTCACCAAGTTGCCCAGGCTGTTCTTGAACCTGTGATCTGAGGAAAACCCTCACCCTGGCCTCCCAAAGTGATGGAATTACCAGCCTGAGTTGCCAGTCACTTGGTATTTTTAAGTAGATTTTTTTCATTATGTAAAATAATGAAAATAATTTGAAAATTTTATATTAACACTTGCGATGTTACTGTAAAAATCTATATGGAACCATGTTTGAATGCATTTTTGTTTGTTTGTTTTTACTCTTCACTTCAGGGCATGCCAAACTAGTATTACAAAGTATTTAGTATTAATTTAATTTAATTAATGTTTTTATAGCTGGACTTCTCTGGTAGTATACACAGAATTGTGGGGTATGTGTTAATATCCTTGGGCAGCCATAACAAAATACCACGAAGTGAGTGGCTAAGACAGATTTATTGTCTCACAGCTCTAGAGGCCAAGTCTGAAATCAAGGTTTGGCAAGGTTGATTCCTTCTAAGGGCTATGAGAGAGAGATCTGTTCCATGCCTCTTCCACAGTTTCTGCTGATTTACTGGCAATCTTTGTCCTTCCTCTGTCATGGCAGCCTAACTCAAATTTCTCCCTTCCTCTTCACATAGAGTATTTCCTGAGTGTCTAGGTCCAAATTTTCCCTTTTCTTAAGGCCACCAGTCATTGGTTGAAAGCCTGCCTTATTCCAGTATAACCTCATTTTTTTTCTAGCTTCTTTATTGCTTTTTTTTCTTGTTTAAGCTCAGGACCTTAAATTTATTTTTGGAAGATATGTTGACTCTTTATCAGAAACACTGCAGGTCATGTAAGTGACAGTGATAATAGCAAATTATGTTTGGTTTATATTTATCTGTTACAAATTTACCTATTTTATAATCCCAATATTTTTGTTACAAAGGTAAAAGTTATATTAAAAGCTTGGTCTCTTACGTTGCACAATTAAACTTTCAGATGTCTAGAATGGGAGTTAAACTTTTTTCATAAATAGTTCCATAGTACAATTCACTATTTTTATTTTCTTACAGATCACACAGTGTCTGTTATGAGTACTCAGTCTTGTAGTGGTAATGTGAAAGCACCCATAAACAATACCTACATGCAGGAATCCCAAACCCCCATGGCCTCTGAACACTACTGGTCGTAGCTGAGAAGTGTGTGGTGGGTTAGCAAGTAAAGCTTTATCTGAATTTACAGCTGCCCCCCATCATTGGCCTAAGTGTCTGAGCTCCACCTTCTGCCAGATCAAGCAGCAGCATTAGATTCTCATAGGAGTGCAAGCCCTACTGTGAACTGCACATGTGAGGGATCTAGGTTGCATGCTCTTTGTGAGAATCAAATGCCTGATAACTTGGTTTCTGATCCCAAAAAGATTAGAGACTTCTGTCTAAATGAATATCTGTGACTGTGTTCTGACAAAATTATTTTTAGAGACAGAATTCATAATAAATTCTGGCCCCAATCCCCTCTGCAAAGTAGTGGTTCTCGGACTTTAACATTGCCCAAGAATTGCCTGGAGAGCACAGCAGAACAATTTTCTAGGTTTGATGAATAGGATCCATGAATTTGTCTTGCAAAAAAAACTCTCAAATGATGCTAAAGCTGCAGATCCCAAGACCATGCTTTGAAAACCATTGTTTTAATGAAGTAAAACAGTAAATTTTCACCTTTTAAATGGACTACATTAAGCAAAGCTCTCACTTTTTTGAAAGCAAAAGGAAGGGATATGATTTGTAAATGATGTGAAAGCTATCATTTTTTAGAAAATTCCATATTTGTTAATTCCAAAGTAAGAAAGACTGTTGTACAAATTAAAAATAGGAAGAAGCAGAAAATATAAGGCAAGAGATGTTTTATTGGAGGTAAAATAAAGAAATATAGTTAATTTTGTTTTAGTCTTCAAGAGAAACCAATATTTAATCTTATGTGGCCTGTGTATCTTTTTAGATAGGCATGCAAAGTAGAATACTGTCTTAAAGCTCTCCACTTATATTCATTAGTGACAGATATCCCTTCTTATTAGAATACCAAATGCTTGTTTTCTATGAGACTAGTCATGTGATTTTTAAAAACCATTTTACTGAATTTTTAATTGGTTTTTGTTTGTGTTTGGCTTTTTTTTTTTTTTGCTATTTCATAGACAAAATAGGGGACTGTATTTCAGTTATAAATTAAAATGTAATTACAAATATGGTGACTACTTGAATATATTTTTTTCTCAAAAAATTTGAAAAATGAGTACACTGAAGAATAATATATCACTATATTAGGAATAAAAATATCTGGTCTGTGTTTTTCTCTATGACTTTGTCTGCTCTGAAGAGTTGCTCAGTCTCTGTAGGAATCACCTGAATGTAAAATGATGACTTTTTTTTTTTTTGAGTCAGAGTCTCACTCTGTCACCCAGACTGGAGTGCAGTGGCACACTCATGGCCATCACAGCTTTGCCCTACTGGACTCAGATGATCCTTCTGTCTCAGCCTTCCAAGAAGCTGGAACCACAGGCATGTGCCATTATACCCAGCTAATTTTAAAAAATTTATTGTAAAGATGAGGTCTCAACATGTTAATCAGCTTGGTCTCGAACCTCTGAGCTCAAGCAATCCTCTTGCCTTCACCTAAAAGGATGATTTTGACTAGAAAATCATTGAGTTTCTTTCCTACTGCACAATTCTGTAATTGCTTATGATTGGCTCCTGACAGCCCTATTCTTGGTTGTATAGTATTTTTGTCACTTGAGCAGCTAGTACTGAATTGATTCCAAAAATATTTTAAAACATAGGGATATGAAATAAAAACTTGTTTCCTTTTATAGTTGCTAGAAATGTAACTTTTAAGTTAATTAATATATTTATAAATAGATTTAAAAATGATTATAAGTGCATCATAAACTCCTATTACCTATATGTAGAATTATCTTTAGAATAGAATACAAAAGAGAGAAAAAGCCCAAATAAACACAATCAGAAATGCAGAAGATCAAATCTCAACTGACCCAAAGAAATACAAAAGATTATCAGAGATTGCTAGGCACACCTGTATGGAAACAAACTTGGTAATCTAAATGAAATGGTGGACTTTCTGACATCACACAACATCCCAAGGCTGAAACAAAAAGATAATTGAGATTCTAAATAGATCAATAATATCCTAGGAAATCAATTTAATCACAAGAAAACTACCTACAAATAAAAGCTCTGGACCACACTGCTTTCCAGCAGAAATCTACAAAATGTACAAGGAGGCACTGATACAAATCCTATTGAAAGTATTCCAGGTAATTGAGAAAGATAGAGTTCTCGCCAAATCATTTTATGACGGTAATGTCACACTGATACCCACACCAGGTAAAGATCTAACAAAAAAAGGGGAATTACAGGCCAATATCCCCAATGAACACAGTTGCAAACATTATCAACAAGATTCTAGCAAATCAGATCCAATAACACATCTTAAAAATGATCCACCATGACTGAGTAGGCTTTGTTCCCAGGATGTAAGGCTGGTTCAACATCCTCAAGACCATAAATGTAATTAAATACATCAACAGATGTAAAAACAAGATCCATATGATTATATCATTAGATGCAGAAAAAGCTTTTGATAGAGTCCCACATCACTTCTTGATAAAAATCCTCAAACATGTAGGCATAGAAGGAACATACCTCAAAATAGTAAGTATCAACTGTGATAAAGCCACAACCAGCACATTGCTTAATGAACAGAAAGTAGAAATATTTTCCCTGAAAACCAGAAAAGACAAGGCTGCCCAACCTCACCCCTCTCATTCTACACTGTGTTAGAAGTCCTAACTAGAGTAGTTAGACAAGAGAAAGAAATCAGGGGTATCCAAATAGGAAAAGAGGAAGTTAATTTATCCCTCTTTGCTGATGATAATGATCCTATACCTCGAAAATCCAAGAGAACCTCTGAAGGACCTGCTTTCACTGATAAAGTACTTTGGCAAAGTCTCGAGATATAAAATAATTGTGCAAAAGACAGTTGCCTTCTTATACAACAACAACAAACAGGCAGAGAACCAAATAAAAAGGACAATCCCATTCATAATAGCGACCCCCCCAAAAGGAAAGAAATACCTCAGCGTCTTGTTAACCAGAGAAGCAAAAGACCTTTACAATGAAAACTACAAAACACTGCTCAAGGAAAACCAAGAAGACATAAACAAATGGAAAAATATTTGATACTCATGAATAGGAAGAATCAACATTGTTAAAATATCCATCCTACCTATGACTATCTACAGATTCAACACAATACCCGTTAAATTATCAACATATTTTTTCTCAGACCAACATCATTCTTCTCAGACCTGGAAATGATAATACATAAATGGAAATATAAATGACCATGAATAGTCAAAACAATCCTTAGCAAAAGAAACAGCATGAGAGGTATCACACTTCCAAATTTTAAGCTTTATTATAAAGCTATAATAATCAAAACAGTCTGGTATTTGTACGAGCACAAGCAGATGGACCAATGGAACAGGATAGCTATTCCAGAAGCAAAACCTCAATTTCTCAACCAACTCATATTCAACAAAGCCCCCACCACCAACCACTAGGTAGAGGAGAATCTGTTCAGTAAATGGTGCTGGGAAAACTGGCTGATCGTGTGCAGAAGATTGAAACAGGTCCCTTGCCGATCACCATACACAAAAATAAACTCTAAATGAATCAAAGACCTAAATGTAAAATCCCAAACTATAAGAATCTTGTAAAATGCAGAAGACACCCTTACAGAAACCAGAGTAGGCAACCAATTACTGATCAAAGCCCCTGATGTCCATGCCATAAGAGATAAGATGGATGTGGGACCTCATTAAACTGAAAAGCTTCTGCAAAGCAAAATAAATCATGAGAGAAAAAAGACAGCCCACAGACTGGGAAACAATATTTGCCCACTGTATATCTGACAAAGGTCTAACATTCAGGATCTATAAGGAATTCAAACAGGCAGAAAGAAACAAACAGCCCCATTAAAAAGAGGACAAAAGACATGAATAGACACTTCTCAAGAGAAGATAAGTAGGAAACCAACAGACACATGAAAAAGTGCTCAGCCTCACTAGTTATCAGAGATATGCCAATCAAAACCACACTGAGATACCACTTGACCCCAGGAAGAATGGTCATAATTAATAAAACAGAAAACAACAGATGCAGGCAAGGATGCAGAGAAAAAGGAACACTCTTACACTGTTGGTGGGAGTGCAAACTACTGAAACTTCTATGGAAAACAGTGTGGTGATTTCTAAAAGAACCAGAAATTGACCTTCTGTATGACCCAGCAATCTGCCTACTGAGAATATATCCAGAGGACCTCAAATCATTTGACAAAAAAGATACCTGCACACACGTTTATTACAACATTATTAACAATAACAAAAACATAGAACCAACATAAACCTGGAATGGATTTTAAAAATGTAGTGCATACATATGATGGAATATTCAGCCGTAAAGAAGACATGAACTTTGCAACAACTTAGATGGATTTAAATTCCATAATACTCAGTGATATATCACAGAAACGAAGAACAGAGTACCACATGTTCTCACACAAAAGAAGATCCTAAAAATTTAGCATAGGGCTATAAAAAAGTGATTGACAGTAGCAGGATACTGCCAGGGTGGGTGTGGGGACACAACATCCATAGGGGTATCTGATCTCAAACCAGGCAAAGTGGTGACCAAAGGGAAGTCCAAACTTTACCTATATGATGTCCGCTTGTATACCTAATCCTAAATTGTACACCACATCTTTAAAATAACATAAAAAATAAGCAAAAAGAGAACAGAATACAAAATATAATTTTAGAAAATTGAATTGATATCAATCAGATAGTATAGTCATTTTTACTTTGAAGTTGCAAAATTTTAGATTATTCAACATATTTGCTTTTACTTCATTGAAATGAACATTTTAAAAATCAAAACTATTCTTTCTTCCTTGACTTCTAGGTATGACATACACTGGATGAAGACAATTGCATGAAGATTCAAGCTTTCATTGAACTTCCAAACGAAAAAGCAGCAGCAATTGCCTTAAAGGAAGCTAATGGATGTATTCTGTATGGAAAATCCATCGTGGTTGTATCTTTTAAATCAATCTGTTTCAAAACTATGCAATATTTAGGAGAAGAGTATAATGGAAGCTAATGTTCATGCTACTCATTAGAAATTTCAACAACTGATTGGCCAGGTGCAGTGGCTCAAGCCTGTAATCCCAGCACTTTGGGAGGCCAGGGTGAGAAGATTGCCTGAGCTCAAGGGTTCAAAAACAGGCTCGGCAAATTGGTGAGACCTCGGCTCTACAACAAATAAAAAATTAAAAATAGCCGGGTGTGGTGGCTCATGCCTGTGGTTCCAACTATTTGAAAGATTGAGGTGGAAGGATCACCTGAGCCCAGCAGGTCAAGGCAGCAGTGGCCATGAGCTTGCCACTGCACTCCAGCCTGGACAACAGAGACTCCAATTAAAAAAAGAAAAGAAAAAGAAATTTCAACAACTGGAATTTCAATTTTAGCTTAAGATATTCTGTTACCATTAAAAATGGTTTAGCTGAGTCAGGTGACAGTGCTATTAATATTTATATTGGAAAATAAAGGTACTTAAGCAGCACGAGGTTATTAAATTTCAGCTATTTTTAACATTTCACTAAATTACATACTCATGCTAAGCCTAAGAAACTACAGTTGGCAGAGATATATTTAGAATCATTAAAGAAAGAATTCACTAAAACATGGTGGCTCACACCTGTAATTCCAGCACTTTGGGAGGCTGAGGCAGGGGAATTGCTTGATTCCAGGAGTTCAAGACAGGCCTGGAAAACATAGTGAGATGCCATCTCTGCAAAAATACTTTAAAAATAGCTGAGCATGGTAACACACACTTGTAGTCCTAGCTAATTAGAAAGCTGAGGCAAGGGGATTGCTTGAGCCTAGCAGTTCAAGGCTTCAGGGAGCTATGATTGTGTCACTGTTCTGCAGCCTGGGCTACAGAGTGAGACCCTATCTTTTAAAAGAAAAAAAAAAAGAAAATTCATTGTGTTGTTATTATTATATTGTAACTTACACTTCTACTTGAAAATGTTAATAACCAGAATATATCAACAATTAACTCTCTCACTTTTAGTAATTAACACAATTTCCAAACTGGAAAGCAGCAGGATAGGTAAGGAGGCAAATGTACAAGTGTAAACAAATAATGATGGTAAGGAAAAGATTAAATTATGTATTTCCCCACCAAGTCATGGACAGAGGCAGGAAGCACTCAAGGGAAATTAAAAGACTGTATTCCTACCCTACATTAGAAAATTTTGTATAATTGTTTAGAAAACATTGTTTCATGAAGGAAACCTGAATTTTAAAATATAAGCAATTTGCTTGATCTGCTAGACCAAACAAGATTCTAAAGAAGGAAAAAGAAAGTGTTATAAACTAATAAAGGTAAGTGTGGGTGAGACATAATAAGAGAAGACTATTCATTGAGATAAAATTACAGGATAAGAGCCTGATAGAGTAGGAGATCAGGTGCCTCTTAAGAATTTTTCGGGAATGTCTTTGTATAAAGGTAGTTCCTATAAAATTTCAAATTATGATGATGGAATAAAGGCCATTTGTATGTGAAAGTTATGTTTGGAGAATGAATTTTATTTTATTTTGGTTTTTTAACTTTAAAATTTTTTTTAATTTTAAAATTTGTGGTACATTTCAGTGTTAGTTATACAAATATTCACTATGCAGGTGCTCTTGTTGATGAGATGTGCCCCCCCTTTCCCAGGCAGACTTCCACTACTGGTAATCCAACCTCCCCATACCCCCTCCCCTCTGCAGTTTTCCACTACAGTCAATCCTTTTCTTATAGTATTGTGGTAGTTGTTCAAGGTCCACTTATGTGTGAGAACATGTGATACTCGGTTCTCTGTTTCTGTCAAAGATCATTCAGCATTATAGTCTCTAATTCCATACAGGTTGCTGTGAAGTTCATGATTTTGTTTTCCTTTATGACTGCATAATATTCCATCAGGTATATGTGCCACATTGTTTCATCCAGTCCTCTTTTGATGGGCAGCATGGTTGGTTCCATGTTCTTGCTATTGTGAACAATGCTGCAATAAACATACATGTGTAAGTATCTTTTTTATAGCACTATTTGAGTTCTTCCGGGTACATCCCAGTAGGGGGATTGCGGGGTCATATGAAAGGTCGATTTTTAGAACTTTTAGGAATCACCACACTGTTTTCCACAGAGGCTGTACTAGTTTACACTCCCACCAAGAGTGTAGAAATGTTCGCTTTTCACCACATGCTCTCCAGCATCTGTTAGTTTTTGAGTTATTGATGATGGCCACTCTGACTGGAGTTAGGTGGTATCTCATTGTAGTTTTAATTTGCATTTCTTTGTTGCCTGGTGAAACTGAACATTTTTTCTTGTATCTGTTGGCTGCTCATGTCTTTTGAGAACTGTCTGTTCATCACGTTAGAGTTCCTTGTGGATCCTAGATGTTAGACCTTTGTCAAACATGGAGTTGCAAATATTTTTTCCTAGTTTGTGGGATGTCTCCCTGCTCTCTTGATGGTTTCTTTGGCTTTGCAGAAGCTTGTCAGTTTGATGAGTACCCACTTGTCTATCTTATCTCTTATGGCATGGGCACTTTGGGTTTTGATCAGGAGTCGGCTGCCAGTTCCAATTTCCACAAGACTGTCTCCTGCATTATCTAAGATTCTAATTGTTTGAGGTTTTATGTTTAGGTCTCTGAACATTTTCGCGTTGATTTTTGTGTATGGAAATAGGTAGGGGTCCTGTTTCAATCTTCTGCATGTGGTCAGCCAGTTTTCTCACCACTATTTACTGAATAGGTTCTCATCTCCCCAGTGGTTGGTGGTGGTGGAGGCTTTGGTGAAGATGAGTTGGTTGAGAAATTGAGGTTTTGAGTCTGAAATCTCAATTCTATTCCATTGGTCTATATACCAATACTAGGCAGTTTTGATTTTTGTAGCTTTATCATAAAGTTTAAAGTCTGGGAGTGTGATACCTCCTGTTTTTTTTTTTGTTTTTTTTTTTTTTTTACTGAGAATTGTTTGGGCTATTCTTGGTCATTTATGTTTCCATATGATTTCCTGTATTTTTGTTTCTAGGTCTGAGAAGAATGTTGCTGGTAATTTGGTGGGTATTGCATTAAATCTGTAGATTGCCTTACGTAGAAAGGACAGCTTAACAATGTTCCTTCTTCCAATCCATAAGCATGGAATATTTTTCCACTTGTTTGTGTCATCTTTGATTTCTTTGATAAGAGTTTTGTAGTTTTCATTGTAAAGGTCTTTTACATCTCTGGTTAGGAAGATGTCAAGATATTTCTTTTTTGTGGCTATTGTGAAAGGAATTGTGCCTTTTATTTGGGTTTCTGTTTGTTTATTATTGGTGTATAGAAATATGATTGTCTTTTGTACATTTATTTTATACCCTGAGACTTTACCAAAGTCCTTTATCAGTGCCAGGAGGTTTATGCAGATTCTCTTGGGTTTTCAAGGTACAAAATCATGTCTTCTGCAAAGAGAGATAACTTGACTCCCTTTTTTCCTATTTGGATACCCCTGATCACCTTCTCTTCTCTGATTGCTCTAGCTAGGACTTCCAGAACTATGTTGAATAGGAAAGATGAGAGTGAGCATCTTTGTCTTGTTCCAGTATTCAGGGGAAATGGTTCCAATTTCTGTCTGTTTAGCAGTATGCTGACTGTGGGTTTCTCGTAGATGGATCTTACTATTTGAGGTATGATCCATCTATGCCTAGATGTTCAAGGGTTTTTATCCAAAAGGGGTGCTGGATTTTATCAAAAGTTTTTTCTGCATCTAATGATATAATCATGTGGTTTTTGTTTTTATGTCTGTTGATGTATGTAATTACATTTATAGTCTTACAAGTGTTGAACTAGCCTTGCATCCCAAGGATGAAGCCTACTTGGTTATGGTGGGTGATTTTTGAGATGTGCTGTTCAATGCGGTTTGCTAGGATCTTGTTGAGAATCTTAGCATCTATGTTCATCAAACATATTGGCCTATAGTTTTCTTTCTTTGTTGGGTCTTTACCTGGCTTAGGTATCAATGTGATGTTAGCTTTGTACAATAATTTGGGGAGAATTCCATCTTTCTCAATTGCCTGGAATACTTTTAACAGGATTGATATCAATTCCTCCTTGTATGCTTTGTAGAATTCTGCTGGAAAGCCATCTGGTCCAGGGCCTTTTTTTCTAGATAGTTTTTATTTATTTTTAATTAATATTTTTTATTTTGATGTTGTGGGGGTACAGTTAAGAGTTAGGTATACAAATATGCTTCATTCAGGCCCCCCTGTTGATAACAGGTGTCTCCTCATGCCCAGACAGATGTTTACTACCATTAGTCCCATCCCCCCCCATAGTTTCCCACCACTGTCAGTCATTTTCTTATGATGATCAAGGTCCACTATGTGAGTGAGAATATGTGATACTCAGATCTTTGTTTCTGTGAGAGGTCACTCAGTATTATAGACTCAAGCTCCATCCAGGTTGCTGAGACATTCATGATTTTGTTCTTTTTTATGGCTGCATAGTATTCCATTGTATATATGTACCACATTTTTTTAATCCAGTCCTCTTTTGATGGGCAGCGTGGTTGGTTCCAGATTCTTGCTATTATGAACAATGCTGCGATAAACATTCATGTGCAGGTATCCTTTTTATAGAGTGATTTGAGTTCTTCAAGATATATTCCAAGCAGGGGGATTGCAGTGTCATATGGGAGGTTAATGTTTAGAGCTTTTAGGAATCACCACTCTGCTTTCTACAGAGGTTGTACTAGTTTGCACTCCCACCAACAGTGAAGGAGTGTTCCCTTTTCATCACACCCTCTCCGACAACTATTCTTTTCTGAGTTATTTATAATTGCCATTCTGACTGGAGTTAGGTGGTGTCTCAGTGTGGTTTTGATTTGCATCTCCCTGATGATTAGTGAGGTTGAGCATTTCTTCATGTGTCTGTTGGCTGCTCAGATGTCTTCCTTTGTGAAGTGTCTCTTCATATCTTTTGCCCATTTTATAATAGGGTTGTTTGTTTTTGTCTTTTCAGCACATTTGAGTTCCTTGTAGATCCAAGATGTTAAGCCTTTGTCAGATCTGGAGTTGGCAAATACTTTTTCCCAGTCTGTAGGCTGTCTCCCTGCTCTCTTGATGGTTTCTTTGGCTTTGCAGAAGCTTGTCAGTTTAATGAGGTCCCACTTGTCTATCTTATCCCTTATGGCCTGTGGGTTTCAAGTTTTTTCAGGAATTGGATGCCAGTTCCAATTTCCATGAGGGTGTGTCCTTCATTTTCTAAGGTTCTTATGGTTTGAGGTTTTACATTTAGGTCTCTGATCCATTTGGAGTTTATTTCTGTGTATGGGGATTGATAGGGGTCCTGTTTCAATCTTCTGTATGTGGTCAGTCAGTTTTCCCAGCACCATTTACTGAATAGGTTCTCCTCTCCCCAGTGATAGGTGGTGGAGGCTTTGTTGAATATGAGTTTGGTTGAGAAATTGAGGTTTTGCTTCTGGGATCTCAATTCTATTCCATTGATCTATATGCCTGTTCCTACACCAATATGAAGGTGTTTTGATGATGGTAGCTTTATAGTAAAGTTTGAAGTCTGGCAATGTGATATTATCTGCTTTGGTATTTTTTGCTCAGGATTGTTCTGGCTATTCTTGGTCGTTTGTGTTTCCATATGAATTCCTGTGTTGTTTTTTCTAGGTCTGGGAAGAATGTTGCTGGTAATTTGATGGGTATTGCATTGAATCTGTAGATTGCCTTAGGTAAAATGGACATCTCACAATGTTGATTCTTCCAATCCATGAGCATGGGATATTTTTCCACTTGTTTGTGTCATCTTTGATTTCTTTGAGCAGAGTTTTGTAGTTTTCATTGTAAAGGTCTTTCACATCTCTGGTTAGGAAGATGCCAAGGTATTTCATATTTTTTGTGGCTATTGGGAATGGAATTGTGCTTCTTATTTGGGTTTTTGTTTGTTTATTATTATACGAAATGCGATTGTCTTTTGCACATTTATTTTATATCCTGAGACTTTGCCAAAAGCTTTTATCAGTATAAGGAGGTTATGACAGATTCTCTTGGGTTTACAAGGTACACAATCATGTCATCTGCAAAGAGAGATGGTTTGACTTCCTCTTTTCCTATTTGGATACCCCTGACTGCCTACTCTTCTCTTATTGCTCTAGTCAGGACTTCCAGTACTATATTGAACAGGAGGGGTGAGAGTGGGCATCCTTGTCTTGTTCCAGTTTTCAGGGGAAATAGTTCCAATTTTTGTCCATTTAGGAGTATGCTGGCTGTGGGTTTCTCGTAGAGGGCTTTTACTACTTTGAGGTATGTTCCCTGTATGCCTAGATGTTTGAGGGCTTTTATCAAGAAGGGGTACTGGATTTTATCAAAAGCTTTTCCTGCATCTAATGATATAATCATGTGGCTTTTGTTTTGACATCTGTTGATATATTTAATTACATTTATTGTTTTATGCATGTTGAACCAGCCCTGCATCCCAGGGATGAAGCCTACTTGGTCATAATGGATGATTTTTGAGATGCGTTGTTGAATCCGGTTTGCTAGGATCTTGTTGAGAATTTTAGCATCTATGTTTATCAAAGATATTGACCTGTAGTTCTCTTTTTTTGTTGGATCCTTACCTGGCTGGGTGTCAGTGTGATGTTAGTTTCATAAAATGATTTGGGGAAGGGTCCATCCTTTTCAATCACCTGAAATAGCTTCATTAGGATTGGAATCAGTTCCTCCTTAAATGTCTTGTAGAATGCTGCTGGAAAGCCATCTGGTCCAGATCTTTTTTTGTAGGTAGTTTTCTTATTACATAGTCAATTTCCTTGATTGTTAATGGTCTATTTAAAGTCTCAATTTCTTCTTATTTCAACCTAGGCAGGTTGTGTGATGACAGAAAGTCCTCCATTTCATTGAGGTTTTCAAGTTTGTTTCCATACAAGTTTACATAGTAGTCTCTGATGATCTTTTGTATTTCTTCAGCGTCTGATGTGACTTCTTCTTTTGTGTTTCTGATTGTGCTTATTTGGGTTTCTTCTTTCTTTTTCTTGGTCAGTCTAGCTAGGGGACCATCGATCTTGTTTATCCTTTCGAAGAACCAGCTTTTTGTTTCATTGATTTTTTATATTGTCTTTTTTCTTCTATGTCCTGGATTTGGGCTTTTATTTTGGTGATCTGGATTCTTCTGCTGAAATTAGGGTTTTTGAGGTCTTGCTTTTCCAACTTCCTTTGGTGACTTGTTAGGCTGTTAATTTGTGTTCCTTCCAATTTCTTCATGTGTGTTTGTAGGGATATAAATTCCCCTCTTACTACAGCTTTTAAGGCCTTCCAGAGATTTTGGTAAGACGTTTTTTCATTCTCATTTGTTTCCAGGTATCTTTTGATCTCTGTTTTGATTTCATCATTGACCCAGGAGTTGTTTAGCATCATGCTGTTTAGTGACCATGTCTTTGTGGGTTTTGGGGGGACCTTGTTGGTGTTAATGTTTATTTTTATTCCACTGTGGTCCGAAAAGGTGCATGGTAGAATTTTGGTCCTTTTAAATTTGCTTATGCTTGATTTATGGCTAATTATGTGGTTGATCTTGGACTATGTTCCATGTGGTGATGAGTAGAATGTGTCTTCTCTGGTCTTTGGTTGGAGTGTTCTGTAGGTATCAATTAAGTCCATTTTGTCCAAAGTCACATTGAGGTTCTGGATCTCATTGCTGATTTTTTGTCTCGATGATCTGTCTAGGGTCGTGAGTGGAGTATTAAAGTCCCCAGTTATGATGGTGTTATAGTCAATATCTTTCTTTAGTTTTCCTAGGAGTGGCTTTATAAAAGTTGGTGTGCCTATGTTAGGTGCATATATGTTTAGGATAGATATTTCTTGTTGATGGACTGAACCTTTTATCATTATGTAGTGGCCCTCTGTATCTTTTTAAATTTTTGATAGCTTAAATGGTATTTTGTCTGACATTAGGATCGCAACTCCTCTTTTCTTTTGTGTTCCATTCACTTGAAAATTTGTTTCCCATCCTCTTACTTTGAGTCTGTGCATGTTGTTTCTATTGAGATGGGTCCTTGAAGACAGTATGTTGTTGCCTGGTGATATTTTATCCATTTTGCCATTCTATGTCTTTTCAGTGGTGCATTTAGTCCATTCATGTTCAGGCTAATTATTGAAATGTGAGAGTTCGTCCCTCTCATAGAGTTCTTATAGAGCTGTTCTTCCACTTGGTCTAATGTCTTTCTTTTGGTTTGGGGTTGGTTCGTGTGTATTTTATTCTTTTTCCTGTACTCTTGTGTAGAAAGTTGTTCTTTTTTCCCCCCTTTTCTTCTGTGTTTAGTACTTTCATAAGTGTTTCATGTGGAGGTGGTTTGGTGGCAGCATAAGTTCTTAGGGATTGGATATCTGGGAAAGATTTTAATTCTCCCTTGCTGATGAAGCTTAATCTGGCTGGGTAGGTTATTCTTGGTTGAAATTGTTTATCTTTTAGGACTTTGAAGATAGGGTTCCCAGCTCTCCTAGCCTGCAGGGTTTCTATAGATAAATCTGCTGCTACTCTGATTAGTCTTCCATGGTTAGTGATCTGGCCTTTTTCTCTTGCTGCCTTTAGGATTTTTTCTTTTATGCCTACTTTGTTTAGGCGAATTATTATGTGTCTAGGAGTTGGTCTTCTCATTTGTTGTCTTGCAGGGATTCTCTGAATCTCTTGTGTTTGAGTTTTTGCATCATTGATTAAATAAGGAAAGTTTTCTTGAATGATCTAATGGAAGATTTGTTCCAGTGTGATCTCTGTCTCTCTTTCTGCCTCAGGAAGTCCAATTACTCTTAGGTTCTGTCTCTTGAAGTAATCGCTCATCTCTTGAAGGTTTTTTCTGTCTTTTTTAGTTTGTTTTCTGTGTTTTTGTGAGTTTGGGTTAGTTCTATATTTTGGTCCTCAAGCTCTGAGATTCTTTCTTCTGCTTGGGTAATTCTGCTTTCCATGCCTAACAGTTTGTTATTTATTTTATTCACAGTATTCTTTATTACTATTATCTCAGATATCAGCTCCTTTCTAGTTTCTTCTTGAGTCTCCTCAATTCTTTTTAATCTCTCCATTAATGTCTTGATATCTAAGTTTGTAGTTTGAGACCAGTCATTCTGGGGGCTCTTCCTTGTTTGCATTCCGAAGTCAGTTTTCTCAGAATCTGCCCTCTCAGGAGTCTGGGAGAGACCCATATTCTTCTTTTGGTTTTTCTTCATTTGTGTAGATTTTTTTCTCATCCCTTAGTGGATAAAGTCCCTTGAACTTTAATCTCCAGCCTCTCCTCTCTTTTTTTCTTGCAGGCAGCTAGCCTACTGCCTGGGAGATCTGTGACACTGGTCTCTATTCAGAGTAGGGAGGGGCTTTGTCTCCTTTTTAACGACATCAGCGTGGGAACCGAGGTGGAGGCTCTGATAGGTGGGCAGGGTGATGTGATATAAATATGCCTTGAAAATGGTGGCGGTGATAGTTTTACTTTCACTTTTATGGATGCTCCTGTGGGTCTCTAAGCGGGACCAGCTGCACAGCTGGACACTGCATCCGGGTTGCCACCACAGGCTGGGGTGGAGGAGAGGGTAGGACATCCCCTCCTCTGGAGCTGGAAGCATCTGACTGCACCTTGCACCAGCTTGGGGTTCTGCTCCCTTGCACAGGCTTGCGGTCACATGCTGAGTGCCTCAGCCAGGGTGGGCCTGGGGCTTCAGATCTCCAAAGCTCCAGAGGGCAGGTGGTGGCTCTGGGTCCCTCACAGGGCACTTCAGCCAGAAATGGGACTGGTATCTCTGAGGGGTGTGCGCCCAAAGCCTCCCTGGGTGACCGGCAGGTTGGTGCTGAGTGCTGGTCGTGATGATGCAGCCAGGGAGGGAGCTGGGATTCAGGATTCCGATTCCCCAGCCTGCTGGAATCACATATAGTGGAGCAGCCACAGTTGGGCCGCAATATCTGGCCCTGTTTGGGACCAAAGGCCCTAAGGCCTCATACCAGTGCAGCTGGTGGTGGGCAGGGGAATGCAGGAAGAAAAGTAAGGGTCTTTTTGGGAACTCACATTCAGACAGTCTCACGTATCCATCTATGCTGTTGCCATCTTCCTTGTAGATAGTTTTCTTATGACATAGTCAATTTCCTTGATTGTTATTGGTCTATTTATTATCTAAATTTCTTCTTGTTTCAACCTAGGGAGGTTGTGTGATGTCAAAAATTCCTCCATTTTCTTGAGGTTTTCAAGTTTGTTTCCATACAAGTGTACATAGTAGTCTCTGATAATCTTTTGTATTTCTTCAGGGTCAGATGTAACTTCATTTTTGTGTTTCTGATTGTGTTTATTTGTGCTTTTTCTCTCTTTTTCTTGGTCTAGCTAGGGGATTATTGATCATGTTTATCCTTTCAAAGAACCAGCTTTTTGTTTCTTTGGGTTTTTTTTAATCAATATTTCTTATTATGGTTTTGTGGGGGTACAGTTAAGGGTTAGGTGTACGATTACGTTTCATTCAGGCACCCTGTTGATAAGAGGTGTTTCCCCATCCCCAGACAGATATTTGCTACTGTTAATCCCATCCCCTCCCATAGTTTCCCAGTACCATCAGTCATTTTCTTGTAGTATTACATTGAATGTTCAAGGTCCATTATATGAGTGAGAACATGTGATACTTGGATCTTTGTTTCTGTGAGAGGTCACTCAGTATTATAGACTCTAGTTCCATCCAGGTTGCTGCAAAATTCATGATTTTGTTCTTTTTTATGGCTGCGTAGTAATCCATCATGTATATGTACCACATTTTTAAATCCAGTCCTCTTTTGATGGGCAGCATGGTTGTTTCCACGTTCTTGCTATTGTGAACAACACTGCAATAAACATACATGTGCAGGTATCTTTTTTATAGCGTTACTTGAGTTCTTCAGGGTATATTCCCAGTATGGGGATTGCGGGATCATATGGGAGGTTGATATTTAGAGCTTTTAGATATCGCCACACTGTTTTCCACAGAGGTTGCAATAGTTTACCCTCCCACCAACAGTATAGAAGTGTTCCCTTTTCGCCACACCCTCTCCAGCAGCTGTTATTTTTTGAGTTGCTGATAATTGCCATTCTGACTGGGGTTAGGTGGTATCTCAGTGTGGTTTTGATTTGCATCTCCCTGATGGTTAGTGAGGTTGAACATTTCTTCATGTGTTTGTTGGTTGCTCGGATGTCCTCTTTTGTGAAGTGTCTGCTCATATCTTTTGCCCATTTTATAATGGGGTTGTTTGTTTTTTTCTTTTCAGCACGTTTTAGTTCCTTGTAGATCCAGGATGTTAAGCCTTTGTCAGACCTGGTGTTGGCAAATATTTTTTCCCAGTCTGTAGGCTGTCTCCCTGCTCTCTTAATGGTTTCTTTGGCTTTGCAGAAGATTGTCAGTTTAATAAGGTCCCACTCATCTATCCTCTCTCTTATGACCTGGGGGTTTTGGGTTTTGTTCAGGAATTGGATGCCAGTTCCAATTTCCATGAGGGTATTTCCTTCATTTTCTAAGGTTCTTATGGTTTGAGGTTTTACATTTAGGTCTCTGATCCATTTGGAGTTAACCTTTGTGCATGGGGATAGATAGGGGTCTTGTTTCAATCTACTGCATGTGGTCAGCCAGTTTTCCCAGCACTATTTACTGAATAGGTTCTCCTCTCCCCAGTGGTAGGTGGTGGAGGTCTTGTAGAAGATGAGTTGGTTGAGAAATTGAGGTTTTGCTTCTGGAATCTCAATTCTATTCCATTGATCTATATGACTGTTCCTATACCAATACCAAGCTGTTTTGATGATTGTAGCTTTATAGTAAAGTTTGAAGTCTGGTAATGTGATATCAACTGCTTTGTTTTTGTTTTTTTTTTTTTTGCTAAGGATTGTTTTGACCATCCTTTGACGTTTGTGTTTCCATATGAATTCCAGTGTTGTCTTTTCTAGGTCTGAGAAGAATGTTGCTGGTAATTTGATGGGTATTGCATTGAATTTGTAGATTGCCTTAGGTAAGATGGACATCTTCACAATGTTGATTCTTCCAAACCATGAGCATGAGATATTTTTCCACTTGGTTTTGTCATCTTTGATTTCTTTGAGCAGTGTTTGTAATTTTCTTTGTAAAGGTCTTTCACTTCTCTGGTTAGGAAGTTGCCAAGGTGTTTCATTTTTTTTTTTTTTTTTTTGTAGCTATTGTGAATGGAATTGTGTTTTTTATTTGGGTTTCTGTTTGTTTATTATTGGTGTAGAGAAATGCGATTGTCTTTTGTACATTTATTTTGTATCCTGAGACTTTGCCAAAGGCCTTTATCAGTGTAAGGAGGTTTTTGACAGATTCTCTTGGGTTTTCAAGGTACACAATCATATCATCTGCAAAGAGAGATAACTTGACTTCCTCTTTTCCTATTTGGGTACACCTGATTGCCTCCTCTTCTCTGATTGCTCGAGCCAGGACTTGAAATACTATGTTGAACAGGAGGGGTGAGAGTGAGCATCCTTGTCTTGTTCCAGTTTTCAGGGGAAATGGTTCCAATTTTTATCCATTTAGGAGTATGCTTGCTGTGGGTTTCTCGTAGATGGCTTTTACTATTTTGAGGTATGTTCCCTGTATGCCTAGATGTTCGAAGTTTTAACAAGAAAGGGTGCTGGATTTTATCATAGGCTTTTTCTGCATCTAATGATATAATCATGTGGTTTTTGTTTTGACATCTGTTGATGTATTTAATTACATTTCTGGTTTTACGAATATTGAACCAGCCTCGCATCCCTGGAATGAAGCCTACTTGGTCATGAAGAATGATTTTTGAGATGTATTGCTGAATTCGGTTTGCTAGGATCTTGTTGAGAATTTTAGCATCTATGTTCATCAAAGATATTGACCTGTAGTTCTCTTTCTTTGTTGGATCTTTACCTGGTTTGGTATCAATATGATGTTGCCTTCGTAAAATGATTTGGGGAGAGTTCCATCTTTTTCAATCGCCTGAAACGCCTTCAGTAGGATTGGTATCAGCTCCTCCTTAAATGTCTTGTAGAATTCCTCTGGAAAGCCATCTGGACCAGGGCTTTTTTTTGTAGGAAGTTTACTTATTATGTAGTCAATTTCCTTGATTGTCATTGATCTATTTAGGGTCTCAATTTATTCTTGTTCCAATCTAGGTAGGTTGTGTGATATCAGAAAGTCCTCTATTTCCTTAAGGTTTTCAAGTTTGTTTCCATACAAGTATATGTAGTAGTCTCTAATGATCTTTCGTATTTCTTCAGTGTCAGATGTGACTTCATATTTTGTGTTTCTGATTGTGCTTATTTGGTTTTTTCTCATTTTTTCTTGGTCAGTCTAGCTAGGGGACCATCAATCTTGTTTATCCTTTTGAAGAACCAGCTTTTTGTTTCATTGATTTTCTGTATTATCTTTTTGTCTTCTATGTCCTGGATTTGGGCTTTTATTTTGGTGATCTGGATTCTTCTGCTGAAATTAGGGTTTTTGTGGTCCTGCCTTTCCAGTCTCTTTATGTGGTTTGTTAGGTTATTAATTTGTGATCCTTCCATTTTCTTCATGTGTGTTTGTAGGGATATAAATTCCCCTCTTACTACAGCTTTCAATGCGTCCCAGAGATTTTGGTAAGTTGTTTCTTCATTTTCATTTGTTTCCAGGTATATTTTGATCTCTGTTTTGATTTCATCATTGACCCAGGAGTTGTTTAGCATCATGCTGTTTAGTGACCATGTCTTTGTGGGTTTTGGGTGGACTTTGTTGGTGTCAATGTTTATTTTTATTCCACTGTGGTCCGAGAAGTTGCATGGTAGAATTTCAGTCCTTTTAAATTTGTTTATGCTTTTTTTTATGGCCAATTATATGGTCAATCTTAGAATACGCTCCATGCGGTGATGAGTAGAACGTATATTCTGTGGTCTTTGGATGGAGTGTTCTGTAGGTATCAATTAAATCCATTTGGTCCAAAGTCACATTGAGGTTCCGGATCTCCTTGCTGATTTTTTGTCCCGATGATCTGTCTAGAGTTGTGAGTGGGGTATTAAAGTCCCGAGTTATGATGGTGTTAGAGTCAATATCTTTCTTTAGTTTTCCTAGAAGTTGCTTTATGAAAGTTGGCTCACGTTATTGGGTGTATATATGTTTGGGATAGATATTTCTGGTTGATGGATTGAGCCTTTTATCGTGATGTGGTGGCCTTTTGTATCTTTTTTTTGATTTTTAATAGTTGAATAGTCTGAAATTATGATTGCTACTCCTCCTTTCTTTTGTTTTCCGTTCACCTGAAAGTTTGTTTTCCATCCTCTTACTTTGAGTCTGTGGGTGTCCTTTCAAGTGAGGTGAGTCTCTTGAAGGCAATAGATTGTTGCCTGATGATATTTTATCCATTTTACTATTCTACGTCTTTTCAGTGGTGCATTTAGTCCACTCACATTTAGACTAATAATTGAAATGCAAGAGTTGATCCCTGTCATAAGGTTCTTACAGAGTTGTTCCTGTTTGTTTGTTGTGTTTCTTTGGGTTTTGGAGTTGGCTCATGTGTGTTTTTAATCTTTTAGCTGTACTCTTGTGAAGAATGTTGTTGTTCTTTTTTCTTTTTCTTCTGTGTTCAGTACTTTCTTAAGTGTTTCTTGTAGAGGTGGTCTGGTGGCAGCGTAGGTTCTTAGGGATTGGATATCTGGAAAAGATTTCAGATCTCCCTCACTAATGAAGCTAGTTTGGCTGGGTAGGTTTTTCTTTGTTGAAATTGTTTATCTTTTAGAACTTTGAAGATAGGGCTCCAGGATCTCCTAGCCTGAAGGGTTTCTGTAGATAAATCTGCTGCTATTCTAAGTGATCTTCCCTGGTAGGTAGTCTGGCCTTTTCCTCTTGCTGCCTTTAGGATTTTTTCTTTCATAGCTACTTCGTTTAGGCAAATTATTATGTGTCTGGGAGTTGGTCTTCTCATTTGTTGTCTTGTAGGGGTTCTCTGAATCTCTTGTGTTTGAATTTTTTCATCCTTGATGAGATGAGGAAACTTTTCTTGAATGATTTCATGAAATGTTTGTTCCAGTGTGGCTTCTGTTTCTCTCTCTGCCTCAGGAAGCCCAATTATTCTTAGGTTTGGTCTCTTGAAGTGATCATTCATCTCTTGCAGGTTTTGTTCTGTCTTTTTGAGCTTCTTTTCTATGCTTTTGACAGTTTGGGTTAGTTATGTGTTTTGGTCTTCGAGCTCTGAGATTCTTTCTTCTGCTTGGCTAACTCTGCTTTCCATGCTTATTAGTCTGTTATTCATTTCCATCACAGTATTCTTTACTGCTGTTATTTCTGACATCAGCTCCTTCCTATTTTCCTCTTGTCTCTCCTCAATTTTTTTTAAATTCTTTCCATTAATGTCTTGATGTCTGGTTTTGTTGCATGTGACCAGTCATTCTGGGGGCTCCTTCATTGTTTGTGTTCCAGAATCTGTTTTCTCAGTGTCTGATCTCCCAGGGGTCTGTGTGAGACCTATATTCTTCTTTTGGTTTTTCTTCATTTGTGCAGTTTTCCCCCCTCCCTACTTTTTCCTTCCCTCCATGTCACCGTCTTCTTTAATTCTGTTATTCAGGGGTAAAGGGATTGGTTTTACTTCTGTTTGTTCAATCTCCTATTCTTTATGTATGTCCTCTTACTTTGTTCAATTCTGGAGTTGCACTGTAGGTTGTGGGTGGTCCTTTTTGCTGTTTTGAGATTTACTTAAGGGGGGAGCTGTGTTTCAAAATCTATCTGCAAGTCCTGGTATTTGCTGACAGATGTATGCATAATCTGGAACCCACTTCCCACTGCCTTGGAATCTGTTCGTGTAGTGGGGCTGTAGGTTTATTCCCTGAAATAAAATGTGATTAGCAGAGGGAAGAGAATGGAGCAGACAGTGGGTTGAAGAGGGGGGTGGAGAGATAGAAGAGTAAGGGGGGAAACAAACATTTGCCAACAAATGGAGAGAGAGACCTATACTGAAACAGATAAAAACAATAGACCGCAGCTACTGATGAACCAACTCCCATACAAAAAAAAAATAAAACATATAGTGATACTAACATACAAGCTAACCAACCACCTTATTGGTGTGCTGTTCCTCTATACAAGGATATGGTTTACAGAGAGAAGAAAATAGAAGACAAGGAAGAGGAAAAGAAAAAAAAGGAACAATACAGTAGGAATAGAATTAAACTAACAGAATCAGTGAAGCGCCCTCTGAGACTTTTCGTTTGAGTCCAATGTCCTTTCAGTTCTGATTTCTAGATTTCTTTTCAAACAGGTAAATTAGTTTGCAGTTAGTGTCAGTTGCCCCTGGTCTGCTCTGAAGGACAGTTCAGATCACCCTCCGTTCACCACTCTGGCCTGTCTTTTTCAAGCTTGTTTCTCCCATTTTGGTGTTGTTACCTTGTATCGCCAGCAGTTGGTGCTATCTCAGCTGCTTTCCCCAGAGGGGGTGGGGCTGGACAGGAACTGGCAGAGACTGGAGATGAATGGATGCCTGCCTCAGGGCACAGGCAGGAGACTCATGGCGAGCAGGACGTCTCAGTTGCAGGAGAGGTGGCAGCAATCACAGCAGATCTTCCCTGAAGGGTCTTCAAGGACTGAAGTTGTGGATCGCCTCTGGCCCAGGTGGTGCAATGTGCTACCAGCGGCTGTGTCTGTGCTGCAGTGACTGTCCAGTCCACTGCGATGCCCCAGCGGTGGTAATTGCTGAGCTCCGTATGAAGAGCAGGCTGCGATTTTGGGGACTGCAACCCCTGGGGCAAAAGACAGAGACCCATTGCAGTTCTCCTTTGCAGAGGGTTTCGCAGACCAGGTTGCTCTGTCGCCATCTTGCCGGAAGTCCTGGTTTTATTTATATTATCTTTTTGTCTTCTATGTCCTGAATTTGGGCTTTTATTTTGGTGATCTGGATTCTCCTGCTGAAGGTAGGGTTTTGATGGACTTGCTTTTCCAGCTTCCTCAGGTGACTTGTTAGGCTGTAAACTTGTGATCTTTCCATTTTCTTCATGTGCATCTGTTGAGATATGAATTCCCCTCTTACTATTGCTTTCATGGCACCCAGCTATTTTGGTAAGATTTTTTTTCAATGTCACCTGTTTCCAGTTATCTTTTAATCTCTATTTTGATTTCTATGTTGACTCAGGAGTTGCTTAGCATCATGCTCTTTAGTGTCCATGTCTTTGTGGGTTTTAAGGGAACTTTGTTGGTGTTGATATTTATTTTTATTCCACTGTGGCTGGAGAAGATGCATGGCAAAATTTTAATCTTATGAAATTTGTTTATGCTTGATTTATGGCCAAGGATGTGGTCTATCTTAGAGTATGTTCCATTTAGTGATGAGTAGAATATATGTTCTGTGGTCCATGGGTGAAGTGTTCTGTAAGTATTGATTAAGTCCATTTGATCAAGAGTCAAATTGAGGTTCCAGATCCTCTTGCTGACTTTTGTCTTGATGTTCTGTCTAGGTTTGTGAGTGGGGTATTAATGTCCCCAGCTATGATAGAGTTAGAGTCAATATCTTTTTAAGTTTGCCTAGAAATTGCTTTGTTGGTGCTCCTATGTTGGTTGCATGTATGTTTAGGATGATATTTTTTTTTTAATTTTTTATTATAAAGATGTGGGGTACAATTCAGGGTTAGAAACATATCTGTATAACTAACCCTTAACTGTACCCCTCAACATCATAATAAAAAATATTGATTATAGGTATATAAACATTGATCATGCAGGTACCCTTTTTGATGAGGTATGCCCCTCTCTACCCTAGCAGTTTCCCTCAACTGCCAATCCCACCCCTCCTCCCCTGATAGTTTCCCACTACTGCCAATCACTTTCTTATAGCATTATTATGTTCAAGGTCCGCTTATGAGTGAGAACATATGGAACTATGTTCTTTGTTTCTGTGATAAATCACTGAGTATGATCGACTCCAAATCCATAGGATGGATGTTTCTTATTGATGGATTGAAACTTTTATCATTATTTAGTGAACTTTTGTATCTTTTTAAATTATTGATAGCTTAAAGGGTATTTCATCTGATATTAAAATTGTAGCTCCAGCTTTCTTTTCTTTTCCGTTTGCCTGAAATTTTGCTTTTCATCCTCTTACTTCGAGTCTGTGAGTGTCCTTTCTGTTGAGATGAGTCTCTTGGAGACAATATATTATGACCTCATCATATTTTAACTATGACTTTTCAGTGGCGCATGTAGTCCATTCACATTCAGGCTAATTATTGAAATGTGAGAGTTTATCCCTGTCATAAGATACTTATAGAGTTGTTGTTGTTCCTGTTTGTTGTCTTTCTTTTGATTTTTGAGTTGATTCATCTGTGTTTTCAATCTTTTTCCTGTACTCTTGTGAAGAATGTTGTCATTCTTTTTTCTTTTTCTTCTGTGTTTAAAACTTTCTTAAGTGTTCCTTGTGGAGATGGTATAGAGGCAGCATAAAATCTTAGGGATTGAATGTCTGGGAAAGATTTTACTTCTCCCTTGCTGATGAAGCTTAGTTTAGCTGGGTAGATTATTTTTGGTTGAAAATGTTTATCTTTGAGAACTTTGAAGATTGGACTCCATGCTATCCTAGCCTGAAGTGTTTCTGTAGATAAATCTGCTACTATTATAATTGATCTTCCCCAGTAGGTAGTTTGACCTTTTTCTCTTGCTGCCTTTAGGATTTCTTCTTTTATACCTACTTTGTGTATGCAAATTATTATGTGTCTGGGAGTTGGTCTTCTCATTTTTTGTCTTTCAGTGGTTTTCTGGAACTCTTTTGTTTGAATTTTTGCACCACTGTTGAGATGAGGGAAGTTTGCTTGAATGAGTTAATGGAATGTTTATTCCATAGTGGTCTCTGCCTCTCTTTCTGCCTCAGTAAGTCCAATTACTCTTAGGTTCAGCCTCTTGAAGTAATTGCTCCTCTCTTGAAGGTTTTGTTCTATCTTTCTATGCTTCTTTTCTGTTTTTGACAGTTTGGGTTAGTTCTAAATTTTGGTCCTCAAGCTCTGAGAGTTTTTCTTCTGCTTGGCTAATTCTGCTTTCCATGCTTACTAGTTTGTTATTTATTTCAATCCCAGTATTCTTTAGTGCTGTTATCTCAGTTATCAACTCCTTCCTATTTTCCTCTTTTTTCTCAATTCTTTTAATTCTCTCTATTAATGTCTTGATGTCTGGGTTTGTAGTATGTGACCAGTCATTCTGGGGGTTCTTCATTGTTTGCTTTATGAAGTCTGTTTTCTTGGTGTCTGACCTCCCAGGGGTCTGTGTGAGACCTGTATTCTTCTTTTGATTTTTCCTCTTTTGTGTAGATTTTCCTCCCCACTTTTTTCTTTTTCTCCCTTCTCTTCTTTAATTCTGTTGTCCAGGGATGGTGGGGTTGCTTTTATTACTGTTTGCTCAATCTTCTGTTCTTCCTTATGTGAATCCTCTAGATTTATTCACTTCTGAAGCTGGACTGTGGGTTGGGGGCTATACCTTTTTGCAGTTATGAGATTTAATTGAAGGGGAAGCTGTGATTCAAAATCTGTCTGCAGATCCCAGTATCCACCAACAGGTGTATGGATACCCTGGAACCCACTTCCCACTGTCTTGCAACCTATCCATGCATTGGGGGAATAGGTTTGCTCCCTAAAAGCAAAATGGGCTAAGAAAAGGAAAAGAATGGAACAGGGGAGGGGGGGCAAATAGAAGGTAGAGAGTGAGAAGAATAAGAGCGAAAACAAACATACTAACTAACAAGAAAAGAGACTCAAAGAGAGAAAAGATTTTTTAAAAAACTAATACATACAATCATACAGACACACAAGCCAATCAACCTCCTTATTGATACTATTCCCCTATACAAACATGAAGATGTTATCAATAACAGTAAGAAGAGAGAGAAAAGAAAAAAAGATGAGAAAAACAAAGAATGAAAATAAAAATAAAGTAAAAACAAGGGAACCAAGCACACTCTTAGATCATTCCTCTAAGTCCAATGTCCTTTCAGCTCTGATCTCTAGCTCTTATCGCAGACTGGTAGGGTTGTTCACAGCTAGGATCTGATTTCCCAGGCCTATTGTGGGGGGAGGATAGATTAGATCTGGGCTCAGTCAGCTTGCTGCCTGAGAAGTCTGCCACTCAGATCTGATCTGTGTCTGATCTAGCATGGGGTAGGTGCTTCTTTCTCTCCCAGTAAATGCTATTGCCTTAGGTCCCAATTGGAGGCTGATGGAGCTGGACAGAGTAATGCATGTCTCTGCCTGGTCTCAGGGCTCCAGCTGCTCTCTGAAACTGCTGGCCAGGGGCTGAGCTTGGGGAGCCAGAGTGCAAGACAGCCAGGAGCTGCAGGTCATCATGGCACTGAGTGGCTCGGGTGGGGTGTAGTGTGGTGGTGCAGCAGATGTGGGAGCCCAAAGCTCCATGGGGCCAGGAGCTGAGGGAGACCCAAGGAGGAGGGAGGGAGCAGCTGTGGGAGTGAGTGATGGCAGTGGCCACATCAGTATGGTGTCTGGAACCAAGGGCCTCCAGCCTGTGGGTCAGAGTGGCTGGTGGCAGTGGTGGTGATTGCAGCTGTGGCAATGGCAGAGCATTGTGTGGAGCCAGTTTCTGCCAGCCCATGGGCCAGTGTGACTGGCTGAATAACAGGCTGGCAGTGACAGAAGCAGGAGCCACTGGGGGAGAGCAAGATTCCTTATGGATGCTCACTCTCATGGACAACCTCACAGACTAACCTGCTCCGTTGCCATCTTGCTGGAAGTCCTGCTATTATTTTTAATTAATGTAATTCAATATCAAAGTCTGCTACATCTGTTTGAGTGACTTAGAATTGTTTTAAAATCTGAATTGATCATCAATATACTAATAAATATGAAGAAACAAAGGAGGTCATATTTATAATGGTTTGTATATTTTACACTAAATTAAATTCAGTCATCATAATTTAAACTAACTTTTCAATGGAAAGGTGATATGAAAACTAATTTCATTAATATATCAAATTCTTAAAATGCTAAGTAAGTGAAAATAAAGTGTTGTCACCACAAAAATGAGAACTATGTGAGGCAAAGCATATTTTGATTAGTTTTAGTCATTTCCTAGCATACATATACTCCAAAATAACAAACTGTGCATGGTAGATGAGTACAATTTTATCTATTTTAAAGTTATTTTATTAATTACATTGAGTAAATGTTAATTAAAGTTTTTATGTGAGTTTTAAATAAAGGCAAGCAATGTTACTTAGGTAGGAAAAAAAAGAAGTCTTTAACATAGATTATACATCCTTCAACAAAAAGTAAATACTCAGTTAAGTACCTCACTGGGTCAGTTTTCAGTGTATTGAACAATGGTTTAGACTCATAATTCTCATTATGGCTAATTGGCATCAGGAAGTCAAACTTACTATACTATTCTAAACATGAAATGAGTATAATAGGAAGCTATCCATATACTTAAAATACTTTTAGTATCCTACTGCTGTACTTAAATTTTACTCACCAAGGAAGTGGTCTAAATGGTCTGAAAGAAGAACATTTTGAACTTTCTAATATGAGCAGTAGATGTCAGCAAAGGAAAATATGCTGTGCCAACAAAAGATTTAATGTCCTCACAAACTAGCCATTTATACATAAATTCTATTTGTTTTTTATTGCTGTTAATTACCATAAGCTTTACAATTAGCAACACATAATATTATTATCTCTGTATCTGTGGATTAATGGTTCGGGCATGGTTTTACTAGGTCTGCTGCTCAGGGGCTCAGAAGACTGAAATCAAGTTTTTAGCCAAACTACATTTTTCTCTGGTGCTTGACTGGGAAGAATATGAATATGCCTCCAAGTTCATTTAGATGTTGGCAAAATGTATTTCTCTGTTGCATGATTGAGGACCTGGCCTCTTCCTTGCTTTTGCAGAAAGAAACCCTCAGGTCCTAGAAGCCAAAAACTGTTCCATGCCATGATTTAGTCTCACAGAAGCACTCAAAAAGTTTGCTTGCTTCTTAAATGCTAAAACAAGAATATCTTTTCCCAACTTTTTAAGCCAAAGTATTTCAATTACAAAATATGATATAAATTAATCACAGACTGGTTAAGAAACACCATTGCTATATTCTATTGAGTAGAATCTAATTTCAGATTCTTCCAATGGGAGAGGACTATAAAATGATTCATTGGAATTCACTCTATGGAATGTTCACCACAAATGCCAATCTGCTTAAGATCCTTTTTGGTTTTATTTTTATTTTTGCTCCATATCAAATGTAGACTCATTATTTTATTTAAGCCATTACTACTTTTCCCTTATATCCTTGAATTTTTTTTATCTTCATTTTTATTATTTTTTTCTCACTGAGTTTTAATCTTCCTTTATTGGGAACAATGGATGAATTACATCTCATTAAAGATTCATCAGATAAATATCTCTTCTTAATCAAGATGGATTTTTTAAAAAAATCAAGTTATTTCTGTAAGTCATTACAATACAATTGAGTAAACTATATCCTTTCTCTGTCAAACACAGTTGTCTTTTAATAGTGAGACTATTCTCTTTCAATCCTTTGCAATATATTTCAGTGTAATATGATAACATCTGATCAATAGGCTAAGGTTTTTGGGATTATCCATCATGTTTAGCACTTAATACATTCGATTAAGTTATAATATAAAGAAGTCATCTGAACAAATACTGAATTGCCAGTTGATTCTTAATTGACAAGTGAAAAAAAGTAATTTATATCTATTATTTGCAGGTTTATATTAAGATGGCTGCAATATAAATGCCATTTTATATTGGCAAAATTGTAGTCTTATGAAATTTAATAAATATAGCTTATTGTACCATCCTATAAATTAATTAATATGTTAAAATTGAATTTAATCTTTTACTTCTGTCCCGTAAGAATATTCTGATAACCAAATGAGATAAACAATGTAATATGGGCATTGTGAGTTACCATTATCATTATTAGTATTACTACATTTGGATGCAAAATACATATTTTATATATTTTTATCATGAAAATTTAAGTATGTGATTGATTTTTATGCTGCTGATTTCACCATATGGCTTCACCTCCATTCCATCCTTTAAAAAAAATTAGCGAAAGTTGCCACAGCAAACTCACTGAGGCAGACATATAAGTTCACATTCATTACTTAAATACTACTTTCTTTGCACATTATTCTAGAATTTTATTAAATTTCATATTTTTCTAGCACACTAAATATGTTATATAGATAATGATTTCACAATAACAGGTATTATGTCTTCCACCCTTCATTTTAAGTTATGAAACCTTGTGCCTTACACATAGGAGTCTCTCTATAAAGAACTACTTAATAAATTTAAAAGACTTCCCTCCTATTTTCTGTTACTTTCTACCCACCTTAAAATTCTCACAAAATTATTTTGAGTACAAAGTTATTATTGTGTACAGTGTTATAAAAGATTTTAAAAAGATACCTCTGTGAACTGAAAAACCATAAATGTCATCAGCTATGTGGATATGTATAAAATTATATTTGCCATGTACCAAAAATCACAGAAAGTTGTTATTTTATACATTGTCATCACAAGATATTTCAGAAATGCATAGCATGTTTGTCTAGAAATGTTTCAACTTATTCTCAGTTAATTTATAGATTTAACCTCTGAAAATCTGAAAATGAGAAGAAAAGCAGACATCTTAGAAAGTTGCTTTGAGAATTGATAATAATGAAAAGTGCAAGAAGCTTAATATTTATCCATTATATAAAAGTTACTAGTGCGTTCTATACTATATCTTACAACTTAAGAAGCTAAAAATAAATTTTATAATATAATGAAAGGAACCTGTAGTTTTGATTTGAAATAAGTTTAAATAAACCCAAATCCTAAATTTGTGACTTTTGTCCACTCTACTTTTTGTACTGAAGCATTAAACTTGTAGAATTTTCTTCTACTCATTCCTAGGTTCATTCTCTCAGGACTCTACAAACTCTCATGAAGAAATCATGGTCACTTCCTGGGACTAAAAGACTAGCTATAATCTGATGACAGCACATTTCTGTCTTTATCTTTAGTTTAGAAATCCAATTGCCTATTGACATGGCAATTTGGATGTCTCATAGACACTTCATTTTTAATATGCTTAAAACTGAGTTTTAAAATCATCTGGCAATTCTCATATTTATTAAATTTTCTTTATTATTATTAATGGTGTTGTGAGGTACAAGTGAAAATTTACTACATAAGTAGGTTACAAGCAGGTACAGTTTGGCTTTCAGGTGACCCTCATTCTCCCTGGTAGTGGACCAGGTACCCTTTTTGTTGTCACGTGATCCTACCCACCTTCCTCCTTTCCTTCCCTAGCAGTGCCCAGTGACTGCCAATCCCACCCTTATGCAGATGTGACTAGTGACCAGGGCCCACTTCTGAGTGAGAACATCATTTCTGTGATAGTTCACTTAATATAATGGTCTCCAACTGCATCCTAGTTGCTGTGAAGAACATGATTTTGTTCTTCTTTGTGGCTGTGTAATACTCCATCATGTATATGTACCACATTTTCTTCATCCTGTCCACTTTTGATGGGCAGTAGGTTTGGTACTATGTTTTTAAAATTGTGAATAGTGTGCCAATAAATATGCTTATGAAGGTGTCTTTTTGATAGAATGATTTATGTTCCTCTGAGTATATTCTCAAGAGAGGAAATGCTGAATAGTATGAAAGATCAACTTATAGTTCTTTCAGGAATCACCACACTGCTTTCCATAGAGGTTGATCTATAGAAGAATTCCTTTTTTTCTGCAACCATGCTAGCATCTGTTGTATTTTGACTTATTAATGTTGGCCATCCTTACCAGAGTTAGGTGGTATCTCATTATTTTGGTTTAAATTTCTCTGATGACTACTGAGACTGAGTTTTTTTTTTCCTTTTGTCTGCTTGTATGTCATCTTTTGAAGTGTCTGTTCATGTCTTTTCCCCACTTTTTAATGTGGTTGCTAGTTTTTGTTTGTTTGTTTGCTTTTCTTTCAATTTGTTTGAGTTTCTTGAAGATCCTACATGTTAGGCCTTTGTCAGATGCATACTATGCAAAGTTTTTTCCCATTCTGTGTGTTGTCTCTTTACTCTCTTGATTGTTTATTTTGCTATGCAAAAGCTTTTCGGCTTGATGAGATCCCACTTGTCTATCTTAGCTCTTGAGGCTTGGTCATAAATTCATTTCCTACTCTGATGCTAAGTGGTGTTTCCTATGTTTTCTTCTAGGATTCTTAGTGTTAGAGGTTTAATGCTTAGGTACTTGATCCACTTTTAGTTGATTTTTATATATGGTGATATGTAGGATGTAGTTTCTTTCTTCTGCATATGGTTAGCCAGTTTTCCCAATACCATTTGCTATCTAAGGTCTTTATTCCCAATGATTGTTATCAGTTGCTTCGTCAAAATTGAGTTGGTTGAGAGACTATACTTTTACTTCCTGAATCTCTGTCCTGTTATATTGGTCTATGTGCCTATTTCTGTATCAATACCATACTGTCTTGGTTACTGTAGCTTTGTAATAAAGGTAAAGTCGGCAATGGTGATACTTCCATATTGTTTATTTTGCTGAGGCTGATTTTGGCTATTTGTGTTTTTTTTTGTTGTTGTTTCCACATAAATTTCTATATTGTTGTTTCCAGATCTGTGAAAACAAGATGCAGGTAATTTGATAGGTATTGCATTGAATCTGTAGATTGCTTTGGGTATGATGAACATTTTGACAATATTGGTTCTTCCAATACATGAGCATGAGATGTTTTTTCATTTATTAGTGTGATCCTAGATTTATTTGAGCAACACTTTGTAGTTCTTGATGTAAAGTATTTCACTTTTTTGGTTAAAGGAATGCCAAGGTAGTTCTTTTCTTTTTTTGTTGACTATTGTGAATGGGATTATAATTTTTATTTGGTTATCTGCCTACTCATTGCTAGTGTATAGAAATGCAACTGTCTTCTACATGTTGATTTTATAACTGAGATTTTACCAAAGTCATTTATCATTGCAAGGAGGCTTTTGTCAGACTTGCTAGGGTTTTCTAGTTATAGACTCATATTGTCCACAAAAAGGGATAGAGAAACATTATCTTTTTTTAAATTTGAATACCCTTGATTCTCTTCTCTTGTCTGATTGCTCTGTCAAGAACTTCCAGCACTATGTTGAATCAGAGGGGTAACAGTGGACACACTTCCCATATTCCAGTTCATAGGGGGAATGCTTCCAGCTTCTGCCCATTGAGCAACATGTTGGCCACAGCATCATCAATAGCTCTTTTTTTTGTAAGGAATATTTATTCAATGCCTAGATGTTTGAAAGTTTTATCAAAAAGGAATGCTGGATTTTATCAAATGATTTTTCTGCATCTAATGAGATAATTATCTGGTTCTTGGCTTTACATCAATTAATGTGCTAAATTACTTTTATGTTCTTGTGAATGTTGAATCAGTCCTGCAACCCAGGAATGAAGCCCACCTGGTCATGGCGGATGATCCTGAGCTATGTTGTTGGATCCCGTTTGCTAGCATCTTGTTAAGAATTTCTGTATCTGTGTTCATTAAGGAGATAGGCCTGTAATTATCTTTCCTTCTTGGGTCTTTGAAATACTTTTTGTTTTTGAATTGGAGTCTCCTTCTGTCACCCAGGCTGAAGTGCAGTGGCAGACTCATGGCCACCAAAGCCTCGACCTGCTGGGCTTAGGTGATCCTTCCACCTCAGTCTGCTAGTAGCTGGAACTACAGGCACGTGCGACCACACCTGGCTTATTTTTTTATTTACTGCAGAGACAGGTCTCATCAAGTTGCCCAGGCTGGTCTTCAACCTCTGGCCTCAGGCAATTCACTCACCTCAACCTACCAAAGTGCTGGGATTACAGGCTGAGCCACTGCTCCTGGTCTGACATATTTTCATTAAGATTGGTGCCAGCCCTCCTTTTATGTCTTATAGAAATCAACTGGGAAGCCCTCTCATCCTGGACTTTTTTTGGTGGGGAGATTTCTTACGATTAAGTCGATTTCCTAGATTGTTATTGATCTGTTTAGAGCTTCAGTTTCTTCTTATTTCAACCTTGGAAAGCTGTGTGATGCCAAAAATCTTCAATTTCACCTAGATTTTCTAGTTTTTTACATACAGATATTTATAGTAATATTCTTTTGAGTTTCTTCAGGATCAGTTGTGACTTTGCCTTTTTCATTACTAAGTGTGTCTATTTGGACTTTCTATTTTTTTAGTATTTCTGGTCAGGGGTTCACCAATCTTATTTATCCTTTCAAAGAACCAGCTTTTTGTCTTGCTGATTCTATGTTATTTTTATCTTCTGTATCTTGTAATTGTGACTTTATCCTAGTTATCTGAATTTTTCTACTGAAATTAGGTTTTAGATAATCCTGCCTTTTCCATCTCCCTTAGATGGGATGTTAGGTTTTTTTACATGTGATTTTCTGTTTTCTTGATGTGCACATGCAATGTTATGAATTTTTCTCCTAAAATTTCTTTAATGGCATCCCAGAGATTTTATAGGATTTTTTTTAGCAGTACGTTTATTTCTGTTTTGATTTCTGTGTTGACCCAGAAATCATTCTGCAGCATGTTGTTTAGTGTCTGCTTTTTTGTGTTTTGGGAGGGATCTTGGTGTCGGCAACATTTTATCATCTGAGAAGATGCATACTATCATTTTGACCTTTTGAAATTTACTTACTACTGATTTCATATGGAATGTATATGATAGAGTATGGTTGGAATTGCTTCTTTGAGAATATAAATATGGTACTCCAGTCCTTGCTGACTTGTAGTGTTTCTGCAGATAGGTCTTGAGGAATTCTGATGGATCTTCCTTGTAGGTGATCTGAACTTTCTTTCTTGCTGCCTTTTGGATTTTTTTTATTCATGCGCATCGTCACGGTAGATTACTAGTGTCTTGGGGATGGTTTTCTTATGTGTTCCCTTGCAGTGATTCTTTGAATTTCTTTCACTCAAATGGTTGCCTAACAACATGTGGAAAGTTTTATCGAATGACCTCATAAAATATTTGTTCCATAGTGTTCTCAGTTTTCCCTTCTGCTTCAGCGATACTAATCAGGCATATATTTGACTTTTTGACATAGTCGTTTCATATTTTTGAGCCTTTTTTTCTATGTTTTTGACAGACTGGGTTAGTTCCATAGTTTGATTTTCAAGCTCTGAGATTCCTTCCCCTGCCTAATTGACCCTGCTTCCTATGCTTGTCAATGTGTTTTTAACTTCCAGGATGTAGTTATTTATTCCCAGAATTCAGAGTGGGCATTTTTGCAATTGGCCAACTCCACTTATACTTCATGTATGACTTGGTGAGTTGTGCTCCTAGTTTTTCTTAGGTTTCTTTATTCATTTTAGCCATTAAGTCTCTGAGTTACTGACTGGCATTTGAAAGAGATTGTTCTGTGTAGCTTCCATTGTTTGTGCATTAATAGTGCCTTTTTTGGACATTATCTCTTTGAAACTCTGAGGATTTTCTGTGAGTTTTCTTTTTATGTTTCCTCATTTGTAACGAGCAATTTTTCCTTCATTTTTCCTCTTTGGTTGTGTTGCTGTGAAGCTAGTTAATGTTCCTCTGTTCTAGGGCCATTTCTATCATTCATTATAGATCACTGAATGAGAGAGAGAAGTGCACTTTTATTTATTCCATGTTCCACCCTGAAAAAGAGACCTCTATACAGAGTTTTTCCCATGGTTAGTCAAGCCAGGTTAGTTTTCAGACCTCTTGCCAGTACTCTGTGGGGAATGTGTGAGGAGATGGGCCCATCTTCCTGGTTTGTGTCTTTTAGCACAGATACCGTCCCACCAGGAATGACTTCAGGTGTTTTGAATGCTGCTCCTTCCCTGTTATTGTCTGTGGTCAGCACTTGAAAGTGAGAGAGTTCCCTGCCATGAGAGGATCCACCCTGTGGGAGCAGGGAGCTTGCTGGTGATCCTTCCTAATCTGGGATGGGGTTAGATGCCAGATATTGGTAGCATGTTCCAACCAAATTTAGTCAACAAGTGAGATTTACCATCCTAGGAGCTGACCTGGGCTCTGATGGTGGAAGGTATGTTCTCAGAAGCTTAAGGCAGGTTTGGTCCCTGTTCTGCTTTGGCATCACTGTGCCCTGACCAGGACATTTCCCACATAAGACCAACAACTTACATGTGGCTGGGAGAACTGATTCAGAGTGTGTTAGCATTACTAACCCCTGTTCATTCACAGGGCTGAACATCAGTTCCAATGTGAGACTGGTGCACAGCTGGTAATGGGACAGCCAGAATCCAGTTTCTGCTTACTAGTGTGTACAAAGAGACTTCCATGGGGTGAAATGTTTTTCACCTACCCAAAAGTGTTCAAGTTGTCTGCATCTAGTGGTGGCTTCACCCTATTCTCTGCCTCACTCAGCAAGAGAGGTGCTGGTCTGCTGCTCCACAGTGGTCATCTTGGATCTCCATAAATCTTTTTATCTCCCCTTCTTAACATCTCCTGTATGACACAAACTCCTTTTGGGCTTGGTTTGGTTTGGTTTGTTTCTATAGAGTGTCTTGTTGTGCTGAACTCATCCCAAGGGCTCAAGCAGTCATCCTGCCTCAACTTCACAAGTAATTAGGACTAGAGCATGTGCCATCATTTCCAACTCTTCCTTATGTTTTTAGAAAGATGCCTATCTTCTTTTTGACTCTCTCTCTCATCCTCTTGGGCAAATTCTTCATTGTGTACATTTTAAACTTCAAAATCATCTCATATTTGTCTACATCTCTCCATATTCATTTCTGAGATTCTTTCAATCTATCATCTTTTGCCATTACTAAATAAAATTTTGAAGTGCTCACCCTGGCACCACTCTAGTTTACTTTCAATTCAATCTCAGAAAAGCAAAGTTTAACTACTGAAACAATGTCTTATTTGATTAGTCAATTAGTTTTTTAATGTATAATTTAACTTATTACATGAAGTTAGATTTTTGCCACGTTTAAATGCATACACTAAACCATTATATTTTATGTTTGTTAGTGTGAAAATCCAAATCATTCATTTATTTTTTTCCAAATAGATTGAACACACAATTTGCAAGTTTTTAAGAAAAAAAAGACCTATTAACCCTCAAACAAGAATTGGGAAACTAAATTTATTTGCAAAATATAGTTTATTATTGCAATTAAAATTTTAAATTTGAGTAAACATAATATCTACATTTTAAAAAGTGATAAAAAAATTTTAAATATGTAAAATGACATTATTTTTAACAAATATAAAGTCAATTAGTAAGAAAAAGTCTGCAATATATGTTGTCAAAATAAATATAATTAGCCTAATCAAAATGATTTAGACTAAAATTTCATGATGCTAAACTTTGCTCTAATTATAAAAATAAAGACATACTCGTTTGATAAGGACGCTAGTTTGTCTTTAAAGTACACTAGACTTGGAATAGAGACTATTGCACAATAGAAAGATACAATTCTGTTTATAATTTAAAATGTGACACAGCCAGATGCTGTGCCTCATGCCTGCAATCCCAGCACTTTTGGAGTCAAAGGAAGAAGGATCACATGAGCCCAGGTGTTTGAGACAAGCATTGGGAATATATTGAGGCCTTATCTCAACCAAAAAATTAAATAAATAAAAAATTATCTGAGCGTAATGGTACATGCTCATATTTGTAGCTACTTGGGAGGCCGAGGCAGGAGAATTTCTTGAGCCTAGGAGTTCAAGGCTGTGTAAACCATGATAACATCATTACTATATAGCCTGGGTGGCCATGTGGGCCCAGACTCAAAAAAAAAGAAAGAAACAAAAAAAGAGAAAAATAATTTTTTTTTTAAATTACACAAGTCTAAAAAGTACATCAATTTAAAATTTTAGTTGTTTGGAATATGGATTTTTATCTCTCATAAATCTCTTCAGATTTAATAACTTTACAAAGAAATGTATTAGGCAATCTGATGAAGAAAACTATATAAAATCTGATTTTTTTATACATAGGTATAAGATAGTTGATGAAATAAATAAATAATGTTAAAATTTGTAGATGAAATTGACAGAAGCTCATTTTTAATATAAACAGGTGTCAGAGACATCAATATAAATCATTATTTTCATTTTATGCTTTAACTTTTTCTTTCTATTATAATCAACAAAACTAAACTGAACACTGGAGTTTTATTTAAATCAGTGTGTTGGTAGATTGGTCAACCACAGCTTAGTTAGATGTATGAATATTAAAATATTTACAATTTGATGTAATTTACTATAAAGATTATTCATATTTATTTTGTCTGTTTGGAGAAAGTATCTTGCTCTGTCACCAAGGCAATGCAGTAGCATGATCAAACTCCATAGTTTGCAGCCTCAAACTCCTGAGATCAAGGAATTCTTTTTCCCCAACCTCATGAATATCTACAGACACACACCACCATACTGGCTAGCTTTTAAAAAAAAATTTTGTAAGGATGCGGTGTTGTTATGTTGCCCAAACTGATCTTAACTCCTGGCTTCCAGAGTTCCTCTTGCTTCAGCCTCAAAAACACTGGGACTACAAGCACATGCCACTTTTCTTGGTTAACATTAGAACATATATAGCAGAGACAAGCAAATTTATATGTTAATGTTGTTTGTTAAGGCCTTTTTTCATGATGAATTTATATCTAAAATGTTGATGTAGCAATTAAATTTTCTAAAATCTTTTGTTTTTTTCAACATTCAACATTTTTATCTAAATAATTGAATTTTATAATAATATGATAGATAATTAGCTTGTTTTGAAAAACATTTGTGTGTGCAACTGGGCTTACTTTGACAATTAAAATAATGAATAAATAATATGATATAAAAATAATATTAGATAGAAAATATATTTAAATAAACTTGTCCAAAAATAAATTTATTTAATTAAATTCATTATTAGTTTATTTTATATTTCATTCATAACAGATACCTTATTGTTTGAAATCTTGCCAATTATGGTGAGGGATGGCTGTTAGTCACAAAATTTAGGCACAGAAACTTCAATTACTTCAAAACAAATTTTCAAAGACAAAATTGTGCTAATGACCAAAAATGCATTTCTTAAAATGTAAGGAACAAAGATTTACAAAATGGAGAAAAGAATTTTTTTTTAAAGCAAGTGTAAAGATTACATCAAAACTATAAATATTTTTTCTATAACATTTGTTATATGTTGTGTTTATTAAATGTTATATGTTAAACATTTAGCTTCTCCTACAAAAGAGAAATTCAAAAGATAAGCTTTCATTAAATTATATTTCTTCATTCTCAATTACATTCCATATTTTTACATGTCTACATTTCAAGAATGTTACTAAGGTATAAGGTAAAAAGTTTGCTTATGTATTTGTTGGTTTTTCTTTCTTTCTTGACCACATTGTCACACTAGAAGTTGTGGATAAAAATTACTCATAGTTTTGAATTTCTTATGTAATTTTGACCATACTTTTACAATGAATTTAATTGCTTTTAAGTATTTTATGTATATATGCATCTATATGTTATAGCCTATGTATTTCTGAATACAATTAGATACAGTTAATTGAAATTTTACTAACTTCACAGTTTATATAATAAATTGATTTCTAGTAGAAAGTGGATCAGTCAAAAATAGATAATATGAATCAAGTAAATATAACATATGCAAAAATTAAAGTCTAAATAAAATATATATAATTTTAATAAGGGATTTTATTATTTCATAGTTTTCCCAGGCTAAAAATAAAATTTAAAAAAATAGAACTTAATTGTTCTGAAAGGAACTGCGAAGAACAGTTCCTTCCTTATCTATCTAGACTTTAGATAATTAGGCAATGGCTTCCTTTCTACTGTGAGGAAAAACTCATAAATTAGCTTCTTTTAGTTTTCTCTGTAAACTAAGATAGACTAAAACAACTCTATCAGATTTGTGTTTATCGGTGTTCTAATGAATATTACCTTCAAACAGCATTCTGTGATCAAAGAAATTTTGTGAATAATAGTTTTAAAACACATTAAAGCCGGGCTCAGTGGCTCAGCCTATAATCCCGCACCTTTGGGAGGCTGAGGTGAGTGGATTGCCTGAGCCCGCGGGTTCGAGACCCGCCTGGGCAGCATGACCTCATCTCTACAATAAGTCAAAAAATCAACCAGGTGTGGTAGCACATGCCTGTAATTCCAGCTACTTGGAAGGCTGAGGCGGAAGGATCGCCGGAGCCCAGCAGGTCGAGGCTGCGGTGGTCACGAGCGGCCACTGCACTCCACTCTGGGCAACAGAGTGAGACTCCAACTCAAAAAAAAAAAAAAAAAACACACACACATAAAACATATTTTCTTACAATGCTTATTTAAATGCAAATTGCATTGTGAGTAGGATTGCCTAATTTAACAAATAGAATAAAAAAGTTTTAGTTACATTTGAATTTTAGATATACAATAATTATATATCCTATAGTAATTATATTGTTTGTAATATTTAGAATGTACACTAAAATGTATTTATTATTTAACTGAAATTCAAATTTAATTGGCTATATTTTATCAGGAAGCTCTCATTATTAATATTCAAATTTAACTGGGCATTGTTTATCTGGCAATCCTATTTGTGCAAAACCAAGGAAAAGGTATAGCTTTTCCCAATCAGAAGTCTTCTATTTAGAATGTTTGATGGGAAAGTTTCACAGAACAGGTCTAATGTTTGTTAAATATTTTCATTAAAAAAAAGCTGATATTGACTCAAGTAAATGAAAATAATATTAATAGCTAGTATTTATTCAGTACTTGCCCAGGAGAATTATATATGAGTAATTTTTACTAACCCTATGTGATGTATGTTATAATTTCTACTTTTCCAAAGGGGAACTTTTCGGTCTTGAGGATTTAAGACCACAGAGTTTCTAAATGATGGACTAAGGTTAAACCTCAGATGTTTATGACACACCTTCAACACTATCAGAGCTTAATCACTGCTAGATACTTTTTACTGAGTATTTCATAATTATAAAAATATATTCAAATACAATTGAATAGATTATATTTATAGAGATAGTTTTTTAATTTTAGTTTTGAGGGATTTTTTGTTAATTTTTAGTACTGAACTTATGAATCTGGATACCACGTAATTATGTTTTGTTAGTAAATCTTATCAGCAATTGTTACATGAATGTTTGTTGAGAAGACTTAAGAAAAATAATCAGTTCATGTTTTCATTAACTTAATAAAAACTGCCGAGGCATTCCAAAATCGTGTTTATTTTTAAGTAAAAGTAAACGTTTTCATTTAAAGTACTTTAGGTAGATACGCATTGAAAGTTGTAAAACATAGCTGCACTAAAATGGGTTATGCACAAGCTATTGATGCATATACATACGTAGTAAAATTGATTTTAAATGGAAAAAGTTACAAATTGGGGGTTGAGAGGACTTTAATTTTAATTTTTTCTTTTTTGTTTTATGGAGACAGGGATATATGGCATTATTAGTAAATGTATTTTTCCTTTGCAAAAATAAATTGCAAACATGCATTTTAAAATTTGTTGTAAATTAGTCAATTTTATAAATAAAAAGAAAAGAACAAGACTTACTGTGTCTGAATGAATAGGTCTATATTATGGTTTACCAGATCCAACTGGGGTCTGAGAGGCATTGCTGAGAATTTGTGTAGGTATGGAGATATAATGACAGATAAGACAGGGTAATAAGAAAATTGCAGGTTATTTCTTTAAATTAAAAGAAATGAGAATCCAGGAATATTGAACATTACTGAGATAGGACTTTTTAATAGCTTTACATACATTCTACACATACATGTTTAAATTACATTACCATCTAGTCACTGCAGATAATTTGAATTCATATAAACTCAAAAATTGTTTAATAAAAACTTACCAGAATAACTTGTTTCCTTAATGATATTAAGGAAGTAGCAGGAGAAATACAATAATGCTGACTTTTTTTAAAAAAAGTTCTCTTTGTACAGAACTTCTAGTACAAACAAGGTGCCTAATTCAAAAAAATAAATGATTAGAAATTAAATGATGGATGCTGTTATGTATGATAATTTACATTATTATGAAATAATAATAGAAATACTCCATTTAATAAATAAAACATAGGTAAGTGAATTCTTTAGATTATTTTTAAAAATTGTTTTACTTTCAAATTGTGGGGTACAATCCAGAGTTGGTTATACAAACATTCATCATGCAGGTACCTCCATTGAGGGGGTGTGCCCCCTTCCCCAGTCAAATTTTGACTACTGTCATTCCCACCTCCCTGTCCCTCCTCCCTACTGCAGTTTCAAACTACTGTTAATCATTTTCTTATATTATTATGGTAGTTGTTCATGGTTCACTTATGAGTGAGAACACGTGATACTCTGATCTTTGTTTCTGTGAAAGATCACTCAGTATTATAGACTCTAATTTCATTCAGGTTGCTGCGAAGTTTACAATTTTGTTCTTCTTTATAGCTGTGTGATATTCCATTGTGTATATGTATTCTTTAAAATGCTTTCAAAGTCCTGAGGGCAAGACTTAACAGTGATCATAAATCTCACAAAGACCAACCATCTACCAATAGTACAAATGAATATATAATATAAAATCTACATGTCATATATATCTTATATGACAATAAACATTTGACAAATTCAAATTTCAAATGATAATTTTATTTAATATGTGTTACATTCTGTCTACAGAGTCAAAAATCTTTATATTTTCTTCACGAAATTAAAAAACATATAACTTGTTAATATAACGATAAAATTATTTTGAATGCACCATCACATAAATACTGTACAAATAAGAGATTATGTCCATTTAAGCAAGTAGGTATATTACACATACAGAGAAACTACTATGCCATAAATAAATTACCTGTAATCTTTTCTGTAATTCTAGATCGCATTTCTAAAAGTAGTGTGTGCTACTTGAATTATTTTTTGAAATGACTTTCCCTCAATAATATTAATAATGACGACACTAATACATAAATAACTGCATTTTGTTGGTATTCTATTTGTCCCTGCTTGCCCATAAAGTGAGAAGATGGTGTTTGAGAGAAGATACTAGTTTAGTAAAAGCAATACAGCATTTTACTTAGAAAATGAACACATATATAAACATACACACATAAAAGAAACACTGAAAAATTATATTATTAGAGCAGGTTTGTGTCAAATTATAAAATTAGAGGAAAAAAGCAGGCCAAAATGTAGTCCCTGATTATTTATTTTTGAACTTTACTGCAGAACTGAATTGAAGGAATAAACAATAGCTCAATTTGGGAAAGGTCCTTCTCCTTAAAAAGTATATTATTTGTTAATTGCATTTCTACAATAAAAAGAAAACTGTAAAAATAATTAAATAAATAATTATAATTTTTTTTTACATCTAAACTTTAGATGTCAGGTGCTAAAACACTTAAAAACTTGGGGATATGTCACCCAAGACTCAATGGGATCACCAAGAGAACAATTTTTTTTTCATTTATGTTCCATCTTTATTAACTTGTGGCTTTTCAATAATGGGCAGAAGACAGCTGCAGTAACTCCTTTCTTGGTTCTGAGTTTTAGGGAAAAAAGACATGTTCTTCTAATAAAAATGTATCTTTTGTTGATGGCAATAATATTTTTCATAGTTCCCTACCAAAGCACTTTTACCTTTTCTTTTTGACTAGGTATTTTTACATGGCACTATATGTGCAGAGAATATAAGAAGATAGATATATTATTTTCCTGCCTTAAAGATAGGGAAAAAATGAGAAAGACTATGAGTGGCTTTAAAGTAAAAAATTTACAGTGTCATCTAAAGGGATAAAGTAATAAATTATTTTATATTGAAGTACTAATGTATGCTGATACAGTAAACTAGTCTTTTTCTGTCAGTACTGTTATTTAACACTATTTAAATGTAAGCAATGATTACAGATTTGCTATTTCTTAAATTAAACAGAATAAGATAATAAAAATTTATCATTTTTTTGCTTGTTTCCAAATTTTTAGGTTTAACATTATTACATTATCCTGAGGTCAGAAGCAATACAATGAAAAAGATGGTAGTTTAAGGAAATGTGTGTGTGTGCATGTCTGTGTAATTGTAGCATTTAAGATATTTTTTTCTGAAAAAAAGTCTAGTTAATGAGCAGTTATTCTGAGATTAACTTTGCAACTGACTAATACAATTTACTATTAGTTCTAAAATAATAACAGTTGCATGTAGAATTCTGAATTTGTATTAAAAAATTAAAATTTTTATCATTTCCACAAGTTTGCACTGAATCTTTTTTATTTTTTACAATCTCATTACACTCCTTTTCAAGTAGTTTGCATTTCTTTTTTTTTTTTTTTTTTGAGTTGGAGTCTCACTCTACTGGAGTGCAGTGGCTGATCCCAGCCACGGCAGCCTCAACCTGCTGGGCTCTGGTGATCCTTCTGCCTCAGTCTTCCAAATAGCTGGAATTACAGGCATGCGCTATTACGCCCGGCTGATTTTTTGATTTATTGTAGAGATGAGGTCTCACTGCCCAGGTGGGTCTCGAACCCGCGGGCTCAGGCAATCCACTCACCTCAGCCTCCCAAAGGCACAGGATTACAGGCTGAGCCACCGAGCCTGGCTTAGTTTGCATTTCTTGAACTTGGTTTTATAATTTTTAGATGAAAGAGAATTCTTTGCCTATTTCTCTATTTGATTTTAAGGGAAGAATGTGTGTGCTTAAAGACTCTGGGCTATATTACATCCTTAATACAGTCAATAGTCTAGTGCAGAGATCAAGAATTGTTGAAAGCCCTATCTACATATTTAAGTTGTGAACTTTTTTTTTTCCTGAGAAGGCCTGTGATCACTGTAAATACCTGGTATGTAAAACATTTTCATGTAAGTTCTTAAACTTGAATGTTTTTCATCATGCTGAGACATATCCTGAATATTAGCAGAAATAACCCATTCACTCATTTAAACAGAAATGCCAATGTAAGCACTGTTAAGAAAAAGAGTGCTGTTAGTATTTAAGGGTTCCAACTGTTCTAAAGCTGCCTTTCAAAATATATGCAGATTTCAAAACAAAAAAATTGGAAAACAACTTCATTACCATATACAGTCTCATAATTAATGCTTCCCTGAAGGCTGAATCAATTAGAGATATCTGGCATTCATTTTCTCATATTTATTTCAATATACAAAGAGGTATAATTATAAATATTTGATAGACCAAAGTGAGCCATATTTGTAGATTCCCAGATTGGGTGTTTATGAACAAGAAATGTGCACTGCACATTTATTCAACAATGAAGTACATATTTGGATGGGAATTCAATGTAAGATAAATAAGAATTGTGCTGCAGATTCCTGATGAAGGACTAATATCCAGAGTCTACAAACAAGTCAAGAAAATCAGCAATAAAAGAGCAAGTAACCCCAGTAAAAGTGGGCAAATGGCATGAGCAAATATCTCTCAAAAGAAGATATACAAACAGCCAACAAAGATATGGCAAAATGTTCAACATCACTCTTCATCAGGGAAATGCAAATTGAAATCACAATAAGATGTCCCCTTACACCAATCAGAATAGTAATTTTTAAAAAATCAAAAAACAAAAGGTATGCAATAAAAAAAGCATGTTAATAGATACACAATTTCTATAAATAAGTTCCATTTTGTGGAGATCTCTGTTTCATAGATGATAGATAGATAGATGATAAATGATAGATGATAGACAGAGAGAGAGAATGTGTTTGTATATATACATACCATGTAATACTACTCCAAAAACAATGACTTGAATAAGTTGGGAGTCTTTATGTGAAGTGATTCAGGAACAAAAAATCAAATACTACATATTTCCATTTACAAGAAGAAGCTAAGCTATGGATCAGCAAAAGCATATAGAATTGTAAACTGGACACTGGAGATGTAAATGAAAGGAATGTAGGAGGGAATGAGGAATAAAAAAATACTTATTTGGTACAATGTACACTGTTTTGGTGACAGGTACATTAAAAGCCCAGATTTCACCACTATGAAATTTATCCATGTAGCCAGAAAATACTTGGAGCCCTAAAATTATGGACATTGTTTTAAGTACAAAAAATTAAGATGTTAATTCTTCCAATACTAATTATAGATTTAATGTGATTCCAACTAAATTCTCAGCAAAAATTTCCTTAAAAAAATCAACACATTTTTGAAATTGTCCCTGTTTGCAGAAGACATTATTTTATATACAGAACATACTAAAGCCTCATACAAAAAAACATTAAAAACTAATAAATGAATTCATTAAAGTTTCAGGATACAATATCAGCCTGCAAAAATTACTAGTATTTTTTAAACTAACAACAAAGTATTTAAAAATCAATTTGATAAATTGATTTATATTAGCTATACACACACACACACACACACACACACACACACACACATATATATCCAAGTAGGTAAAAGATCTGTACATTAGAAATTATAAAACATTAATGAAAGAAATTGAAAATACAAAAAAAGAAAAGATATTCTATATTCATAGTTTCAAAAAAATATTAAAATGTTCATACTGCCAATAATAACCTATATATTCAATTCAATCTCTGTCAAAATTTCAATGACTTTATTTGCATAAATAAAAAAATCCTTGAATATATATGGAACCACAAAAGACTCAAGATAACACAGTCTTGAGTAAAAAGAACAAAGCTAGATGCATTACATTACCTGACTTCACAATATACTACAAATCTATATTAATCAAAACAGCATAGTACTGGCATAAAAGCAAACATAAAAGCAAATAAAACAAAATACAAATCTATTAACTAAATCCATGTATTTATGGTCAATTTATTTTGAAAAAGGTATCAAGAAGACACAATAAGGACGGGAGAATCTCCTGAATAGATGGAGCTGAGACAACTGCCCCATGCAAAAGGATAAAAATTAAAACTTTATCTTACACCATATATACAGATCAACTCAAGCCAGGTGTGGGGGCTCATGCCTGTAATCCAAGCACTTTCAGAGACTGAGGTCTCTCCAATAAATTTTAAAAATCAGTCAGTTGTGGTGGAATATGTCTGTAGTTGGAGATCAGAAGGCTTGCCTGAGCCCAACATTTCAAGGCTGTGGTGGCTATGGTCATGCTACTGCACTACAACCTGGGTGACAAAGTGAGACTCTGACTAAAAATTTAAAAAATAATAATAACTTAAATTACATTAAATCCTTATACATGAGGCTTAAAGCTATAAAACTACTCAAATATGTACTGGAGGCCAGTCTTGGTGGCTCAACCTCTAATCCCAGCACTTTGGGAGGCTGACGTGAGTGGATTGCCTGAGCCCATGGGTTTGAGACCAGCCTGAGCAACTTTGTGAGACCTCGTTTCTACAACAAATCAAAAATTATACACACACGCACCTATAATTCCAGCTACTTGGAAGACTGAGGTGGAAGGATCACTACAGCCCAGCAGGTTGAGGCTGTGGTGGCCAGGAGCATGCCACTATGCTCCAGTCTGGGCAACAGAGTGAGACTTCAACTCAAAAAAAAAAAAAAAAAGAAAGAAAGAAAAGAAAAAGAAATATGTAGCAGAAAAACTCCATGACACTGGCTTGGGCAATTATTTTTTTGGACATGACTCAAAGCACAAGTAACAAAAACAAAACTATAAAGATAGCATTACTTCAAACTAAAAGCTTCTGCACAACCAAAAAACCCAATTGAAGACATTAACTGTGTATAGAATGATTAAAGTATTTGGAAGAGGTTTATGGGGTTAAGGTCCAAAATATGTAAAAAATTCAGACAATAATTATTAATAACATATTAATAGTAAAAAAGCAAATAACCTGTTTACAAAATGGGCACATATGCTGAGTAACCATTTCTCAAAAGAAAACATAATAATGGTAAACAGGCATATTTTAAAAAATGGTTAATATCAATGATCAACAGAAAAATGGAAATTAAGACCACATCAGATATCACCTCACAAATGCTATAATGGCTATTTTCAAAAATAAAGGATAACAAGTGTTGAAGATGTGCAGAAAAGGAATGCTTCCATAATGCTGGTGGGAACATAAATTATTACAGCCATTATGGAAAATAGTAGAGAGGTTTCTCATAAAGCTAAAAATGGCATTTAGTAAAGATTTCTTACACTCTTCCACAAAAGCACAATCCATAAATTAGAACATTGACTAATTTAACTTTACCATCATCAAGAACTTGTGCTCTTTAAAATATATTAAAATCACATAGCTGCATCCACAAGTTTAACAAATTCAAAAATAAATAAGAGAAAAAAGAAAATATTTCCCAAATTTAATATGCTTAGACAGGTATTTCTCCACAATAGATATGTGGATGGCAAATGAAAATAAGAGATGTTCAACATTAGTAGTCATTGAGGAATAGAAAATTAAGACCACAAGATAGTACTATGAATTTATTAAGTTCCTGAAAAATTACCAAGTACTGGCAAAAATATTAAGCAACTGGAAGTCACAATTGTTTTCTAAGAATGCAAAATGGTACAATCATTTTGATAAAAGTTATGCCAATATTCTTTTAGGAGTATCATTACCAACCATATGATGAATCAATCCCACTTCTAGCTATTTATCTCTGTAAAATAAGTAAATAAATATATGTTTTCTCAATGACTTACATGTAAATATTTATAACAATTTTATTTGCAGTCATTAAAAACTGAAAACTGTCCATTTGAGCTTCAACTCTGGAACAAGTAAATACAAAGTATTACATCTATACAACGGAATACAAAGGAATAGATTAATAATACAGGAAGCTCATAGCAGAATGTCAAAGTGAAAGATGTCAAAATCAAGCAGCTTTATATTTGTGATTTAATTTATTTGACTTTCTTATAAACACAAAGCCATAGGGAGAGAAAATGAATCAATGATGATGCAAGGGGAGATATTGTCTACAAAAACACAATAAGTGCTTTTTCAGTGTTGAAAATACCTTGATATTTGTTGTGGTCACATGACTAAATGTTTATAAAACTCAAGAATATTTTATTATATGCAAATTATGCCTAATTTAAGGTAAAAATTATATTTATGTTTGCATATATTTGTTAATTCTACATTCCTTTCTGTTTAATTAAAAGCTAATTTTTATTTAACAAGGTAAATTAAGCTCCTTTCCAATATTATGTAGTAAATGATCTACTCAGTCAGAAAAAAATCTAGCCAAATGTTTGAATAAATGCATTGTGTTGTTTGTTTGAAATATTTTTAAATGCTGCTTCAAAACATTGTATTCAATGATACATCATTCATTCAATAATAGATAATGTTTGGTGTCTTAAATATGAGTAATTTCAGTCAAATGCATAAAGTTAGCTTTTTATAAATATTACAATAAAAATAGTTCTTGTGTTAGAAGATGCAATTGCAAACCAAAAAGTCTTATGGATAATGAATTAAGTCTCAAAATGTAGCAGAAAAAGAAATCAGCTGGAGCCATGAGACAAGCTCCACCCACCTCAGCCCATCTCCCAGCTTGGGATCCAAGACCTCAAGTTTGTGGGTGAAAAATACACCAATAAGGAGGGAGCAAACCTATAAACCCATTGCATGGACAGATTGTAAAACAGTGGGAAGTGGGTTCCAAATTATCCATACACCTGTCAGTGGATACTGGGATCTACAGATAGTTTTTGATTCACAGCTCCCCCCTCAATTAAATCTCAAAACTGCAAAGAGGATCACCCCCAACCTACAATCTAGCTCCAGAATTGAACAAAGTCAGAGATTATACATAAGGAAGAATAGGAGATTAAACAAACAGAAGTAAATGCAACCCCTCCACCCCTGAACAACAGAATTAAAGAAGATGAGGGGAGGGGGAGGAAAAAGTGGGGAGGAAAATCTACACAAATGAAGAAAAACCAAAAGAAGAATATAGGTCTCACAAAGACCCCTGGGAGGCCAGTCACTGAGAAAACAGACATTGGAATGCAACAATGAAGATCCCCCAGAATAACTGGTCACATACGAGAAATTCAGACATTGAGACATTAATAGACAGAAAAAAAGAATTGAGGAGAGACAAAAGGAAAATAGGAAGGAGCTGATAACTGATATAACAGCAGTAAAGAATACTGGGATTGAAATAAATAATAAACTAATAAGCATGGAAAGCAGAATTACCAAGCTGAGGAAATAATCTCAGAGCTTGAAAACCAAAATAGAGAACTAACCCAAACTGTCAAAAACATAGAAAAGAAGTTTAAAAAGACAGAACAAAAACTTCAAGAGATGAACAATTACTTCAAGAGACTGAACCTAAGAGTAATTGGACTTCCTGAGGCAAAAAGAGAGACAGACACCACCCTGGAAAAAATATTCCATGAAACTATTCAAGAAAATTTTCCTCATCTCATCAGTGATGCAAAAATTCAAACACAAGAGATTCAGAGAACCCCTGCAAGACAACTAATGAGAAGACCAACTCCAAGACACATAATAATATGCCTAAACAAAGTAGGTATAAAAGAAAAAATCTTAAAGGCAATAAGAGGAAAAGGTCAAATTATCTACCAGGGAAGACCAATTAGAATAGCAGGAGCTTAATCTAGACACCCTTCAGGCTAGGAGAGCTTGGAGTCCAATCTTCAAAGTTCTCAAAGAAAACAATTTCAACCAAGAATAACCTACCCAGTCAAGCTAAGCTTCATCAGTGAGGGAGAATTAAAATCTTTATCAGACATCCAATCCCTAAGGACTTATGCTGCCTCCAGACCACATCTACAAGAAACACTTAAGAAAGTATTAAACACAGAAGAAAAGAAGAAAAGAATGACAATGTTCTTCACGAGAGTACAAGGAAAAGATGGAAAACAGACACAAATCAATCCAAAAACCAAAGGAAATAAACAACAAATAAACAGGAACAACAATAACTCTATAAGAACCCCATGTCAGGGATAAACCCCCACATTTCAATAATTAGCAAGAATATGAATGGACTAAATGTAGCACTGAAAAGACACAGAAAGGTAGACTGCATAAGAAATGATGACCCTATTATTTGCTGCATTCAGGAGACTCATCTCACTACAAGGACATACACACTCTAAGTTAAAGGATGGAAAATGAGTTTTCAGGCAAATAGATCACAAAAGAAGGCAGAAGTTGCAATCTTAATATCAGACAAAACAAACTTTAAGCTATCAAAAATTTAAAAAGATGCAAAAGGACACTACATAATGATAAAAGGTTCAATTCATCAAGAAGAAATATCCATCCTAAACAAATGTGCACCCAACACAGGAGCATCAGTATTTATAAACCAACTACTAAACTAAAAAAATAAATTGACTCTAACACTATTATAGCAGGGGTTTTAAATACCCTACTGACAGTCCTAGACAGATTATCAAGGCAAAAAATCAACAAGGAGATCCAGAACCTAAACTTGACACTTGACCAAATGGAGTAGTGGATACCTACAGATTATCCCACTCGATAACCACAGAATATACATTCTAACCATCACCACATGGAACATACTACAAGATTGACCACATGCTTGGCCATAAATCAAGCATAAACAAATTCCATAAGGTTGAAATCTTGCCATGCACATTCTCAGACCATAGTGGAATAAAAATAAATATCAAACCAACAACATTTCCCCAAAGTCAACAAAGACATGGACACTAAACAGCATGGTGCTGAACAATGATTGGGTCAGCACTGAAATCAAAGAAGAAATTGCGAGATCCCTGGAAACAAATGAAAATGAGGAAACACCTTACCAAAAGCTCTGGGGTGCCATGAAATCTGTTCTAAGAGGGGAATTTATATCTCCATGAGCACATATCAAGAAAATGGAAAGATCACAAGTCGAGAGCCTAACAAACCACCAAAGGGAGCTAGAAAGTGAAGACCACCAAAACCCCAACTTTAGCAGAATAAACCAAATCACAAAAATAAAAGCCCAGCTACGGGACATAGAAGACAAAAATATCAAGGAAAACATCAACAAAACAAAAAGCTGGTTCTTTGAAAGAATTAACAAGATTGATGGGCCCCTAGCCAGAATGACCAAGAAAAAGAGAGAAAAAGCCAAAATAAGCACAATCAGAAATACAAAAAATCAAATCACAGCTGACCCTGAAGAAATACAAAAGATTATCAGGGATTACTATGTACACCTATACAGAAACAAACTTGATAGCCTAGATGAAATGGAGGACTTTCTGACATGACACATCCTCCCCAGGTTAAAACAAGAAGACACTGAGACACTAAATAGACCAATAACAACCAGGAAACTCACTCTGTCATATGAAAAGTACCTACGAAAAAGACCCCTAGACTGGATGGCTTTCCAGCAGAATTCTACAAAACGTACAAGGAGGAGCTGATACCAATCCTATTGAAAATATTCCAGGCAATTGAGAAAGATGGAATTCTCCCCAAGTCATTTTATGAAGCTAACATTACAGTGATACCCAAACTGGGTAACGATCCAACAAAGAAAGAGAAAGAAAGCAGTTGGCCTTAATGGGAAACTGTCAGGGAAGGGGGGTGGAATTGACAGTTGAGGGAAACTGTTAGAGGAGGGAGGGCCATACCTCATCAACAAGGAAAACTTCATGATCAGTTTGTATACCTACTCCTGAAATGTACCCCACATCTCTATAATAAAATATTTAAAAAGAGTGAATGAATTGAAACATGTATTTTAGATCATACACTTTCAATGTATTAAAATATCCCATCACACAGATAACAGGCTCACATTACTTTTTTGAGTAACAGCTCATGTTTTGCAAGTTACTGTTTTACAATTAATATTTCAATTTACAAAGTAAAGTATAATTTAAGTATATTTATAGTTTTGTGTTTCAAGCTATATGTCATAATTGAAGATTATAATACCTTTATAATAGAACTAAATTTCACACGAAAACATTTGGATAATCATATTGTATTCTAACTTCAGATTTCTCTGTTCTTTGGATGCTTGGCTTCTGAGGCAAAACATTTTCTACCTGTAACCCAAGGGTCTCCAGAAAAACAAATGAATTTTCTAGCATGCCCTGAAGCTAACCATACTTGGACAAGGAGACATTGGAAGATGTAGAATAAACATTTGTTTAATATGTTTAAAGAAAAAAAATGGGTGACTATTGAGAACTCTTTTTGACCTTACTCTTAATTCTTATAAATGTTTAAAAGTATGAGGCAAACTTGAGAATAAACGTTAAGAGCTATTGTTGGCAAAACAGTTTTAGAGAAGGACTCTGAATCTGTGGTGACACCAGGGGTTTGAATACAAATATTAAATTGATCATAGTTTGAGAAAAAAATGTAATTAGTAATATCAATTTCCAGTCATTGTTACTAGAAGACAAACAATTCTTAACTGGTACACCATGTTAAGAATTTTGAATTTGATGCTAAAGTGAAATGGAAAGGCCTAGATGAATAGTTATTAACTTGGAAAGCTTATATGATTTATGGCTTACAAATTACATTAACTATATAGTAGAGCATAGAAAAGAATGGATTTGGAAAATGTGGAGGTTGCCTATTCTCAGATAATAGTGGTTTTGATATGTGAATGGCAGTGATTAAAAAAAAACTAAATATAATAATTTACATTACTGAAAAAAGTCCATTTAAAGATAACAGAAATTCAGATGCAAAACCTAGCTGTAGCCATTTACTAGACGTTCACTCTATAAACTCTTTTGTGTAAGCTGCTAACAACCTTATCTGTAAGCAAAATCCCCCTGATTTCAGTAGTGAGTAATCCCAAGAGCATTTAATAATATCTGTTCATATACATTCTCAAATGTTATTGGCTCTGGATTCAGTGTATTGGAAAAATGGAAATTTCAGACTTTTCTAGAATCTTTCTTTGAACATATTTTTGAAAAGCCATAGAACACCTTTATAATGTGAATTTTTAATAGGTAGTAAAATTTTGGAATCCTGGAATATGGTCCATCCTTCTTGCCACTTGGTTGCACCGACGTTGCTCCCCACAGCCATTTAACCTTGTAATGTGGCTGTCCATATTACTTGATAATTTTCTCCACAGAGGTGAGTTGGCAAATTCATATTCTAGGGTCTGTACCACATATATTTTTAACATATGATGAACTGTCAAGTTCAATGAACAGTACATAGAAGAAAATGTCAGTTTTTTTTAAATTAGAAAGTAATTAAAACAAATTATTGCTTTACTGATTATTCTATGTAATGATTAAGACACTAGTTGGATCAATGTATTCAAGTTTCAGAATCAGTAATAAAATAAATTTAGTTTTAGTCTTATTCATTCAATTGAGTCCTCCAATCTTAGTTAGTAGTTGTAGCTAAAAAAAATAGGCACTAGTACAGAATTAATGCTAACTATGAAATGAAACTTTACCCTCTCAAAGAGAGTCCGAATTACATCACATTGAATGAAAATTTTTATTTTAAATTTGGTCGAATATATATTTTTTTACCCTAAAGTGATGATCTAAAAAGTAACTGTCAAATTAAACACGAACCAGAACTAGAAATATAAAATCAAAATCCCAACAATGTTTTTCCTAGGTGTAATTAAGATATGTTTCGAAGAACCATTTACACAATTACCAATGGAATATGAAAAGGGTAAAAAGTGGAATTTTATTTTTCCAGTATCATAAACTATAAAACTATATTTGATGCTATAGTAATTTTCCAAGTAAGTCAAATATTTTAATTTAAATCATTGTTAAAACATTTAAAGAACTCAGTGTCAGACATGAAATCTTTAAAGAGCTGTTTCCCCTGAGAGGAAACATTTGCTTCATATGTTGTTTTTACTTCAATTGAATGACAAATAAAGACTTAAAGGACGGATAGAAAATAAAAGGAATGTGACTTGGCATACATTGTAATGTTTAAATTTGTGTTTTCTTTGACATTTTCCCAACAACTTTGCTATTAATCCTGTAGCCAATTCAGCTAATTTATCTGAGTGGCATAATGGACATGTTGCATAGTTTTTCTTTTTCTTGTGAATGTCCCAATTGACTATTATATTGTTTTACAAAGCATTAGACTGTTAACTAATAAGACAAAGCTTCTTCATTATAGACAAATTTGTTTCATCAACAATGCAGTTCTTTCACTGATCACCACTTCCAGTTCCCCATATTGCCAGCATCTCATGCAGCAGCTCAAATCATTGCTGGTGCCTACAGATGTTTTTACCATTTTATTTATTTTGCTTCTCTGCATCCCTAATCTCATACTTACCCTCCTTATTTTGGTTAACTCTTACATCTATTGCCAATGGCCATGCCACATACATTAATTTCTTTTCTCCATGTCTCACGTGTATGCAGCTCAGTCTTTATCCACTGTAGTTCAATAAATGGCAAGTAGCCAACTTTTTGGAAGAAGGGCTTACACTCTTGTCTTTGGCAACTTTAGATGTGTGCTTTGGTTCTTTTGGTTTATTCTCATCATCCTGTTGTACCAACTTTACTTGTTCAGTCTGCATTCTATGTAGTCCACAACCTTCTTTGTAAAGGAGAGTCAAACAAAAATAAAAAGTTCTTAACATGGAGTACCACTTCCTTTGTAACCACTGGAGTGTCCAGCAACTCAAACCAACTTCTCTACTTTCACTGCTAAATAATTGGTAACTTCCAACTACAGAAATTTTAATGATTATACACTCTTTTTAAACTTTTACCTACTGCAAAATTCCTGTTTATACAATAACTGACTTTGTCATGTAGTCACTGACTCCTAGGTGGCAGAAGGGGAGATTGTCAAATTTTTGTCATCAAAGGCAAACTATTAATTCATTTTTACAATTATTATTATAACTTCTAAATTACCTTTCCTATATATTTAATAGCTGCATCATCAAATTTAATTTTATAAAATTGTAAATAATTTAAATAATAATTTTAATTTTACATAATTTTAAATAATATTCTGTACCTCCCAAAGAATTAAAGACAACTCTAAACCACAATTCATGTAAAGAAAAATATCAAGCTACTTCACTATGCAACAATAATATATTAAAATTTTTGAATTAAGCTAATAAGTATTATGCATTCTGTACTAGTCTCTTAATCAGTTTTAATATATTTACTTAATTTTGATTTTATTATTTTTAATTCATTTTTTATTTATGCCAACTACTTGATATATATTTTTCTCCTGAATTTATTGTGTCCTCTTTTGTTAAGGGCTATTTTTTTCATGATTTTTGCCCAATTAACAGACAGTAAGATAGTTCTTTTTTTCTTTTTTTATTTAGCTATTTCTGTTACCATACACATTAATGTTTTATTTTTAACCCAAGATGTATATTCATTTAAGAAAAAATCTAACTGTCATATATGATGCTTGTTGAATTTCTTCTTTTTCACTGCTAAATGGGATAGTTTTGTATGGCATGTTTATGCATTTAACTTCTTCTTTGTTACTTTTATTTAATATGTAAAGTCCAGATAGCAAATATGAAATCAATTTAATTTTCCTTTGTTTACCTGAGGCAAGATCAGTTTTAGTTTGTTCTCATTTAGTTAATAAATAAATATTGGGATTCTCTTATTGATCATTTTAACCTTTGATTTGCACCTGGGAAAATCCATTTTTTTGGACAAATTTTCACTTTGATAGTTTCTCTATCAAAGACAATAATGGGTCAAGTGCTTAATTATACATGTTACTTTACTACTTTAAATGACTGGACCAAAAATGAGAATTTATTAAGTATTTGTTGTATGCATAAATAGAGAAGACTACAAAGACCACAAAATGCCAAGTGAAATTGATTACATACTAAGACATAACCAATTTTATTGGGCTTATTTTTTTCTAACTGAGAATGAGAAGCTCTTTTTGGTTTGTCTGTTTTCATTCTAGATGCGCTAGCAAAAGTTTTTGTCTCAAGCCGGACTAATATTACCTTAAGATGCTGCATGCAGAAACACATTTTTTCTGCCTGAAATATAGCACTTATTAAAAGTCTAAACTAAATACTAGCAGAAGTGCTTTTATGAAATTTTAATATGGTTGAAAACTGAAGACTAATAAGAAGTTTCCACCACAGGATGCTACTGGATGGTAATTTGTGTGCTATTGACATTTTAGGTTTTAGTCTTAAATGCATAGAAAACCAATTATTAACTGAATGACAACATATTTCTTATTGCCAACAACTACATATTCAGTAATTCAACTTTAGACTATTGTTTGACTTCCTTTTCAGCTCTATTTATTGTTCTGTGTGTATACATGTACTTTCCAAACTGTAATTTTGGCACTTTAGGCAAATGGATAATTCATTCTTCATTTTTTTTTTAAGTAAAACTACTAGTTCTAAGAAAATTTTAAAATGTAGTTTTCTTCCAAATCATAGTAAAACTGTTAATTATAAGTAGTAAGATGGAAAGTTTCTAAACATTATTCTTAAGCAAAAATAAGTTATGCTTAAATACATGTAAAATAAGTGGTGTCTTCATTTATTTGATATAAGATACCTATAAGAAAAACAAAAATGAATAGCACACTGTGTTTTTCAACATGTTTCCAAAGAACTCCTTCTTTAGATGCTTGAAATATGTAAGAGTATAGATTTATGGACTTCATCTCCACCGTGTCTTCAGACACATTTTCTTAAAATGGGACTCAGACAATTTGTTAACTATTCTTTAAAAAAAATTAGAACCACTGATCTTTGTGTTATTTTTTGTTTGTTAGTTTTGATGGTTTTCTGTGGAAATTTTAGAGAACATGCTTGGGAAAATGATTTTCAGTGTATCCAGTCTTGAAGTATGTACTCAAGAATATGTTGGGATAAGTTTTACTTGGTGTTTTGAACTGGAATAATCATAGTCAATGTATAAAATAGCCAGAAAACATCCTGAAAGTAGGAGGTTACACATTTTTAAAAAAAAATCAGGAATTGGTTGCCAGTTCCAATTTCCATAAGGGTGTCTCTACACTCTTTCTAATGAGATATAGGTGTCAGAATAATCTGAGAAATTTTGTGACATATATATCACATATATATACAGTTTTTGTTCATATATGTATATAAGTAGTTGCATTTTTATATTTCTTTAGATGGCTGCACTTTCATTAAGTACCACATATTATAATCTTTCAATTAGTAGCTGACATTATATTTTAAAAATAAATTATCTGTTAGCTTAAGGTAAAACCACAACCATAAAGAATACAGTTAAACATGATTAAGTTGATGCTATAAAGAAATGTTCTTCAATACCTGTGAATTTTTAAAATATCCAAAAACTATGTATGTGAACTTAATGTGTCAGTAATGTTGCAGTTGTTGAATAATTAACCTTAAAAAGAGATGGGTTTTTTAAAAGGCCATGAAGTTTTTTTTTTAGATTAATTAGGGCTCAAGTGGGACATAGCATAGATTATATAAATATAACCTATGACAAATGACACAGTACATGGTATTTCAATGCACTACTAAATTGTAACTGTCTTGGGTAAGAGAAATATACATACAGTCTGTCAGAACTTAAAGTAATGTTCATTATATGTTCAGTAATCATTATCTCTCAACACAGAACTGCTTTGTGTTCAGTAATTCAGGTTGAAAAGCAGTGCTTTCATTGCCAGTGTACCTTCACTATATCAATATATGTATTTTTAAATTCACTTTCAGAAGCACTTATGTTGTGGGAAAACAGAGAGACCATGACACCGAGGCTATCTTAGGAATTAGCAGTTTATTAGTGTCTGCATGACTAAGTGGGCTAATGTTTTAAGACTGAGCAACCCGGAGAATGAAGAAAGGAGTTTTATATGTAAGTTTAGGTAAGGGAAGAGAGCCAGGTTGTATGGCTATACATTTTCTTTTTGAATTTGTAAGGTTGTATTTAGCAAAACCAGATTTTTAAGGAACAAATTGCCTCTAGGGTATGCATAAGAAGCAGGGGTAGTAAACCAATAACTTTACAAAGAGAGGATGTGGGGTAAGATTGTGAATGGATTACTATCTTGTATTTTCAGGAAAGCAACCTTTGGCTATACATTTTTTTTTTACATTCCATGTCTAGCAGGTCTGGAGCTTGTGGTTGATTTTTAAAAGGAATAATTTTAATTGTCTCTAGGCTTTCTCTGCCACATTCCCCCCTTTGATGCTTGACCCTTCATGGGTTAAGAGCATCATTTTAAATTTGGTGTATTAACATTATGTGGGCCGCAGTTTTTTGTTTAATAACTGTTTTTACAGACTTAGAGTTTATAATTACTGGGGCTATGTAAGGGAGGATAAGACAGGATCCCAACAATAGAATTACAGATTTAATAATGTACTTAATTTTTTTCAGATGTGAGAACATGTTTTTAAACCAATTGTCAAATTTTATGTCTTATTATTTTTGTGCTGGGACATGGGCAAGCTTTTTAATGTTAGTGGCTATATTAGTTATAACTTTATTATTATTATTTGTAAACAATAATCAAGATATTAAATTTATTATATATTCCTTTTTTTGTTAGCAGGTAGTCCAAAGCTAAGTGATTTTGATAAATGGCGGCATGCATTTGGGCTTGTTGTTGAGCAGCAAGGGCAAAAGCCATGACTGTTTGATTAGTTATAACTTTTAAGATAGCTTTAATGTGATTTAACATATATATAGGTATGTGGTATTCCCAACTTTTATCTTGTGTCCACGTGGCTGGACCATAAGTATTTATAATTTGGGGGGATGGCCATTTGTCATTTTTTAAAACTGAGTTTTTCCTATGTGAAGAATTTGATTAAGAGATTAAGCATTCCGTGTTTTGAGGCTTTTTTAAAAGGGGTTGTCCAGTTTATCTCTATTCAGATTAGACAGAAGGAAAAATCCTAGCTGGATTATTTTTATGGCACATGTGTCTTTTTATAGCATTGGTTGCTGGGTATGTGTAACCTTTTTACATATACAAAACAGCCCTTTAGGGGCTTTTTAGAGGTAAGGATTTACAGAGGACAGTTTTCTACAGTTTTGACTTATAACGGGAATACCTTGAAACAGTTTAGCTTGTTTAGGGGATAGTACTGTACAGTTATTTATAGCTTGGGTGACAGTAGTACATTGAGAAGATTTTAATTGTATAAGTAGGTGTCTAATACCAAACAGGCCTTGTTAGCCACCAGGTTTGGTGGATTGAATTTTAGTATAATTTTGTTTTTTGTGAGGAGTTTTTCCCACCTCATTGAGTATAAGCAGAGGTCGCTCTGCTTAAGCAGTCTTTTAAAATTATTTTTGAGGAGAGGATTTATTTGTGGGGTAGGTTGTCTGTTTTAACAATGGTTTTATTGAAGGAGCTGGTATGTATTATGACTAGTTTTTTTTTTTTAAGGCCATTTTTTAGTCATTAGGGTTCCTCTCCATACCCAACAATTGGTGACACCAAGTGTATGGGCTATGTTTTTAGCAAGATTTATAAACAGATCTTTACCTACTTCCCATGGTTGAGGGAAGGGGGTTTATTTTGACTGTTGGGCAGCCAGGGCAGTTATAAATTGTACAACCTCTTTATGCAGTTTCTTGACTTTGGGTGCAGAGGCAAGATTCCAACAAACCCAATTTGTGTTTCTGAGAGTGTTACAAGCTATAACACCAGCTTTAGTGTACTGGTAGTTTTGTTTTGATAATCCAGTAAAGTATGGCTGGCCATTATGGGTACAGATATGTTTGTCAGTATAACAAATTTTTGGCTGGGATGAATAATGATGGAAAGTTTTTATGTCTGGCCAGATAATTTTTATATATTTATATGTTGGGTGTGTGGGGGAAGTGATAGACACCCAAATTAAGCAGAAATACATAAAATCACAGGAATTTTTTTTATTATAAGAAAGAACAGAAATGTTAATGAGACCTTTTTTCAACATATCCAATTTGTAGAAGTCGACTTTGTTAATCCTATAGCAAATAAAGTCAGTTTTATAGCAAATAAAATGACAAACTGTATAGCACTTGGCAAATATAAAGACTGGCAAAGCAAAACAATGGCTTATCAGTAAGGTCTGTTGACTCCTTAAGCTTCTGTTATGCATAGATTCGCCAGCATCTGGTGTGTGGCTGAAGCAAGGCTGATGGATCCTCAAACTTCAGCCATGTGGAGACTAGCCAGGCCTAGAGTGGCTAGAGCAGGGCTTGGGGAATCTGTTTAGGGTTTTTGGTCGGCCTCAGTGACTTTCTGGAGGGTTAGCTTAAGGGGATCCAACTGATTTGTGTTGCACTCCCAGTCCTGGGAGGCAGACTTAACTCTGTTGTAATGGATCCAGGTAACTATTTTGGCTACCTTGACTGCAGTTGGGGTAGACAAAAGGACAGTAAATGGGCCCCTCCAGTGGGGTTTTAAAGTCTGTAGATTTTATTTTTTTTAACCCATATCATATCACCTGACTTAAAAGAATGGGCATCGGGTAGTTAAACTAATTGGTAACTGTTTTTTGACTTGATAATGAATGGCATTTAAGGCTGAATATAAGACTTGTATTTGTTGTTTTAGAGTAAGATTTTTTAACTCCTTTAAGCCTTCCTATATGCCCTTAACAAGAGGGGATGGCTATCCATAAAGGATTTTAAAAGGCGAGAAACCTGTTTGGTGGAGCTAGATCTTACCCTTAGAAGGACTATTAGCAGAAGCTGGACTCAGCCTAAATGAGATTTTTGGCATAATTTACTTAGTTGTGATTTTAAGGTCTAGTTTATTTGTTTCACCTTTTTTGAACTTTGTGGCCTGTAGGCTGTATGGAGCTTTCATTTGATCTCTAGTCCTTTAGTTATTAACTGTATTAACTTGGCTACAAATGTTGGTCCATTGTCTGATCTGATAGTGATCAGGAGTCCAAACAGAGGAATGATTTTTTTTTAACAGGAGTTGAGCCACCTCGGTGGCTTTTTTTTGTCCTTGTGGGGAAGGTCTTAACCCATCCCAAGAAAGTACACATAAAAACAAGGAGATATCTGTAGCCTCAGCAACATGGGAGTTTTGTAAAGTCCATGACAAGATCCTCAAAGGGTGTACCCCCACATGTCATACACCAGGGAAGACTTTGGTCCCCATCTTGGGTTATTTTGAGCACAAGTTATGCACTGTTTATAGACTACCCATGCCTTACTGGACAGTCAGGGGACATAGAAGTATTTACTGAGGGTATGCTCAAGAGTGGTCTGTCTGCTGTGTGTTTCTTGGTGAAATTGCCTGACAAATGCTGGAGCCAATGACTCTGGAATTGTTATTTGGCATCTTGAAATTTCCACCATCCATCTTGTAAGTAGTGTTTTGTTCTGGTTTTAAACCATATTTTTTTATTTGGTGTGTAGCAAGGGCTCCAGTATGTCAGTGGGTTAGGAAGCAGCACCGTGGTTATTGTCGTCATTTTGATAGTTTTGTTGTTGCTGTTGTTGTAAGTTTTGTTTTGTGATTTTTTTTGGCAGTTATCACATTTCTCTTTTGATGTCCTCTGTAATGTATGACTGCTATCTCTCTTGGTGGCCATACAGAGTCTAGTAGCTTTAGAATTTTATTGTCATATTTTATGTCTTTTTTCCTTGAATTGATTAAACCTCTCTTCTTGTATAAGGACCCATGTACATGTAAGGTAGTAAAGGTGTACTTGGATTCTGTATAGATATTAGTGCATAGCCCTGTGGTTAGCTGGAGGGCTTGAGTGAGTACAATGAGTTTTGGTTTTTGAGCTGCAATTTCTATCAGCAGAGGTTTTGCCTCAACTGTGGAGTTTAAAGTTACCACCAAATAGTTCGTGAAGTGCTTCCCCTCCTGTATGACACTGTTTCTGTCCACAAAGTACTTTAAGATCCCTGAGGGGCTGGTCTGTTAAGTCTGGATGGCTAGAGAACATTTCATTTATTATTTTAATGCAATCATGATCTGACTGTCCTAGCTCTATAGGTAGCCAGGTTGTCAGATTTAGGGTCTTTATCACCTCTAGGTAAATGTGTGGATTATTACAGAGTATTTTTTGATATTTGACCATTTGAGTATGGTTAGCCAATATTGTCCCTTATATTTTATTAAATTTATCACAGCATGAGGCACCCTGACAGTTAGGTTTTGTTCCATAATTAGTTTGTCAGCTTTTGTTATTAGAAGTGTTGTGATTGTCACGGCTTATAAATAAGGCGGCAGCCCTGAGTCACAGAATTTAGCTGTTTGGATAAATATGTCATGGGTCTACGTCGTGATTTTGGCATTTGAGTCAAGACCCCTACTGTAGTGCCAACATGTTTACGTATGTATAAAAAGAAAGGCTTAGTCATATTTGGGAGTCTCAGATCAGGTATATTGGTGAGGGCTTGTTTAATTTGTTTAAAGGTCTGTTGTGGAGACTTTTTTTCATAGCAGAGGCTTTCATTTATTCCACTTTGTGGCTTAATAGAGGGGTTTTTTCATAATGGAGAAGTTAGATATTCACATTTTACAGAAACCTGCAGCCCCCCCAAAACTCCCAGATTTTTTTTTTTTTTAAGGCCAAGTTGGCACTGGCCTTGGGACAAATGAAAACTCAAGGTACCTAATTTTTTTCTGACATATTTGGGCTGCTTTTTTTTGAGACCTTATAACCCATCTTTTACAGGAGGATAAGCAGTTGCTGCATCCCTTGTATATATTTTTGGGGGGTTGGTGTTGTCAACAGTAAATTATTTACATACTGGAGCAAGGTACAGCTACACTGGTGTGCTGGAAAGGCTTTTAAATCTGAGGCTAGTGCCCTACCGAAGATGGTTGGAGAATTCTTTAATCTTTGGGGCAGTCAGGTCCAAGTTAACAGTCCCTTGGTGTCTTTTGTTGGGTCCTCCCATGGGAAAGCAAAGATCGGCTGGCTTCTTGGGGCCAGGCAGATGTAGAAGAAATCATCCTTAAAGTCTAAGCAGGTGAAGGACAGCATATGATTTTTTTAAATTTAGGAAATGTGTGATGGTGAAAGGCTGGTACACAAATATGAGTTGTCTACCTTGGATTTGACTTTTTTGATCATAATAAATAGGTCTCCTAATCTCCCTCAGTGACATCTGGAAAGCATCATAACATTTTCCTGATGTGAAGTCAGACTTGTATTCTGGCAGTTGTTTTTTTGGGTGGGGTGTGAGGAGTCAGAACAGGTGGTTCGAGTGTGGCTTCTGATTGCTTAAGAGACATACTAGGCTTAGGGGTGTATTTTAATTGTGAACCTCTAACAGTGGCTGGTGCCATAGGAGCAAGTGGCAATGATGGGTAGACTGGAAAATAAGGTGGTGGGATTTTTGGTTTTTCAGCCAACACCAGCTTACCAGCCAATTTATCAGACTTTGGTAGGCATTTGGACTGGGCTGCTTTGAGGGCTACCATAATTTTGTACTTGTCTTCCCAGCAAGCTTTTAGCCAAGAGGGCCATGCAAGGATCACATTTTGTCAGCAGTCAATGTAAGGTAATTGGTCTGGGTGACTTGACTCTTCTATTATAATTTTGTATACTTTTCTATTGGTTTTTCTATTTAAGGATCCCTCTGGTGGCCACCCAACACTGAAAGAGGACCAATCTGTTTTACAGAACGTATGGAGCTTTTTCTCAAACAGTTTGACACCATAGTAATTTTTACAGAAACATTTGTCAAAGTTCTTAAGCATACAATCAAGTACATACAAATGAGGGAATGGGGGTATGGGACAAAAAAACAGTCATTTTGTCCTCCTCCAGTCATACTCCTCACAGAGATATTTTAGATATCTCTTAGCAATTGGCAGGTTGGTACAAACCCCCAATCTGGACCAACCCTATGACAGGCTTGGGGCTGTCTTTAGCTGTATGAGGTTGTCACCATCTTAGATCAGGACTAAATACTCATTTCAGCCCTTTGGTCAGGTCAGAAGCCCTTCACTGTCCGTCTCATTTACACATATTTACATAGCACATTTTCCAATCCTCCACCCTAATTCTAGGAGTCAACAGGTTTGTCTTGAGACAAGTGTTTATTTCTACTGTCTTTCTGTCCTTTTCTTTGAACTGGAGACTACTAGTAGACTCTGGGAGGTGATCAAGCTCCCCTTCTGCCATCTACGGGCAGGTCTAAGTAAAGGCCCTTGTTTCTACCATTTTCTTCAGGTAGTCCTCCCTCACACCAGTTCCTCGTCTCTTTGGGTCCTGTTGTGTTTTGGGGATCCGAGTCCCAGTGCACCCGGAGAGGCCTCCCTCCTATGGATCAAAAGGTCTGTTGTGCGCCAGACAAGATTGTCTCTCCGTTGCTCTGGAGATCATACCCTGATGATAAAGGAGGTGGAACACATCATCTCTGATCTCCCTTTCCTGGCCAATGCAACCAAATATTGTGGGAAAACAGAGAGACCATGACATTGATGCTATCTTAGGAAGTAGAGGTTTATTAGCATCAGCATGACTAAGTGGGCTAATGTTCTAAGACTGAGCAATCCAGAGAAAGAGGAGAGGGTTTATATGTTAGTTTAGGTAAGGGAGGGATATCAGGTTGTATGGCTATACATGTGTTTTTGGAATTTGTAAGGTTATATTTAGCAAAACCAGATTTTTAAAGAACAACTTGTCTCTAGGGTATACATGACAAGCAGGAGTTGTAAACTGACAACTTTATAAGGAGAGGATGTAGGGTAAGATTGCAAATGGATTACTATCTTGTATTTTCAAGAAAGTGACCTTTGGCTATTTGTTTTTGTTGTTGTTATTGTTTTGTTTGTTTTTACATTCCATGTCTAGCAGGTCTGGAGCTTGTAGGTTAATTTTTAAAAGAAATAATTTTAATTGTTTTTAGCCCCTCTCTGTCATACTTAAGGCATTACTTATGGCCAAAAATAAAAGCACCTGCACAACTGGTTTAAACAGAAGTGTTTTACTATATTATTTTTTAAATCAATTACACACCCAGTTAATGCATAAGTTTTATAATGTGTAGCCACATGGTATATACTGTGAAATGTTGAATTGAACTAAAACTTATTTATTTTATTATTTTTTTCCATTTTAATATCATATTGCTCTATAACATTACCATTTGTTTATTAGACACTTATCTCATTTAATTCCCACAATGACATTCATTAAATACAGTTTTATGGTATATTATTTTGATCTTCCTAATAATAATGATACTCAAAAAGATTCAACAACTTATTCAATGTAACAAATCAAATAAACATTAGAGTCTGGATTTAAACCCTATTCTGTTGATTTTTAAAGACCTACATATTTTTAGAACATAATATGCTTCCCTCATTTTCTATGTTGAGTGACTAAGCAATACTTATAAACAAAAGTAAAACTTTTAGAGTTTCTAATTTTAATATTCTAGCTTGTATTACTAAAAAAATCATTCTGAGTCTATATATGATTAATTAAAACCTGGATTTAATAGAAACACAGAATAAATACAGTTTAGGTACCCTTTTATATTTTAAACATTTAAACAAAAACATTTAGGTTTCTAGAAATTTTGACCAGATTTATCATATCCAATTAATTCTCATTAATTTGTTCCATAATAAAGTAAAAAAGATAACCTTCATATTGTACTGAAATTATTGGTAAGAAAAGAATTATCATTTTTGAAAAGAACTTTGTATCTGCATTTGAAAGCTAGGGATGAAAGAGTCTATTAGAATAGACTTCCTGATTTTGATGAGGGTGGTAAGTCCCAGAATAATATTCATCATTTAGCAGTCAGAGACATTAGTATGGTTGTCATAGTAAGCAGCAGAGTAAGAACAATCATCAGAATTATAGACCAATAGGTAATTACAATACTGACCAATAAATCATAGTATACTAGGACAAAAATTGTATCTCATATCATTCTTTCTGGAATAAAATAAAACTCTCCCCTCTTTTATTGTCTATCAAAAATGGTATACATATATAATCATATATATATAATCTATCTATCTATCTATATCTATATCTATATCAGCAATAACAACAAAATTTGAGCCATTACAAAAAAAGTCATGGTCAATACTAAATTTTTCAGTTCTCTGAAGGTTCACAGATAGAGAATCCCTTGAATGATGAGGAAGTACGCTTTAAAAAGGACTTTACATTTTAAACAAACTATCATTTCATAAGACTTCCACTTGGCATTTTCTGAGAGGATTTGTATAACAACCAGGGTAATTGTACTATGGCAGAAAAAATAGGCAAAAATTTCAACAATTAAGGATTTAAAGCAATTATTGATAGCTTAAGAGTCAGAATGTCACTTGGACAAATTGAATTTGGTCTACTTAAATTATATAATTACTCAAGTAGTTTTATAAACATGATTTCTGATTACTTTCCTCACTTTTTGGAATATGTAGATAAAAAGAGTTTACAAAGCCACTGGCAGAATCTTCTTTTTGGCTCTCTGAAATATGTAAGAATCTAGTTCATCTTGCTTGCCAACATAATTAATCAAAAGAAACATTTCATCATTGTTTCAAATCAGATACTCTATTAAAGACTTCAAAGAAGCAAGAATCATAATTTTGAAAATGAGAACCACATTTAAACCACCTGGTGGATTATTATCAGAGAGTAATGACTGCATTTACAGTGGCTGTTAGAAATGTGGTTTAATTTTTAAGCAAATTTTATCCCTAACATACGCAACTATTGAATTAGATTTGGTAAGCCTAATACATAGAATAATAGGCCACCTTCCACATTTTTCCTCAGGCTTTTTGGGTTCAAGAATTATTTATACTATAGAAACTTTAATCAGCTTATGATTCCACTCAGGGCATCACTCAGATCCACTACATTTAGGCATCATGCCAAGATAACATGGTGCACCAGGATGTAGCACATACCTTCAGTGTTATTGGGGAAATATTGGGAACACTGCTGCCAAATTTTGAGAGACAAATTTCAGTAAAACTTAGAGGATAGTCATTTCAATAAAAATACTTAGAGTCCTTTGCTTTGTAGTGTGTGTGTTGGGATAGCCTCTCTACAGAGAAATGCCAATTTATTTCTTTTGAATTACTGACATAGAGACAGTGGCAAATTAAAATTTGGAAAATTTACGTGGCCTTCTTAAATTTGGAAAAATGCATAAATCTAATCCACTTATTGTATTACCCAGAAAGTTATTAGGTCTGAGTAGGGGCACCAAAAAGAATGACTGGTTGGTACTCACATATGGAATCCAGTGATAATCAAGTATCAGTCAGTGACAAGGTCTGCTAGGAAACACACAAGAGATCATTTTGGTGCAAAGTAATGCTTTTTTCAACAAATATTTACTCTTGTTTAAACAGAGAGCTCTGGCTTATTATTTAGCACTCATTGAGATTAAAAACAAGAACATAGAATAATTGACTCTGCGTCCTAAATGTCCATTATAAATTATGTGCTATTTAATTCATTCAGCCAAAAATAACTGAGGGCAGTATCATTGCATCTTTAGGCATAAGTGGTTTGATCCAGAATACATTCTAAATATTAATGTGTTTCACTTTACTGGTTCTTCTTGCCACAATACCATCCTTGCCTTACTTATAACTATAAATTGATGAGAAGTTTCTTAATATCAATTAACTCAGGAGGAACAATAACATGTCTGATTTTGGCTAATTGTAATATTGTCATGCTATACTCCACTTAATGAAGACTCTGGTGGAAAGAAGAAAATACTAATTGCTTGAAAAATAAAGCAGTATATGTAAGATAAGCTAGGAAAAGAGATCATCCATGTGCATATCTGTACTAATTTATGAGCGGTTATTAATAATTTGTTGAACTGGTCGGGGATTTCTAGGAAACAGACTGTAGAATAAGGAGCTAAAAAGAGTATAGGAAAAAAAGATATTTGGAGAGTGTCATGTAAGTAAATAACTTAAATAGAAAATTGTGAGATTTTCTGTGTCCCACATAAAAACTCAAGACTGGGATATTCTCTAAAATTATTTGAGTATGCTCTATTCTTGGTGGATGCCAGTTGACTTACTTTCCCAGTCACCACAATATTTACATAATAGTCATATCAACAAATAAGTCATAGAGATGAGAGAGCAAGTTTTGTATACAAAAATCAAAGACATGTTTTTCTCACCAAAATTGTCCTAGTTAGTGTCACTGTTGAGTTGTCTGCTTACCTATAATAGTGGCCAACTATAAGCCAACAAATAAATTCAATAGTGGCAGTTTGATTACAGTAGACCTATACTATTGTGAAAACAGAAGTGTTTTTTTCTTAGTGGAATAGAATGTTGACTTTTATTTTGCTAGAATCATAATACATAGTTCTGCTAGAATCATAATATGAATATTTGCTGAAAGCTTTATGCATCATTTTATTCCAAAAAGCATTGCTTCTGTTCATACATAATTTTCTATCATTAAATTAAAAAGTGATTTATCAAGCTAAATGTTATAAATTAATTGATTTCCCACTTCTTCACTCATTGTCAGAAATAGTTGATCACAATAATTACTTGATTTGTGAATACTGAATTTATGTTCAGATGAGAGATGGCAACAGATGAGTTTAGAATATTTTCCTATAGTCTGTTGTTACACTATTAGACACTACACTAAATAGATACTATTTTATTTATAGCTACTGCATATAAATTTAGAAAAAATAGAGCCAAAATTAGGAGTGATGCATCACACTACTGCCACCTCATGAAACTGAGATTTGCTTCTTATCTCTATGACTTGGCCCTATGTATTTTATAAACTTTCATATCCAAAGAAGAAAAGTTTTTATTATGTGGGTTAGCAATTTACCTACTAAACTAAAATGTTGGTTTACCTTTCAGCCATGTGGAGTTTCTCATGATACAGACCAATCAGTCAACACAGATAAATTCCTTGAATTATATACCTACACACAATATACACTGTAGCTATTAGAACTGAGGATTATTTTTGGTTATTTTTTGAATATGCTCTAAATTATTATACACTTATGAACTGTATACTGTATCCACTGAGTAAAAATCCAGGAAATTTTTATATTGTAAATATAATAAAGATAGGCCATGTCATTTATAAATTGATCACTATTACTTCTTAAAGTCTGAATAACTTAAACTCTTTTCTGATGGTGAAAGACTTAACAAGATGTTGTTTTGAGAGTCTTAGTCATGATTATTCTCAGAATTAGAGTCAAATTCATATTATGCAATTGATATAGAATAACTTTTTAATTGGAGTGTGTGTGTCTATTGTGTGTTGTATACCACATAGGAAGACATTCCAAGATCAAAATTACTGATACCACAGAGAATGTCATGACAGTGTTCTTTGATTCTGGGACTGGGAATTATGTATAAATCAATTATTCATCATAGTGAATGCGATAAGATTCAAGCAGCAATTAAATATATATTTAAGTAATAATGGCACATGTTTTCCAAAATGGCTTTCATTTTTCAAAGCTGCCTCACAGATTGCTCAACTAGATAACAGTGTCATCTATGATAAACTTACAGCCAACATATTGCTAAATGGACAGAATTTGGAAGCATTTTCCCTGAAAATCAGAGCAAGGCAAGGCTGCCCACTCTCACAACTCCCCCACACCCAGGGTTAAAGAGAGAGTCAGAAGTCCTAGCTAGAGCAATCAGACAGACAAGGAAATCAGGGGCATCCAACTAGGAAAAGAAGAAGTCAAGTTATCCCTCTTTGCTGATGTTATGATCCTGTACCTCAAAAATCTAAGAGAATTTGTCAAAAACTGCCTTGCACTGATAAAGGACTTTGGCAAAGTCTCAGGGTACAAATAAATGAGCAAAACATGGTCACAATTTTCTACATCAACAACAAAAAGGCAGAGAAACAAATAAAAGGCACAATCCCATTCACAATAACCACAAAAACAATGAAGTACCTTGGCATCTTCCTAGCCAGAGAAGTAAAAGAACTTTTTTTTTTAATCTTTATAATCAATATTTTTTATTATGATGTTGTGGGATACAGTTAAGGGTTAGGTATCCAGATACGTTTCATTCAGGCACCCTATTGATAAGAGGTGCTTCCCCATCCCCAGACAGATATTTGTTCGTTAATCCCATCTTCCTCCCTCCCATAGTTCCCCACTACTGTCAGTCATTTTCTTATAGTATTAGGTTGGATGTTCAAGGTCCATTATATGAGTGAGAACATGTGATACTCGGACCTTTGTTTTTGTGAGAGGTCACTCAGTATTATAGACTCTAATTCCATCCAAGTTGCTGCAAAATTCATGATTTTGTTCTTTTTTATGGCTGCATAGTATTCTATCGTGTATATGTACCACATTTTTTTAATCCAGTTCTCTTTTGATGGGCAGCATAGTTGGTTCCAGGTTCTTACTATTGTGAACAATGCTGCGAAAAACATATGTGTGCAGGTGTCTTTTTTATAGGTGATTTGTGTTCTTCCAGATATATTCCCAGTATGGGGATTGGGGGGTCGTATGGGAGGTTGATATTTAAACCTTTTAGGAATCGCCACACTGCTTTCCACAGAGGTTGCACTAGTTTACACTCCCACCAACAGTGTAGAAGTGTTCCCTTTTCTCCACACCCTCTCCAGCAGCTGTTATTCTCTCAGTTGTTGATAATTGCCATTCTGACTGGAGTTAGGTGGTATCTCAGTGTGGTTTTGATTTGCATCTCCCTGATGATTAGTGATGTTGAACATTTCTTCATGTGTTTGTTGGCTGCTCAGATGTCTTCCTTTGTGAAGTGTCTGTTCATGTCTTTTGCCCATTTTATAATGGGGTGGTTTTTCTTTTCAGCACGTTTGAGTTCCTTGTATATCAAAGATGTTAAGCCTTTGTCTGACCTGGTGTGGGCAAATACATTTTCCCAGTCTGTAGGCTGTCTCCCTGCTCTCTTGATGGTTTCTTTGGCTTTGCAAAAGCTTGTCAGTTTAATAAAATTCCACTTGTCTATCCTCTCTCTTATGGCCTGTGGGTTTTGGGTTTTGTTCAGGAATTGGATGCCAGTTCTGATTTCCATGAGGGTATGCCCTTCATTTTCTAAGGTTCTTATGGTTTGAGGTTTTACATTTAAGTCATTGATCCATTTGGAGTCAACCTTTGTGCATAGGGATAGGTAGCGGTCCTGTTTCAATCTTCTGCATGTGGTCAGCCAGTTTTCCCAGCACCATTTACTGAATAGGTTCTCCTCTCCCCAGTGGTAGGTGGCGGAGGCTTTGTCAAAGATGAGTTGGTTGAGAAATTGAGGTTTTGCTTCTGGAATCTCAATTATATTCCATTGATCTATATGCCTATTCCTATACCAAACCAAGCTGTTTTGATGATTGTAGCTTTATAGTAGAGTTTGAAGTCTGGTAATGTGATACCACCTGCTTTGTTTTTTTTTGCTGAGAATTGTTCTGGTTATTCTTGGACGTTTGTGTTTCCATATGAATTCCTGCGTTGTTTTTTGTAGGTCTGAGAAGAATGTTGCTGATAATTTGATGGGTATTGCATTGAATCTGTAGATTGCCTTAGGTAAGATGGACATCTTCACAATGTTGATTCTTCCAATCCATGAGCATGGGATATTTTTCCACTTGTTTGTGTCATCTTTGATTTCTTTGAGCAATGTTTTGTAGTTTTCATTGTAAAGGTCTTTCACGTCTCTAGTTAGGAAGATGCCAAGGTATTTCATTTTTTTATTGAGAATGGAATTGTGTTTTTTATTTGGGTTTCTGTTTGTTTATTATTGGTGTAAAGAAATGCGATTGTCTTTTGCACATTTATTTTGTATCCTGAGACTTTGCCAAAGGCCTTTATCAGTGTAAGGAGGTTTTTGACAGATTCTCTTGGGTTTTCAAGGTACACAATCATATCATCTTCAAAGAGAGATAATTTGACTTCCTCTTTTCCTATTTGGATACCCCTGATTGCCTTCTCTTCTCTGATTGCTCGAGCCAGGATTTCCAATACCATGTTGAACAGGAGGGGTGAGAGTGGGCATCCTTGTCTTGTTCCAGTTTTCAGGGTAAATGGTTCCAATTTTTGTCTGTTTACGAGTATGCTGGCTGTGGGTTTCTCGTAGATAGCTTTTAGTATTTTGAGGTATGTTCCCTGTATGCCTAGATATTTGAGGGTTTTTATCAAGAAGGGGTGCTGGATTTTATCATAGGCTTTTTCTGCATCTAATGATATAATCATGTGGTTTTTGTTTTGACATCTGTTGATGTATTTAATTACATTTATTGTTTTATGAATGTTGAACCAGCCTTGCATTCCAGCCTACTTGGTCATGATGGATGATTTCTGAAATGTGTTATTGAATCTGGTTTGCTAGGATCTTGTTGAGAATTTTAACATCTATGTTCAAAGATATTGGCCTATAGTTCTCTTTTTTTGTTGGATCTTTACCTGGCTTAGGTATCAATGTGATGTTGGCTTTGAAAATGATTTGGGGAGGATTCCATCTTTCTCAATCGCCTGGAATACCTTCAGTAGGATTGGTATCAGCTCCTCCTTAAATGTCTTGTAGAATTCTGCTGGAAAGCCATCTGGACGAGGTTTTTTTAGTAGGTAGTTTTCTTATTACGTAGTCAATTTCCTTGATTGTTATTGGTCTATTTAGGGTCTCAATTTCTTCTGGTTCCAACCTAGGTAGGTTGGGTGATGTCAGAAACTCCTTCATTTCCTTAAGGTTTTCAAGTTTGTTTCCATACAAGTGTACGTAGTAGTCTCTAATGATCTTTTGTATTTCTTTAGGGTCAGATGTGACTTCGTCTTTTGTGTTTCTGATTGTGCTTATTTGGTTTTTTTCTCATTTTTTCTTGGTCAGTCTAGCTAGGGGACCATTGATCTTGTTTATCCTTTTGAAGAACCAGTTTTTTGTTTCATTGATTTTTTTTGTATTATCTTTTTGTCTTCTATGTCCTGGATTTGGGCTTTTATTTTGGTTTCTGGATTATTCTGCTGAAATTAGGGTTTTTGTGGTCTTGCTTTTCCAGCTTCCTTAGGTGGTTTGTTAGGCTGTTAGTTTGTGTTACTTCCATTTTCTTCATGTGTGCTTGCTTATAGGGATATAAATTCCCCTCTTACTACAGCTTTTAAGGCATCCCAGAGCTTTTGGTAAGATGTTTCTTCATTTTCACTTGTTTCCAGGTATCTTTTGGTCCCTGTTTTGATTTCTTCATTAACCCAGGAGTTGTTTAGCATCATGGTGTTTAGTGTCCATGTCTTTGTGGATTTTGGGGAGACTTTGTTGGTGTCAATGTTTATTTTTATTACACTGTGGTCCGAGAAGGTGCATGGTAGAATTTCGGTCCTTTTAAATTTGCTTATGCTTGATTAATGGCCAATTATGTGGTCGATCTTAGAATATGTTCCATGCAGTGATGAATATAATGTGTATTCTGTGGTCTTTGGATGGAGTGTCTGTAGGTATCAATTAAGTCCATTTGGTCCAGAGTCATATTGAGTTTCCAGATCTCCTTGCTGATTTTTTGTCCTGATGAAATGTCTAGGTATGTGAGTGGGGTATTAAAGTCCCCAGGTATAATGGTGTTAGAGTCAATATCTTTCTTTAGTTTTCCTAGAAGTTGCTTTATGAAAGTTGGCGCACCTATGTTGGGGGCATATATGTTTAGGATAGATATTTCCTATTGATGGAGTGAACCTTTTATCATTATGTAGTGGCCCTCTGCATCTTTTTTAATTTTTGATAGCTTAAATGGTATTTTGTTTGAAATTAGGATCACAACTCCTCCTTTCTTCTGTGTTCCATTCACCTGAAAGTTTGTTTCCCATCCTTTTACTTTGAGTCTGTGTATGTCCTTTCTAGTGAGATGAGTCTCTTGAAGGCAGCATATTGTTGCCTGATGATATTTTATCCATTTTTGCCATTCTATGTCTTTTCAGTGGTGCATTTAGTTCATTCACATTCAGGCTAATTATTGAAATGTGAGAGTTCATCCCTATCATAGAGTTCTTATGGAGTTATTGTTCTTCCACTTGGTACTTTTTTGTCTTTCTTTTGGTTTGGGGGTTGGTTCATGTGTATTTTATTCTTTTTCTATACTCTTTTGAAGAACATTGTTCTTTTTTCCTTTTCTTCTGTGTTTAGTACTTTCTTAAGTGTTTCATGTTCAGGTGGTTTGGTGGCAGCATAAGTTCTTAGGAATTGGATATCTGGGAAAGATTTTAATTCTTCCTCACTGATTAAGCTTAGCTTGGCTGGGTAAGTTATTCTTGGTTGAAATTGTTTATCTTTTAGGATTTTGAAGATAGGGCTCCCAGCTCTCCTAGCCTGTACGGTTTCTGTAGATGAATCTGCTGCTATTCTTATTGGTCTTCCATGGTAGGTGATCTGGCCTTTTTCTCTTGCTGCCTTTAGGATTTTTTTCTTTTATGCCTACTTTGTTTAGGCGAATTATTATGTGTCTAGGAGTTGTTCTTCTCATTTGTTGTCTTGCAGGGGTTCTCTGAATCTGTTGTGTTTGAATTTTTGCATCACTGATTAGATAAGGGAAGTTTTCTTGAATGATCTCATGGAAAGTTTGTTCTAGTGTGGTCTCTGTCTCTCTTTCTGCCTCAGATATGTCAATTACTCTTTGGTTTGGTCTCTTAAAGTAATCACTCATCTCTTGAAGGTTTTGTTCTGCCTTTTTGAGCTTTTTTTCTGTGTTTTTAAGAGTTTGAGTTAGTTCTATATTTTGATCCTCAAGCTCTGAGATTCTTTCTTCTGCTTGGGTAATTCTGCTTTCCATGCTTATCAGTTTGTTATTTATTTCATTCACAGTATTTTTTATTACTGTTATATCAGATATCAGCTCCTTCCTAGTTTCATCTTGTGTCTCCTCAATTCTTTTTAATCTCTCCCTTATTGTCTTGATATCAACGTTTGTAGTTTGAGACCCTTCCTTCTGGGGGCTCTTCATTGTTTGCATTGCGAAGTCAGTTTTCTCAGTGTCTGTCCTCCCAGGGGTCTTGGAGAGACCCATACTCTTCTTTTGGTTTTTCTTCATTTTTATAGATTTTCTCTCTCCCCCTTCCCTACCCTTCTTTAATTCTATTTTTGGTGGCAGGTGGGGTTGCTTTTATTTTTCTTCTGCAATATCCTGTTCTTTTTTATGAGGGTCTTCTGGCTTTGTTCACTTTTGAGGTTGGAGTATAGGTTGCAATTTGTACTTTTTGCAGTTTTGAGGTTTAATTGAGAGGGAAGCTGTGGTTCAGAGTGTATATGCTGATTCTAGCATCCACAAACAGGTGTATGAGCACATCGGAACCTATTTCCCTCTGCCTTACAATCTGTCCATTCAGCAGTATGTAGTCTTGGTTCCTTAGGAACCATGGTGGAGTATGTTGATTGGTGGGCAGGGCAGTGGAAATCTCTGCCTGGAGAGAGGCAGAAGCAGATTCTTTCATAGATCCCTTTCTCTCCACTTGTCTGAGTCCCCAAGCTTGGGGTCACAGGCTGAGTGCCTCAGCCAGGGTGGGCCCAGGACTCCAGAGCTCCAAAGCTCCAACACACAGGCAGTGAGTGGCGAGAGTGTCTCTGGGCCCCCCACAAGGTACTTCAAACAGGAATGGGACCGGTGTCTCTGAGGGGTGGGCGTCCAGAGCCTCCCTAAGTGACCAGCAGCTTGGTGATGATGAGAGATGATGTAGCCAGGGAGCTAGCTGAGACCCCAGACTCCCACACACATGGTGGAACAGCAGCAGCAGAGGGCTCCAGTATCCGGCACTGCGTGGGACCAAGGGACCCAAGCCTTGGACCAGTGCTTGCTGGTGGTGGGCTTGAATCGCCAGCAGGTGGTGTTATCCCTTGCTCCAGATGGTCTTTATCTCAGCTGCTCGCCCGCCCCTCAGGCACTGACTGTGCCATGTGGAATGCCTGCCTTGGTGGCAGCGGTGGCGGCAGCAGCAACAACGGTGGCGGTGGTGGTGGCTGGGCCACTGGCACAGGCAGTGTGATGTGTAATGGCTGCCTCTCTGTGACAGCTGCCTCAGAGGAAGTGGCTGCTCGGCTACCTCGGAGGAGACGGAGGCCCGGCTGTCCTGCTGGAGGAGGCGGTGGCAGCTCCACTGCCTGGGGGGGGGCGGTGGCAGCTCTGCTGCCTCGGAGGGGGGGGCAGTGGTGCCTCCACTACCTCGGGGGGGCGACGGCGCCTCCACTGCCTGAGCAGGCAGCAGCACCTCTGCTGCCTCAGAGGGGTGGCAGCCTTCGCTGCCTCAGGAGAGGCGGCAGCGCCTCCACTGCCTGGGGGGGGGCAGCAGCACCTCCGCTTCCTCGTGGGGGGCGGCAGCAGCTCTGCTGCCTCGATGGGGGGCGGCGGTGGCTCCACTGCCTCAGACGGGCGGTGGCAGTGGCTCCACTGCCTCAGAGCAGGAGCCAGCGGCAGCTTTGCTGCCTCAGAGGGGGTGGTGGCAGTGGCTCCGCTGCCTCAGCGGAGGCCATGCAGCTCCGAACAGCTCCGCTGCCTCGGTGGAAGCCGCAGCTTACCCCAGGTACTGGCGGTGCAATGTGGAATGACTGCCCGCTGGAACGGCAGCAGCAGCCACCACAGTAGCTGCCCAGACCTTGGCGATGCCTCAGCAAAGTCTACCTTCGAGCTCCGTGTGAAGAGCAGGCTGCAGACGATGGGATCTGCAGCCTTCAGGGTGAGAGTCAGAGTCTCTTTGCATTCTCCTTGGTGGAGAGTTTCACAGGCAGTGCTGCCCTGTCGCCATCTTGCCCAGCCCCCTGTGAAAGATCTTTACAATGAAAACTACAAAACACTGTTCAAAGAAGTCAAAGATAATACAAACAAAATGAAAAATATTTCATGCTCATGGGTAGGAAGAATCAACATTGTTAAGATGTCCATCCTACCAAAGGCAATCTACAGATTAAATGCAATACCCATTAAATTGCCAACATCATTCTTCTCACACCTGGACACAACAATACAGAAATGCATATGGAAATATAAATGACCACAAATAACCAAAACAATCCTCAACAAAAGAAACAAAGTGGGAAGTATCACATTTCCAGACATTAAACATTACATACTTCTTTGAGGATAATGAGACAGCTTAATAGCCGAATCTATATCTAAAACAAATCCCTAGAGTTGCCAATGAGAGTTTATAGATGTGGAAACCATATACTTTTCTCACAAAGAAAGAAAGAAAGAAATTCTTTTGTCAACTTGAAATTCTTAGTTACTCTAGGAAGAATTGTTCTTCTACATATATATATTTTTTTTCTTTAAATAAAGGCAAAACTACATGTAAACATAAGCTTTTGGTCACAGTTCAAAATATCTATTTTGCATTTCCTCTTCCCTGATGCTCCCTCTTTCAAGAAAATCACCTACACATACACTGACAGGAGAGATATGCATTATATAATCTATATTCTGTATGAATTAGAAGATTCTTCTTAATGTTAACTTGAGTCCTCTATCTTTAGTTCACATAGTGCAAAAACCACATGTTGAGTAGTATATTTTCTATCCATCTTTAGTCTTTACTTTTAAAATCAAACACCTGGCTAAACATTTGATGCAGAAGAGGTTAAAAGTTCTTAACAATAGCAGCAAAATCAGCAGGAGCACTGTAAAATATAAAATAACAGTATCTATATCACATAAATTCTTTAAAATATCTATTTTTAATTGATTATAAAGTAATACGACCAGTTACAAAAGTAAAAAGATTTAATGCAAGTTTGGAAAAGAGTTCAAGTCCATTTGCATTCATGTAATCATAAAGAAAACATGAAAAAAGGACATTATTACTCAAATGGATCAATTTTTCCTTTCTTCACAAAATAAGAATGATCATAAACCACTTTTACAAATCACAGATTTCTGAAAATGGTATTTCCAGCACAATTACTTGCTATTTTGCCCACTATTTTATATTAACTGTCACATTTTGAACACATATTTGTATAACTACCAGAGGAAAAAAATAACGTGAACCAAATTGAAAAATTACCGTAACTACTAGTTCAATATGTCTAGTTAAAATAAATACATCTGGTCTACCATTAATTCTTTTGTGTTGATGACTCCTTGCATGTCTTTTCCCATCAATA